>RPOG01000286.1:0-481238 GCA_008086565.1 Thalassoma bifasciatum | reverse complement strand
ATTTTCCTTTTCAAAATGTTGCAGAAAAAACCTGATTGAATGACAAACAGCCCACAGAAAAAGAGACAAGGCCAGAGAGAGGGGGAGGAAGGGTGTTTAGGAAGTGTTTGGAGTGTGCAGAGCTGAACTCAGAGGAAAGGACGGAGACGGACTGCGAATGGCCTTCTGTGCACTCTCAGCCCAGACCGCGTCCATCAGCCGAACAGGAACCTCTGAAAGAATGCCACAGAGGCCGAGTCCGGCCGGGACACACTGCTCCCTCTGTTCGGCTCTCCAGACTCTGCAGGAAAACACACTGATTTAGAAGGGAGACGATAAGACGCAATGAACCTCCTCCATTCATTCAGGCTGACTCTCCGTGCCACAGAGTCGGAACAGCTTTACTGGACACTCAAAGCTACAAATAGTTTGACTGCTGCCTTCTAAGGTTAACTCACAGGCGGATACTTTCCATTTGGACATTTGAGTGGTCTTTTTTTTCTGTTGTTTTGAAATGTTCCTGTTTTGTATTGCACAATCTGAGGAATGGAGGGATTCTCTGCCTCAGCTCAGAGTCACTCAGATAGTGTCGACTCGTCACACTGAATTGAGAAGATGATTTACGGGGCGATGTCTCTGAGAATGTTGGTTAAAGATCTCTACGCTGAGGCAGTTTCTTAAATGAGACCTCTAAACCTGCACAGAGTAAGATGCTTTCATTTGTGGGCAGTGGGGAGAGTCTGTACCACACGTTACCTTCATGATAAGATGATAGGGACATTTCACCTGCTACCGTTCCATAGATATTTTAAGCCTGAATTTCAACTGATAAAAACACATCATGAGCCCTGAATGAAGGATGCATTGATGTAATGATAAATATTAATTGTATGATTGAGCTGATTTTTATTGAAATGGTTTTCTTGAACAAATTGCACATTTTATTTCTGTGTTACAAGAAACCCAAATTAGTCTTCACTGCAAAAAATAATAAAAAATAAATAAAACATGAATAAAGCAACTTTATATTTGAGTAAGCACAAATGCTGTCATAGTGACTTAAAAGATGACTTGAACTGATTTATTTCTCTCCATAGCTAATTATATCTCCATAGCTAAAATGTATACTGTACCAAGTTGTAAACATGTTAGGCATTGTAACATGGTACACATAAGGGACGAATTAACTTTTGGAGTTTTCCACAAGTTGATACTAGAGGAACTGCGGTTTTTGTCACTTCATGTCGACTTGAAACTTAAATCAATAAACCGAGTTTAGACTTCCTGTTAATAATCAGCTGGATAAAGTTTTGTCACAGGATACAGAGGGTGATGTTATGATGTGTTTAAGGTCAACAATACCAGTTCTGTTACAGTGTTTTGTGGCTTCATCTTTCCACTAAGTACAAAAAATGAAATTAAAATGTTGAGGAGGCTTGATAAAGCATAGAGTCATTTTAATTTGATAACCCCCAGATGTACTAAACCATACCAACATATCGCTGATATGTCGATCTTTGTCAAAGGTCATATCACAGCTAACATCAAAGCTGTTGGTTTGTCTTTGTTCGGGTCTATCTTCTTTTTGATAGTTTTTTTTGGGTTTTACTCATTCTCTTTTTCATGTATGACTCTGATTTTCCCTGTGCATCTCAGGAGACTTAATCTTCTTTAAAGTTCTTGTGTTCTCATTTTTGTGTTGTAAAGGAAATTTAAGATTTCAACCATGTTTTTTAGATGGTTTTACTGGTAGAAGGTGTCAGAAATCTCAAACTGTGAGTGTAGTTACACCTGTAGCTTAATAATTAAAGAAATCCTGAACTCTAGACTCAGATACACCTGAGTATGTATCTTGTGCATCTTCCTAATGATTCTCTGCGTTATGTGATTTGGTGTCTACGCTGCAGCAGTAGTGAGACCATGTTAACTTCTCTGCTCTACCAAGCTGTGACTTTACTTCGCTAACACATTCCTGTCTGAAATGTGAGGGGAGATGCTTAATTTCACACGCTGCTAATGAGAAGTGAACAAACACCTCAGGCCGCGACACATTAGCATTTAAAACAGCGTCGTTTCTGTTTATGCAGCTCTGATAAACCCTGAAACCTTTGCACTGACGCCAATTAGCAGCTATCTAAACACGACTGACCTTTAGGAGAGTTTCAGAGCCCAGGATGGAGGCAGATGTGTTTGTTTGTTAACTGTTTTTACCCAAAGTGTTTATTAACATCGTCTGTACAGGTGGGTCGAAGGTTTAAGTACTTTGTCTGAACAAAATCTTTGAACTTAATGACCTTAAAACAGTTTTGCTCTCTAAATAAATTGGTTCCCTAAAAAGTAAGGCACAATAACTCCAGCACAAAACAGAAAATGACAGAAAAGATATTTCTGGTGAATTTAGAAGCTGCAGAGAATCATTTCAGCTGTGAGAAGTAAAGCTCAGGCCCTTGAGGAGAGGAGACAGAGAAGGATTTCCCGTTTGATGTTGAAAGTAGGTCTAAGTGGTTGTGCTGGGTGAAGGAGGGAGTGTTGAAAATTTTATGTAGGCTTGCTTGTCCTCCATTAAGTAACCATGAAACTACTGTTCGTACGAGGACAAGGCGTCCCGGGTACATGCAGGAAATCAATGATGGTTTGGCTTCCTTAAATTCTGTAAAATATCAGAGCAGACCAGCTAACTGTCTTCTTTTTCCTGACCCTCATCCCTCTCCTCTCCTCTCCTCCATCTCAGGGGTGTGGAGCCCTACGACCCCCCCACAACTATTCTGGTCCAGAGACACGAGCCTCAGGGCGTCTCCACCATTATGAGCAGCACCGACTTCTTCCAGAGCGAGCTGAACCGGCGGGTGATCCTGGAGCAGGTGGACAGCTTCCAGCTCAGAGAGAAGTACATGTTCGCCACCACCACACGGGTAAGAGAGCACTCTTTGTTCACGGAATAGTATTTCACTTTTATAGATATATGTATGCTTTAAGTTTGTAATAAAATATGGTCCTTGGACTTGGTTCACTTGTCTTCGCATTAAGAGTTAAAGCAAGGGGGAACAGTTAGTTCTCTTCAGCCCATACTAACTCATGATGTATTCATTGCCCTCATAGAGAGATAAAGCTTAAATAAGTAAGGCCTAGTTTATACTTCAGAGCAAAATCTTCACCAACCCATCAGCCATAAGTCCTTAAAACTCTGCACAGAGAGTGTAGCCTTCACCTGTCTACTGAATCCATATCATCACAATATACTTTATTTTAACATCACACCATGATGCTGACAGGATCATACCACACTGTGTAACTTAGTATGCTTTATTAGTTTACCCAAGTGTATAGTAGGATTACTTTTCAAATCGAATCCCCTTGTATCTTACCTTTCTGAGGAGTTTATACCATATATATGTATAAATGTTGGTACTTTTGAAACAGATCCCAACTTTGTATTGTCTTGAAACTTTTTCAATTCAAACTGTATCATACTGTAATTATCCAGAAAGTTGTGTAATTCATGGTTTCACAGTATGATACTGTATTTTTCCAATCAATTCCTATCACTCTTTAACTTTTTTGAGCCCCATTGCAGTGAAACTGTTCATAACTTTCAGATCATATAGCGTTGAATCATAACTTTATCATTTTTGAGTTTAATGTTATTATGATGTTGTAACTTCAGGAAATGTATTGTACCATTTTGAATCATATCCCATTGTATTGCAAAGTAACTTTAAGTCTTGTTACTTAAGGTGTTGCAACTTTACATGTCATAACTCAAGGTATTGTAACTTTAAGTATTGTCACTTTATGCGTCTTAACTTTATGTGCTCTATTAGCTAGAATTGCAACTGAATCATATAGTATTGTGCATAATTGCATGACTTTGACCATCTGTAATACATTAAAGGGGACGATCTGTAGTTTTATAACTTTAAAGAAATTACTGCAAAGGTCATTTTGGAGCTTAGTTTTGATAATCATGGAGTCATGCCTCAAAAATCTTTACCAAGTGATTCTGCAGCTCTGTTAAAACGGCTCTGATGTGATAGATCACAGAACAGAAACACTTAAAGAGGTTACTTCATGTAACCTGTCAGAAAAACAAACATTTTTTGTTTCCTATCTTATCAACTTTTGCTGTAATGTGCTGATAGTATGTCATGCTATATAAAAGGAAACACCTTCTAGTTTATAACTATTCGAGTGCTGTGCAAACAAACTTGTACTGTACTGCAGCTGGGTAAATGTTCAAACTCACCCTGTGTTATTCTTTCTCTCTAAAACCTTAGATTGTTCTCCTCTCTGATTTTTATTGTGTAAAAATTGAACAACAGCAAGGTGTTAATCAGTGAATTTGAAATGTCATCTTTAATACCTGACAGAGTTTTAAGGGCAGCAGGGAGTGGTAATGCACTTCCGTCTGCAGTCCTCCCTGGTTATTTAAAGAGTTGCTAGCTCTTTTTCCCAGAGATGTTGTGTAAAATAGTCTGCTCCTGCTGTGCACAGACATAGATTTTGAAAGCTGACATTGTTTTACAGCAGAGTAGAGAGCAGTCTTTCTCCCACCTCAGCATAATGCTGTGAGTCAAACAGACGTTGGATCAATATTTGGCCAGTAGTCACATGGAGCTCTGTGTGTTTGTCACATTTAGTCTCAAGTGTTTGTGTAGAGAACGCCTCAATCAGGTGGCAGACAAACAGACAGCAGAGCAGATGGAGGGGAGAGTTTGGATCTCAGCTTCTCCATGGTTCACAGGCAGCCTCCGACAGATTTCGCTTTCTCCTGTGTCCCTCGTCGGCTTCGGCGTGGGCTGATTGCGGCCTGTAGCTTCGGAAACAGTTGACTGTACAGAGAGATGAGCTGTGAGGGATTTATTCTGATCTGATAATTGATATCAGATGGTTTATGACACTGGGATGATGCATGTAGCTGTATGTGAAGTCTGCAGAGAAAAAGAGGAATTACAGACAAAGATCTTCCTTTAAAGTCGACATGAAGTGCCAAAAACTGCGGTTCCTAAAGTGTCCACTTGTGGAAGACTCCAAAAGTTAGTTATCCCTTATGTGTACCATGTTACAATGCCTAACGTATTTACAGCTTGGTACAGTATACATTTTAGTTATGAAGATTTCTCCATACCAACTCCAGGGAACTTCTTTTTTTTTTCAAACTCACCTTATAGATTATAATTTAGGAACAAAGGGCCGTGGCACTTCAGGTGACAGGTGGGTGCTGCAAAGCTCTTTAAAACCAGGTGACACAATCTCTGAGTTTAAAAAGGGGGTACTTTGCTTTTTTCAATTTAGAAATGTCTCTCTAATGCCCCCGTAGTATCTGTACATGATTTACGAACCATGATGATCCCTATTTTTCACTTGCTGGTGTTTCAGAAAACCCTTATCTTAGCCTCTGTCTAAGACCCTTTGTTTCAGCTGCTGTCTCTTTAAGGCTCCCTGCTCCACCTCTGATTGGCCAGCCCTCTGGAGATTTGCTGGGGGCAGAGCTTTAGGTAGACCTTGGTTTTTGAGGCCCGGCTTACTGCAGTGTGTCATGATTCAGTACGGACATCCTTATGTAATGACCTCATCATTTCGGCAAGTCTCATGAAAATCTGATGTTGTTTTAAGAACAGAGCATTTTGATAACTTTACAGAAAATTCTTAGATTCACGCAATTTACATGAAAATGAGGAGGATTAAATGTGCACACATTCAGTAACAGCGTTCAGCATCCAGCGTTAATACTTTGTATCCGCGTTTCAAATAAGGGAAAGCAGAATATCTCCTCTTTATTTTCTGTGTTGTGTTGATGTTGTTGGCTCCTTTTTTAGGATTTTTATAATGCAAAGATCTGAAAATTATGACATCTGCTGGTGCGGTATCAAAATCAACAAACTGTCTGAAGAATTTCCTTCCCCTTCCTTTTACATTTTTTTTTCAAAGTTATATTTTGGGTCTTTTCACACCTTTAAATTTGAGGGGGACAGTGGAGAGGAGTAGGAAAGGAGGAGAGTGGGGAGTGACATGTTAGAAACAGGCTGGACTTGAACCTGGGCCACACACTCGAGGGCAAACCTCATGGGGCAGGACCTGAACCACAAGGCCATCTGCGCCCCCTGTCTCCTGCTTTCAAGTAAGGAAATTTGTTGGCACTAACTAGTTTGCTTACTTGCGCACAGACTGTAACTTTTTTCCATAGTCTTCTGACTTTGTTGTACTTTTTTTGGGGCTGTCTCCTGAGTCCAGATCCCTGCAGGCTTTCAAAACAAAGGAATTGAAAAGGGAATAGATTCAGTGTTGTTAACAGGTGTTGCTCTACCAATGAGTGAGCGGTAAGTTCTCCGCATCCCAGCAGCTCTTTGAACCTCAGTCTTCGAGATATCTCTGCTCAGCCATCATCACATGCAGAATCTCACTCTGTACTAAAACTATTGTTACCCAGCTAAAGCAGCTGGTAACGAATTAGCCTCCTAAATACACATTTGTTATCCTAACATTTTTTTACCTCTTGCTCCTATCTGGCTCTACTTTCTCTCCCAGGTCACTTTTACAACAAGGCGATGATCCAAAAGCTGAACTTCAAGCCTCAAAAACCAATTCACCATGGCTCAAAATCACTTCATGATTTAGAGTCTCTTTGCATACTGCTCATGCTTCACTATGGAATTTCAGCTCTTTGCTGAAGATTGATGTCCATCCACTTTATAATCTTCATTGCACTGCTTCATCAAATATACATGTTTAGAATTAAAGAGCCCACTAAAGCTTGGCTGTTATCTGGGAATAAGCTTACACAGAGGAAGACAATGATCTCCACACACTCTGGTACTGTGTTGTCATCTGTTGCATGTGGTGCAATTTACTTTGTACACAGCAGGCAGACGGTGTTTAACGCTTGGCTAATGAAGTCAGGGCAATATAGAGCAGCCTTAATAAATCCCAGCGGCTAATGTGGTTAAAACTAATGAGTAAATCCTCATTTCAATTACTTATGTGGTCCCGTAAAACACAGAGTTTAACCTCGGAGTGTTTGGAGGCAAACAGCTGCTGAGTTTGTTTCTGCAGATCGCTGAGAAAGAAAGAAGAGTGCGTTTGAAACAGTGATAGCTAAGATGAGTCTCAAATCATTTTGAAGCAATCGAGCACTTAGTAAAAGAGCTTTAGTAAAAGAATAACAGTCTTAACGTGTGGGTCTGGGACTTTACAGCCTAATATAGGAGATTACTCTAAGCTGGTGCAACACGCTACACTTCATCCCTTCTATCTCCCCTAGTCTTTCTTCACGTCCTCTTCCACCTGCCTTTTTCTGAAATAAATCCCAAGGCTTCAACATATACTGAAAAAAGAGACCAACTATGTCCTCAGTGGGAGTTCTGTGTTGCTCCCGTTTGAAGAAAGTCTTCACTCCTACAGAACACAAAGTACTGCCGTACTGAATCATAACGTTTCCAGAAATGTAGATCGGAGAACAAAACCTCCTCAAATTAGTCTGTGACCTGAAACTGATCCATCAGGGGTGCTGCGACATAGAAAAGTCAGAGAGTAACGGTGCCAACTCTTGGCCGGTTTGTTTGGATTTTCTTTCTGTTGTGTTTCCTCAGAGACGGTAGTTTCTGGAACAATCAGGCTGCTGTGTGTGATGAAAAGAGTCGTGGGGAGAGCTGAACATCAGTGATATCCAGATCAGCTCAGAGGGTTTAATACGACTAAACAGATCAGAGAAGAAAAAGAAGATGAGAGATGGTTTCTCTGCAAACTGTCTTTAGCTGCTGCTGCGCTGTGGTGAAAGTGTTCAGTTTGTAATGATGAGGAAAACCTGGCCTCATATCGATTTTCATATTGAATTTATTACACATATCACACTCAGGGAATGCAGTTAGCCTATAAGCTAAATCAACACAATTAAAAACACTGGACTCTCTCAGCCTCTCAAAGCTGCCTGCTAATTCAACACTTGGGAGAAAAAAAGAAATCTCTTGCTTCTTTTGCAAAGACTTGCAACTATTAAGAATCAGCTCTGTTGGCTGCTAAAGACAATGTTTATTCACTGACACAGCCACACTGACCCTCTGTAGAGAAAGTTGATAAAAAAAAAAAACTTGGAGAAACCTCAATAGTCCTACAATAATTTCGCTTAATGTTTCACTATCATTGATACTGGTTTATACCCCTAAGAGTTTATTTATAACAAAAGCAAGCCCTCCAACACACATCCTGTTTTTTATTTCTGTTCCTACCCTCAAAATCCCCACCAAAAGTAGATGAAGGACCATCTGTGTGTCATAAAAGCATTGCGAAATATTTTCTGTTCAGTCATTTTGAGCTCCAAATATTAAATTAAATTTGAACAACGACTTAATTTCAGCAGCACCTGAAACAAGCGCAGGTGTGGGATACAAAAAAAAAGACACCACTCACTCCTGATTTCAAAACGATTGTGTAAAGCATTCATTTCACACCTGTTAATGTCAAAACAAGACAGCTATAGCTTCATTAAAAAACAAAAAACAGGTTATGATGAGAGGATTGCTGTGATGGTTGACTGTCATCTGCAGCTGGCTCATCAGTTCTGAAAATTTGCAGCTGTATCTTTTTTTCATTACAAAGAGGAGGCTGACGTGAACATGCAAAGGCAATAAAATCTGTGTTAGAATATGAATTGTAGTTTATCTTGAGAATAAGTTTAGCACCTGGGTTCAGCTCAGTTGACGGTGAGAGAAATAGACTGTGTCTGACTCTATGGTTGGCCTGCAGGTGCTGTGACTGACCTGTCAGTGACCTGAGCTCTGAGTCTGACCCCACAGCTGATGAGACCAGTCCAGTCCTCGGCTCAGACATCGCCTGCAGAAATACTGGTGCATGTAGAGAAACGGATACAGAGCGACCTGTCAGAGAGCATCAGCTGGATTTGCCACTGTCCGCTGTTCACAGAGTTATCTTTATACTCCACCGTGTTCATTAGCTATAAAAAGAAAGCTTCTTCTTCTGGAGTCTCAGTTACTCTCTCTGCTCTTCTGTCTTTGCACTCGGACTAATAGGATTAGAATAATGGAATATTGCAAGTGCTTTTGGCTGCACCAAGCTGCTTAAGCTAATTAAAGAGCCAGAAATGGAGAGTTTTATCTAACAATAGGGATCCTGAGGAACAGAGTGTTAATCAGACCTTAAAGACCCCAGCCTTTCTCCCAGAGAAAGTGAGAGAGACCCAGGAAGATAACTGGCTTAGAAGATGTAATGTGGAGGTCGATAAGACCCACCCTTTCTCTCCACGCTTATCTGTTTGCTGTTTTCTTCCTCATTAGATCGCAGATTCTCTGCAGACAGACAAATGGACTGAAAGAAAAAAGGAAGTGAGGATTGGAGGAGGAATGATTCCTCCTGTCACAGTGCAACACGCTTTAAACAAGCTTCTGAAGTCCTGTTTACTCGCACTTCTTTAAAGCAAAAGCAGTTCAGTCCCTCAGACAGCGAAGAATTCCTGGCAGTGTCCTCCTCTGTGTTTTGGTATTTCACAGGAAACTCCCAGGAGACGTACACTGTTGTTAAGAGCTTCATGTTCTGACATTGAAAGCTGGAATTTCAGCATTTCTTTGGCGGGGAAAGTGATGATTTTATTTACTCCAAACACCTCCGGTTTCTGTTCGAGCAACTCTCTGAAATGTCTTTGAACGGAGCCGTAATCCAGATGAAATAGAGTCAACAAAAATTGCAGGATAGCTTATCATGGAGGCTTCACTAAGGTTATTCCTCTTTCTTCTGTCACTCTCTGAAGCCTATACGTTTCTTTTCCCGTCCTGATCATCTGAAGAAGACTTTGAGATGCTGTGATCGCACGCTGTGGATCCACTCTCACACATCCAGCTCCAGCTGATTATCCGTTCCTCCTGCTACATCAAAGCCAGCCCGTTTCACCCTCTCTCTGCTGGGGCTTAATATCTGGATCTTCACCGACCAAATGCTCCAATGTGTTCATCATCCACTTATTCTATCTGGATCTTGACGCTGAGAGGAAAGCATTGGTTAACCACAGCCTTTTCTGAAAACAAAGCTGCATGCTGCAGAAAGAAAAGATGCACGTAGGAGTGTTAAATCTCACATGCATTCATTTTTCGGGTCGTTAAAACCAGAACTACCAAACCTTAGATCTCTAAAGGTGCAGAAAATCAAAGACCAAAGAGGAAGTGTTCTCGATGCTTCATGCATATTTCCGAAATTTTAAGCACCACGCTGCTTTGCAATGAGTTCACTTTGATGTTTTACTTTGAAACTCAGGTAGACTCATGACAGCTCCTCATGTCTCTGGACGTCTGTCTTGAATCAAAAAGAGCTAGTCCTTTGGAGAAATAGAATCAAAAGTTAAAAAAGATGGAGGAGGTGATGAAGGAAACTTTTCCACCATAGCTACTTGTCTAAGGCCCCACACAGGCCTGCTAAAAGACAGAAACACTGACATGCTTTGGTAGATCTATAAGAAGAGATGTGTTGCCTTTATGCTGTGTTATAAGCTCATCTAAAGAACAATGCTGCCTGAGGTGCAGGAGGCCAGAGAGCAACTCATGCATATGTAACAGATGATCCCTGAGATAGCGGCTGGCAGAGAGCAGACCGAGACCTCGCTGTTTAAACTGAGAGGCACAGAGAGGTCTGAGAGGGCTTAACTGTACTGCAGAAGGCTCTTTGCCCCACAGGATTTGGCCCGTGACATTTCCAGCTTGTTTTGGTGTCAGTGCGGCTACCTTCCCGTATTATAAAATGTCAGCTTTAAAAAAAAAAAAAATCTGTGAACATGCGCTCTTCCTCCAGGCCAGTCATTAACAAATGTCACCTTGCAGCTGTTTGCTATGTGGGCGTAGAGCTCTTACTGTGAGTCTTTGTGGGTTTCAAGGAAATATTAAGGCTCATAAACATCCTGAAGACCACGGGTTTGTTCGGCTAAAATGCCAGATAGCTTGGAAGAGAAGTTGTCCTTGTTTCCACTCGAATCTGAGCATTTTACATCAGTTTTGGATTCAGCCATGACCTGCAGAGCACTCTGTTAACCAACATTTACTCAACGCATTATGACAAAAACTCCCAAATAGAACAAGAAGCATTAGATTTGAAGCTGTTTTGCTCTGTGAGGTGAACCGTTCTTCTGAGGCCTTCAGAGAGAGCTGTGTGAATGCTGTTCAGGTTAAATAACTCAAAGGTGTCTGATGAATTGCTTTAAAAAAGGCTGTTTACTCAACATAGTTTGCCTTCAATGGTTTTGTTGAAGTAATATCTGCCTGTTAAGCTGCAGCTGGCTGAACCATCAAGGACATCCTGCTGTGTGCGGTTCATGTTGTGTTGCTCTTTTTGGTGCCATCTGTTATTGCTGTGTGTAGTTTGCATCCTGACGCTGACACCACTGGAGTGCAGCTTAGCCACTGGTGAGCTTGATTATTAGTAGGAACCCACTGGGCTGAAAGTTGCCAAAGTACACGTCTCTGACACATCTTTGGCCAGAGTGCAACACAAAGGTTTCCCACTCTGAGAAAATTAACCTTTATTCAACTGGGTAAGTCATTAAAAAACAACTTCTCTGTCACAATGGCAGCCTAGTAAATACTGTAACGCAAAAACACCTGTCTATTTATTTGCTGGTGTGCTGGTTTATGCTGAAACCAAGAAATATTAAACCTTTGTCAAAAACAAAAACCTTTGCCTTTGAGATGGCTCTCATTTCAGATTACTGAGAGGGACACTTGTGATCCTACAGCCATGCTGAAAGATTATCGCTGCCAAACCTGCAATGATAGAAAAAGGAGAAACAGACTGAATGAAAGACGGATAAGAATTTTAATCAGGGTGTGATCCACATTGAAACTTTTGTGAAAAGGGCATTAGTGCACATTTTATGATTAACACTGAATGGTGATTGTTTTGAAACTGAGCTCTGCATCTAGAACAGTGCCCAGATATTTACATTTCTGCATTGCTCTGGTCTGCCCCTTATCACACATGGGGCCAAGATTGATCAGTTTTTTCCCCCCACAACTTCTCATAAAGGCCTGCTCATTGGCTAGATTGCCAAAGAGTTTTTCTGGTATGTCAAAGTCAAAACTAAACTCTTTTAGGTCAAAAATCAACGGACTGTCTGGAAAAGCTAGTTGTTTCATACAATAATGTATTAATTTTTAGGGATTGTTTGGGTTGTAGTGAAAATTATCACAAGCAGTTTGACCTGTGGTTTAGCCTGTGCTCTATCACTCTCTCTTTTGGCTTTTTTCTGCTATGACCTCCTTTCTCTGTCAGACAGTCTCACTCCAGTCCATTACTACAAAATTATTCCAAGAACAATTTTCCAGCAGAGAAAAACACTAACAACAATCTTTCCTCTGACTACTAAACTTTGTCAGCCAATATGCTGTTGTCAAAGAGACCTAAATGTCCTGTAAATCAATCCTGTCCAATCCAACCGACAGGGAAACTGAGAAAAAGTATTTAGGAATAACACGTTTGGGGCTGATAATCTGATTTTCAGTTGTGGATTACGATCAGGCATATATCTAGAAGTGGAAACTTTTCAGGATCACTTAGAAAGTCCTCACAAGGACTTTAACACAGAACAGAGCATCAGTTTTATGTAAGACAAAGACAAAAGCACCCAGAATTGAGCCCTGTGGAACTCCTGTGACCAAGCTTCAGCCTGTAAATTAAATACATCTCTATAAACAAATGTCAATGTTAAAAAGTCACAAATCATGTATACAGTTCACCTTGATAAGTACGTTTAATCCTGGTATATTTCTTTTTTTATTCCTTAAAGATTAGACTGTGACCCATAGTTCACCTAGTCTCTTGTGGCCATTGTTTGACCTGTAACATGTTGGTGATTCAGAATTCTTTAAAACAGAAAATTGACCAATACTGTAGAAATATGTGAAAAGAACCTTTAAGTGACAAAAGCTGAAATGAGATGATTCACAAAAACATATTATGGTAGTAGTTTAATCCTGAGGATGACAGCAGTGCCTTCTGTCTCACAAACTGAGGCTGACAATGAGAAATACCTGATGTTTTCATGAGGCATTAGTTTGTGCTGAATATCAGCACCATAAAGTGAAGAATCTGCTGCGGCACCAGTTTTCATTGGAACAAATGAAGCATCTCTGCTTCACTCTGTTATGAGTTACACACAGAGAGGTCTAAGCTTAGAGGCTTTTCATACAATCTTACTCTGACTTCAGATTGTTCATTGTCAGGAAACTTTCTATACAAATCTGTTATAATTGAGAGAGTTTGCCACCCAGGCTGAGCTGATCCGGGCCTGAACACTGCCGCTCATTTCAGGGATTTGAGAGTTCAGAGAGGATCAGTGTGAGCGAACATGAGCGCAGTCAGGAATGTGCGGCTCAATTTCAGTTGCTGTGCACTGTGTGGTCTGGATGGAAAAATATAGAACTGCCACACCACTTAGATGTTAAAATATGAGGTATTCCTGTTCATTTTACCCCTGACTCATAAAGTAAACTGAGGGTGAAACCTCAAATACATGGGGCGACAGGATAAAACCAAACCTGTGATTAAAAATCACCTTTTTTTCTGAGTTTAAGTGGGAAGACAAAGTTCATCATGAGCCATCACTGCTGTAGAAATTTCCATTTATTTAAAAATTCTCTTTTTCCATCCATCAACACGTCTGTGTTTAACTTAATTTCTCACCACAGAGACCTTCCAAACCAGAGTGTTTCTGCCTTTCATCTGCACTTTGTGCTTTAGTTTGTCCTGCTTCACCTCCATTAGTCCCTCTCTTGGCTCTTTTCCTTTGTCTCTGTGATTTCACTGCTTTACTTTCACATCACACCGCACAGTCCATGTGGGCTCTACTCTAGATAAATCAATAGAGTGAATGGTAAAGGCTGAAATGCTCTGCTGGAGACGGGGGATGCTCGGGCACTCAAGGATGGAAACAAATCCCTCCAAGGGACACACACCGGCCTGCACACACACACTCAGAATTTGTAAAAGTCAGCCTCAGTGTGTGAGGAAGTCAGGCGTAACTTTTCATTGTACACACTGTAATAGAATTATTGATTTATTCGATATGAAAAATTATAAGAACTTTGTTGTGTAAAGGAGACAAAGAACATTCAAGATCACAGTTAATTAAAGAACAACATAAACAAAAAATGGTGTTGCATAAATGATGTCAACAAGAGTTTGAAAACAGGAGATCACAGACCAATAAAGAGATCCCTTCGTGATGACATCATTTCAACAAGTCTCATAAAGATCTAGTGAAGTCTGGTGCTGATTTTTTAACAAAACATTTTTATACGTTTACAGACAGATTCAGGAATTCCTGCAACATATGAACACATTAAGGTTTGAAAATCTGCATGTTTAGCCTGAACAGCCAGCATTGTGGCTCTTCATCCATGTTTAAAGTAATATAAAGCTGAATAACCCCTCTTTCAGTTCAGTATCAGTCAGAAACAAGGACAGTTGAAGAACGATGTTGGAAAAATTTAGACCTTGTGATCAGATGAAATTCTGGTTTCATTCCACAATCTCGTCTGCTGAGAGAGGAAATAAATATATGATCATCACTCACTGCCTGGTAAAGTCGCTTTACATTCATCTAAGCAGGATGTAAATGAAATTCAGTCAGAATAAATCGCAGATGTTCATCTCTGCTCTCTCCTCCTTCAGTTTCATTTCCAGTTCTGCCTGCCTGCTCAACGCCTCCCTCTCCCTCCTGATTCCTCTCAGTTGAACTCCCTGATGGCCTTTTTCGTGTTTCTCTGCTTTTCTATTTTCTCTATCTCTTTTCATCTCTCTCTCTCTCTCTCTTTTTCTCTGGAGGATGTTGGTGTCGAAGTATGGAACGGGGTGGTCTGAATTAATTCAGAGTGAAATAATGAAGCAGCTCGTCTCTCCATTAAAACTTAACATCACAAAATAAATCAACAGCTAGGAGAGCAGGGAGAGATGAGACGGAAATGGAAAGAGGGAAGTGTCCAAAAGCTGTGAAAGTGTGTAATTAGGAGTTCAGCGAAGAACTCTGACAAGCGCAGAGATAAAGGCGGAAACATTTCCTGTGTTTCTGGATTTGGTGCAGGATAAAAGTAAAGATAAAACTGGATTTCATGAGGCTGCAAAACACAGATCTAGAAGAAGCGAAGAATAAGCATAATGGAGAAATCTGACATCTGTGACTGTTTACATCCAGGTAGTAAACCTTCTGAGCATTTCTGCACAAACTGTATGTGAGCTACAGCCCCAGCGCGTGGCAGGTGGCTGTGCTGAAACTTTGACACAACATGACCTTTTAAAAATAACAAGTAGGAATAAGGAAATTTGTTGGGAACATTTCTACCATTTGAGCCTGAATGATCCAGGAACCATACCCCCTGGTTTATCAACAGTGAACTCATTAAAAGTTCAAGTCTTGGCTAAAATTTGTTGTTAGAGGCTAACATGTTTTATTTGACATTTTTCTTATGCTCCTCTTTAAATTCTATTCACTAATCAAACATTAAAAGACTTAAATTCAATGTTGATGAGACTGGGGTGATGATATTTTCTAAGATGATTTCATGACCTGCTGGAGACTCCTTTAATTGGATGAAAGTTCAAAGGATCACAAGGACATTTTGAAAAGCATCATCAAAAAAGTCAAAAACAAAGATGTTTGTAGAAAGTGTTAGTACTTTTGCAGCTTTGCAGCTTTGCATGAGTTCATCACATTTTATTTTGGGGAAAGACGATGTGTCGTCACTAAGCCTGTGCATGGAGGACAGTTTATGTATCACTGTTCAAAAACTCTGACTCCCTCATCTGAAAATCATCAGTACACCAGCAGGAATCTGATCACTGTTTCTTCTTCACACACACTGTCGTGTACACACTCACTCACAGACACACACACTGCCGCACACACAGACGCGAGATATGCTCGATATGTCTGGTCCACACACTCTTGTAATTCATAAAAGATCAGAGCTCTGCTCCCTCCAGCAGAAAGACTTCTAATGCATTCGTAATGACAATGAAGACGTGTCCTCCGAGTCCCTCTCTGTCCCTCTCTCACTCTCTCGCACACACATGCACACACACTCAGATTATCGTGCCCCACTGGGAGTGCTCTAAAGTCTGGACTTTTAATGTTTTCTGACTCAGCTGTCAGGCTCTGTGCAGCTGGGACATCAGGACAGAAAAACATCATCATTATGTGTCTGTAGCTGAAGCCTCTGCTCTTTAACCTCTGATATGAAAAGTCACTGTCCAGATGTCCAGCTCATCAGCGTCTCAGGTCCTTACAATCTGAGATACTTGAACAGTTCACGTTTGTTTTTATCATAAAGTTTGTCAGTTCCAGGTTGGAGCTGCTGAGAAAAGTCCCTGTGTTTGCTACCTGTGAAGTCTCTGACACAAATGATGAACTGTCCTCTCTCCGTCTCTGTTTTCTCTCCAGAAACTGTTTGGCAGCCACGAACCTTCATCTGTTCAGCTCTGGGTGTCCTACAACCGCCAGCCAATGAAAGCTGCTCAGTTCATGACCCGCCATCCAATCACAGTGAGTCTCTCTAATGCACAGCAGCAAGAAATCAGAAATTGAAATTTTTAAAGCCTTTATATTACAGCTGATTAAATCAAATTGTATGGTGCAATAATTCTCGTAAATGTGTCAATGCCATGACACTCAGAATATTTATTATCATCGTGAATGCTTCAGCTGTGATGCTCTGTGGCTGTGTGAGATGTGATCATTTTCCACACTGTGAAATACATATTTATGCAGGTCAGGAGACAGAAAACACAGCATCTAGGTCACATCCCTGCCTCTGTGGTTTTCTCCTGTCTGATTGTTTGACTGAGAGAAAACAAACACTATCACACTGCTCTGCATGACGGAAATCTGTGAAAAGTTAAATTAAATATGAGGCCAAATTAATTACAAAATATTTAGAGTGTTTATCAGAGATGCTCCATTTACTTAAGTCAGGGTTTCAGGATGCAGGATTCAATGGAGTTTCTCCTCTGTAAAGCTGCTGGAGCAAGTCTAATAATCTACATGTCCCTCAGCTCATTTTCTTTTATATTTGATTGTGAAAACAAATCAGTATCTGTCCAACAGGCGACCTCTTCCCTCTGTCTGAATCAACAGTTGCATAAACAGGCTCAGTAAGGCACAACAGAGTAACATTGGCTGCTCACATCAGCACATGGCACGTTGTTTGACCATCAGCAAGGGAAGGACCAACTCTTGCATTGATGGACTCTAATTGTTTATTACCTTCAACTCATTTTAGGTCTTCTTTATGGTTCACAGCACCTTTATTTGCAGCAGGTCCCTCCCAATTCCCTCATACACCTTAAGAGCTTTTTATTCACCGTGAATATTGCACCAATAAATCTGATCGTAGCTTCATCAGAATGGTGTGTGAGCATTATTATCTCACTCAGGTCTCTTTCAGAAAAATTGAATATACACATGCTGAGTGAGGAACCATTGCTTGTGTGCAAAAAATAGGTCTTATTTATTTGACTTTCACGTTGTTCAGCTTTTAAAGGTGCATATCATCACATGTTTAAACACTGCAAAAACAGGAATCCAAGTGAATTTTTATGTCTTGTTTTGAGCCAAATTCACCTGATAAGTCTAGAAAAATGCCTTATTTCAAGATATCCAGATGGAAATAGTAAATGAGCACTTTTTCTTTCCAACCTCCACAAACATTTCAGGTTTCATTTTTGTCTTTTAAACACTTTTCTGAACTTGTGGGGTGGCTCATATACAGTCTAATGATATCAGTTTTGCTTAATAATATAAAAAAACACTCACTTAGATTTTGCTTTTGTAGTCCTTGCAGAGGATAGAGACTAAAATGATGATTTTGGGTGAATTGATTCATTATCTGGCTCCTTGAAGATGCTGTGCAGGTCTTTCAGTCACCCCAGCAAGCTGATAATAAAGAAGTACAGATTTTGTGCATGATAGAAATTTTCCTTTGTGCTTGTTATTGGTTGAGGTTTGGAGCTTTGTTTCCTTTCTTGAGATGACCCTTGTAGGCTTCTCTGGTTTGTAGAAAAAGTGCAAGCACCAATAGCTTCTTAGAGTTAAGTTTAGAGTACTTTGCTTCAGAAATGCCCTCCTAAAAATAATCAAAGATCTGAAGTAAAACAGAAGTCAGAAGATGTGGTGCTTTGGATTTGGAGTTAACCTGATCCTGTCATTGATTATCATGCTCATGATCCTGTAGGAATCAGGTGGTTTGATCTTTCTCCAGTTAGAGATGAGTCAGAGTTCCCGTCCTGCTGCATATTTCAGCTCTCTGTGGATGTCTTCACATCAGAAAGCTGGATCTGAACTGTGTGCTGCTTCTTCTTTCTAAAAATATTCAAAAAGATCGACTTCTTGGTTTAGCTGGAAGAACCACCTACACCGCACCACAGAGTACGAGTCCAAGTTTCATCTGTGAAGTCTTCTCACATGCAGTCCAAAAATTTATTAGCCCTGTAGAGTGTGTGTGGGGTAAAAAGACCCTCTCTCTCTCTTTCCCTCTCTCTAACAGGAGTACTACATAGCAGACGCATCAGAGGACCAGGTGTTTGTGTGTGTGAACCACCTGAACAACGTCACACACCTGTACATCTCAGACACTCAGGGTCTGTCCTTCTCTCTGTCTCTGGAGAATGTTCTGTACTACAGTCCTGAGGGATCGGGCAGCAACACGCTGATTCGGTGAGATGACTGACAAACACACACACGTGCATCATATCTAATGTTTGTCAAAAGCCTGTCAGGCCGGTTGGAAATAAAGATGGGTAGGAAGCTGCTCATGTAAATGTTCTGTAAACACAACCCAGCTCTGCTCCTTCATCCGATAACCATTCATCGATGAACCTCAGCGGCTCTGTGACCTCTCCACTCTGCACTCATTGTTTTTCTGCTCTGTCTTTTCTGTAATCTCATCAGGGAGACGCTGTGTTGTCTTGGCAGATCAGTCACACTGTTGACTCAGGTGTTTGTCTGCCAGAGACGATCCTGTCCGTTTATGTCACACTGTGTCTTCTGGTAATGAAATTAACCCTGGATCCCTGAGCTGCGCCCTATGCAAACAGAAAGTGCTCTGCACTCTCCAGCTCCTTTAGTGTGTTTGTTATTCACGTGAGGCGTTTGCTGTCATGCAAAAAGGAAAATCAATCAAGCTTTTGTCTTAAATCTTGTTAAAATGTTTTATTATGCTTGATATGAGCCACAGTTGCCTGACAGGTCCAGACAAATGTCTTATTTGAGCTAAAAAAGATGCCTGCATTTCTCATAATGGATGAAGTATTAGCCAGTGGAGGGAACTTACCTGACAAGGTACTTGAATGAGTACATACCTATTATTAAAAAATCTACTTTGGATGAATTTAGAAAAAGAAACATGTAAGCATATTTTTCTGTCCTCACTTTTTAAAGTCAGAAGTAACTATTTAGGCCTCATTTGTGGCTTTCATATCTTAAAATGAGACATTTATCTGGACACGTGGCTCATATTAAGTGTGACAAAATGTTATACAATGATTGTTTTCATTGATGATGAACGATGATGGATGTTGGATAGAGTCTGAAAAGGCAAACCTGCGAGTATTATCTGAAACTTTAGGAGAATAAAAAAAGAAATATTTAAAACAAAAACACAGACAACAGTTTCCAAGCGTATCAATAACACACTCCAGAAGCTTAAAGCCAGACATGAATCAGCTTGGACTCGTCAGCTCAGTATTTAAAAAGGAAATATGAGTCAGTTGTGTTGATTGTAATAATACTCTCCGTGCAGCTTCACCTTGGTTTCAGTCACTCAGGTTCATAGAGAGAAAATGAGTAAGTAATGATGACATACTTTATTCTGTCTGTGTTTTCTTTCAGGTACTTTGCCAACGAGCCCTTTGCAGACCTTCACCGCGTGGAGGGTCTGCGAGGAGTCTTCATCGCCACGCTCATCAACGGTACGGTCAGCGAGGACAACATGAGATCTGTCATCACGTTCGACAAAGGAGGAACGTGGGAGCTGCTGCAGCCGCCTGCTGCCGACAGCCTGGGAGGAACAGTGGACTGTCAGGTACTCACAAGATCTTTAACATCCATGTCTGTCTGATAAAAGCATGAGGAAGCGTTTTATGACACACTTTTTGCTCCAATAGATTCTCAGATTGAACAAATGCACTCTTGAGTCATGGTGGGGTTTATGCTTTGGTGTGGTTTATTTTATCCTGAAAACTGTAGCTCATCAAAAAAAGGATATATTCTTTTTTAATATGTTTTGTTTTCGATCTTTCAGTTTATGGCAAAACATTAAATTGTACTTTAATGTTTCTTCTCTGTTTCAATTAGTCAGAGGATATTTAAAAGTCATTAAAATTCATCAGACAGATCAGAAATAGACAAAATGTGTTCTTTCACAAAGCAAAATAAAACCATTTTCACAGTTTAGCAAAACCCTCATGTTGCTTTTAACACATAAAAAAATCTGGTAAAAACATATTTAACGAAATTAATTGATCAGATCTGACAAACCACAACTCCTGACAATAACTCTTCCCATACACTATTGATATACCTAATAATATCACAAAAATGAACCCCTTTTGAGCCCAAACACTCTTTCTTTGGAAAAAGAAAAAAATATTTTTTTTTATCATTCTTCTCGAATACTGAGTCACGTTTTTTACACAGTGAGTTGATTCTTTTTGTCTGAGAGTCATTTATTTACTTATTTCAGATTACAAAACTTTATTTTCTCATATTCTGTATTTTTCTCTTAAGATTGTATTTCATGAGGTATATTTCCATTAAAAATGAGCATTTTTCTCTTATTTTGACAGTCAGGAAAACTTATCAAATCTCACTTATTTCAAGATTTCTTACCAAGCAAAATAAATTCACTGCGTGGACAGATTATGTATAATAATGGACTTGTTTTCAGAGTTTTTCTCATCAAGGTTAGTCTTTTAATCCTTTTTTGCTGTGTGGTCTCCTGACGTCTCCCGAAGAGGAGTCAGAAATTGGACCCATAGTGACAACCATCTTCCTTCATTGGACGACCTTCACTTCTTTGCTCTCTCCCTTCAGTCATTACTTTCTCTTGTCTAGAAGTTATCTCACAGTATTTAAGGATAATAAAGCAGAAAAGAGAGCAGCATGACATGACTCTCCTCTCTCTGTTTCCTCTCTCAGCTCAGTAAAGGTTGCTCTCTGCACCTGGCTCAGCGCTGGAGTCAGCTGTTCAACATCCAGCTGAGGAGGATGCCCATTTTATCCAAAGACTCTGCACCAGGACTCATCATGGCCACAGGTGGGACGATTCAAACCTCCGTTTCAAGCTTACCATTTTAAGATACGAGGAGAAATAAATACAAACAGGGGACGAAATACAAAGAATTTTATAGTCACTTTGAATTAACAAAATATCTGCTAGTTTAACAGGCAGAAGAAACTCCATGTGAGCAGCAAACATTCACAAACCCTGTTCAAACTTGACCAGGTAACAATTAAAAGACTGATTGTATTTTTAGCACCCAATGAATATTAGAACTTTACATCACAGATGGCGTCTTTTAATTTTTTATCTTTAATTTAACCGTCCTCACTCAGCTTTATCTCGTTCTTTCTCTGCTCTGTGCTTTGAGAAATCTCTGAAACAGACACAGTTAAAACGTTAAAAACGTTGGCAGGACTCTGACTGCTTGAGAGTCTCTGAGTCAGGGTGGATGAAGGGAATGTGGATGCCATCTGTTGGAGAATGATCTCATAGACCCAACTGAAGCCAGGCGAGCTTGAGTTGTTTCCTGAACAACTTCCTCTCGTTCTGATAATACGGATAAGTTCTCTCAGGAAACAAGCAATACAGACCTACAAGCCCGCCTTCTTGGTAATGAGCTTTGCTTCCTCTCTCTGCGTCTCAGTGGAGCTGAACTTTCTTTATTGTTTTAAACAAAAAATATGTTCACAGCCTGCAGAGAAGGTGAGAAGCCTGTCTTCTCTTTAACAACCTAATCTATGACTTGAAAAAAAAGGTAACAGGTGAGTTTCTCCCACATGTTGCAGAAAGGTTGTTCCCTCACAGTCAGGGGGGAACAGTTTAAAGCCAAGTTTCTGCCTCAGGTTCCAAACGTCTGCCCGTTTGCAGCCGATGGAAAGCATTGATCTGCTGATACTCTTCAGTGTATAGGAGACTGCTTTCCCTGCACCCAGAAAGTCCTTCTAATTAAATTCTTATTAGATGATGGGCATGGAGAGTGAGAGAGAGAGAGAGTGAGAGAGAGAGACAGTCAGAGAGAGAGAGAGGGCGAGAGACGAGGCAGGACTGGCAATCGCCGGCGCCATTCCCTTCGTTATCGCTCTCAAACAGATGGGCTAATTACTGCTGCTGCACCCAGCGGGCACTCGACAGGTCAAACACACACTCATGAATACAGGCAGGCACACACACACTCACAAACATGTAACACTGCACTGCACTGACATGTTTGTATAAACAACAGCCGGAGTAAACTGCTCATATATTCCTCCACACGTTTGACCAACATGTCACATGAAGTCTCAATTAAAGTGTTCAACATATGGCACCTCTGAATACACAAACAACATGATTATATATTAATACAGCCCTGATCAGTCCAACTCATATTACACTTTAAGAGGGGGCTGCTTATCTGGATACAAAGTAACAATACTGGATGTTCAAACTAAACAAGTCCAGAATTTAACCCCCGACAGCCCTCCAGAAGGTCGGCCAATCAGTTGGAAGGAGGTTTGTGTAGAGGGGAGCCTTAAAGAGACAATGCAAATCATATCGCTTAGAAGCTGAGCTAAGGTTTTCTAAAACACCACTGAGAGAAAAATAAGAACTTCTTAAAGCTACATATCAAGTAAAGATACTACAAGGGCACCAGAGGGACAGAATAAAGACTATAAAGGAATGATACCTCCCTTAAATATCCTATATATGGATGTACAAGATGTAAAAAAAGACTTTTGTTAAACAAAGGCAAAACCTCCAACCTGAAAACACAAAAAAGTTTACAGCTATATTACAAACATTTGAAATGTTTTCTGTGTGACCAACTGTTTTGCTAAACTCTTCAAAATATCTGACTGGAGAGTAACTTAAGACGACACAATGCCATCTCCTTCCACTGGGGTATGTGAAGCCAAACACCTCATTCACAAGCACCGAGATATTCTTCTGGTATAGAAACTGAGTGGTTGAGCTGTGATATTTATTTTTTTATCCCTACATCCAACTAAAACATAGAATTCAGCTCAGAAATTTTGAATTCCAGCCAAATTCAGTCATCATCGGGTGTCCCCCAGGGTTATGTTCTGGGTCCCCTTTTGTGTGTCATTCACCTTGAAAATTTAACATCCATTTTCATTGCTATGTGAATGACGCTTATATCTACCTGTCCATCCTCCCTCTTGTCCTCTGTTCTCTGTGGATGCCTTCATGAAATCCAAACTGTTATTCTAAGCCCAGGTCATAAATATCACACAGTGGGCATCTTGTCATCCACGTCTTGTTAATCACCAGAGATGAGACGTTGTTCATTCCAATTCCAACCTCTCAGTGATTTCGTCTTTAATCAGTTTCTCTTTAAGTCTTGACACTGTAAGATACAGCCTGAGTCCACTCGTTTGAAGTGTCTACATTTGTGTGCTTTGCTCCTTTATATCAGCACAATAGCAGCGTGTCTCCTGTGGAACATTTGTTCCATTGTCTCAAGCCTCTGTCTGCCTATCTGATGATGTTTAATGAGAGTCATTAGCCTGTTTTACTCTGAGACGGAGCCTCATTCATTTTGTGGGCATTTTTACAGCCCTCAGCCGACACACAGCCCTGTTCCTGTCATGTTAATCTCTGCTTCTCTAACTCATTCACTCTGACAGATTTGATTTCTGTGATAGATGCGAGCAGGCGTCTGTCTGCTCCTCAGGTAGACACTGCTGGAGAGGAAAATATAGTCAGTAAACACAAATGTTTTATTGGTTTAAAGGAAGGATGCATTTTGTTTCTTGTGCATTGATGCCATTCAGAATCTCAGCTTGCAGACATTATCTTTAAAGTTGTGACTCATAGGAGTCTTTACAAGTGTGCAGGTAGCTTCTCATGATTTAAAGACACTCTAATCATCCTCCATCCAACATCAGAGCTGTCGGTCTGCAATTATTCTGAGACTTTCCTTAATCAGATGGTCTCATAGGTGACATGGACAGATAGACAGCTTTGGTTCTGGGACTGTCCGACATCAGGAAAAACTGGACAGACTGGCCTTCACGCACTTTGACTTGATGATCCATCAGCTGTTCCTGTGGCTCCAGGACTGATGAAAGCTTATTCATCCATCAAAACAACTCGACATCAACTATAACCTTAAGATCAGACATTTGTGTCCTCTATCAGATGATTATGGTGATGAACATCTTTGGTTTACAAAATGAGAAATTTCACAAGACTTGCAACATCCCCTATCAGTAAAAACATCTCTCCACACTGTCAACCTGACAAACTGAAAAACTTCAAACTTGGCGAGGGTTGCAAAACTGTGTTTACTCCCTCTTTCGCAACCATGATTGCTAAATATCAGAAACAAACGTTCAACCCTAATTTATGAATCATTTTTGAGCTCTTTCTCCTTGTTACTTTGACATTTCTCAACTGGAACAGATTGTTATCCTTCTACGTCATACTGTCAAAGGAAAGTATCATGAAAAGGTCAGATGCATGGAGAGAAAGTGAATGCTATGGCTTGAGATCTTAGGTTACAGGTTTTCCACATGTAAAGCAGAAAGTGTGTTTGGCTCCAGTCTATAAAACTGAGGGAAAACCTCTGTAATGCATAAGTGTGTGTGTGTGTGTGTGTGTGTGTGTGTGTGTGTGTTTGTGTGTGTGTGTGCGTGTGTGTGTGTGTGTGTGTGTGTGTATGTATGTGTGTGTGTGTGGTAAATGTCTCCCTGTCCTCTGATTGCAGGATCTTTTGGCAGGAACTTGGCCAACAAACCAAATGTGTATGTATCCAGCAGTGCCGGAGCCCGCTGGAAGGAGGTCAGTCCAAAATCTGATGCAGTTTGAGAATTTGAGTCAGGATCAGATCATCTATCAGAGGGAGTTTTTTAACATGTCACTCTGATTTCACTTTGATTTCTATAACTGTACATTCACCAGGATATTCCAGGGACTGAGCTTTTCCTTTGACTATAACTGTGTCTAGAAAAGAATATTACCTTGCACACGTCCAAAGCTTTGTGAAGTACAGACTCATTTTGTTCATCTTTGAGTTGGAGCAAAGGCCTCAGATTGAAACGTCAAGGTTGCAGAATTTGTCTTCTGCAAGAATTAAGACAAAGAGTAGAGCACAGTTTAGATTAGCTGATATAAGAGGTTGCTCTTCTCCAAACCCATCTGCAGTTATCAGTGGTGATTGTCTGATGATGCTATGAGAGAGGTATGTTGTTGGAAACGGGTGCCAACCTTTGAGTTATTCAGGTCAGTTTGTGGTTATGACATAACAGCCAAATTAGCGTTCAGTGTTGACATAAAGCCATCAATATTGACCCATTACATTCCTGTATTAGTGCTTATTCATCTGCTTCATACATGTGTTAGCTCGGCAGTAGACAGTAAGATACCTGACTTCATTGATATGACTTCTAAAAGAAAGCACTTCTCTTGTGATTTACTGACAACTTGTTGAAGTTTGCAGAAATAATGACCTAGTTATGAAGATGTTTACCTTTGTCAGGTCTGTCCTCAAGAGGAGAAGGAGTTGTTTTTCTGTTGCATAAAGGCAGATAAGATTATTTTCTGCTGCATTCATGGAAGTCTGGAAATGCAACCACTTCCTGTTGCAGTCACAACTTGTCCATATCTGTGGCCTCTTTCTCTGACAATGACGCTAGTTGAACAGGAAGTGGTATATCAGATTGAGACTTTGTAAGATGCATATTTGGTAACAGACATCAAATCCAACTAGTCCATCTGCTTTTTAAGTTAACTTTTGACCCTCTTGTGTAATCATTAGTCTAATTTATTATCTAGAGTATGCAGTTGTTGCAGTGTTTTGGGAAAATCTGACTCTGGACCAAAGATTAGTCACTCTTCTGGTGTATAAGTCAAAAGAATATTCAAAGCAGTGACCTGAAATTCCCCTTGGCCCCTGTACTAGATGTGTTGATGTCAGCCATGGTCAAACCACCTTATTAGGCTCGAGGAAGGTTTTAAGAATAGAAAATTCTTCATGTGACATTAAGAATAGAAATGATCACAACTGTTAATGGTTTTCAAGAAGACTTGGGAATAGTTTTATGCCTCTTTTTGAATGTTTGCCCTTTGAAATGTGCTTTTTCTGACAGCCATACATCCTGATGTCTGCATGATTAAGAATTTCCTATTATCTTGAGGTATTTTTCATGCCTCTACATGTATTTTACTCATGTGACTGCTTTTGTTTCTCAGGCTCTGGCAGGCCCTCACTTCTACACCTGGGGAGACCACGGCGGCATCCTGATGGCCATCGCTCAAGGAGGAGCCACCACACATCTCAAGTAAGTCCAGACGAGCAGATTTAACGTCTTTCCCCAGGACAGAAAACAATTTGTGCTAAAATGAAAAATCTGTTCTCTGTTCCTCAATAAAAAATCCAAACATAAAACCCCCGTGAGGGTGAAAAGTTCCTTTAAACCACGAAAGGAGTCCCTCAGGATGAGCTCGTTATTCAGTGGGAACAGATTGTGTGAACATGAAAGAAGTAAATAAAGCTTCCCTCAGTAAAGACAGAGGAGTAATAAAACATGTCTGCCACATCAGCAGCTGTGCAGGCGTTTGGCTCTCAGGGCCGGTGTGACGGCAGATTAATATGAAATCAAATGACCTTGTTTACACGCAGAGGATTCATTTTACTCCTCAGGCTCCATATTTACCTGATTTTACCTCCACATGGAGAAAATGTTAGTGAGGAAGCTGAGTTTGAATTTGTCCATGTGTCCTCCAGGTTCAGCACAAATGAAGGCGAGACGTGGACAGACTTCAAGTTCTCAGACAGAGAGGTGTTTGTGTACCAGCTGCTGACCGAGCCTGGGGAGAAGAGCACCATCTTTACCATCTTCGGCTCCTACGCCGACCAGAGACACAGCTGGCTCATTCTGCAGGTCAACACCTCAGACGTCCTGGGTAAGTCTGGGAGCAAGAGTCTGCAGATTTGCGTGGGATCAGTCCCATGTTTTTTTTTTAACCACATTAGGGGAAGTTTAACCATCCAGTGTTATGTTAGTGTGAAAACAAAGTAAAAAGTTCTGGACCTGCAAGCGAAAGGAGCTACATCAGCAGCTTGAGACTTGTTAGCCATGAGATCATTGTATGACGGGAGTTCATGGCCTGAGTATTTGTGCAGAAATTTTGCTTGAACTTTATTTACATAACTGAAAATTTGAGAAAAAAGCACTGAAATGTAAACATATACATTTATGTTTATGTTGCACTTTTTCCTTCAGGTGTGCCGTGTTCTGATGCCGACTACAAGCGCTGGTCTCCCTCAGACGAGCACGGTAACGAGTGCCTGCTTGGCAGAGAGATAACGTTCAAAAGACGAGCTCCCCATGCTACATGTTTTAACGGGGAGGACTTTGACCGGCCTGTCACCGTTTCCAACTGCTCCTGCACACGACAGGACTACGAATGGTGAGAGATGCACACGGAACCACAAAACTTTCAAACACATTAACATCAACAAACATCAACATTACTCAAAGTTCAGGTCATGTTTGTGTGACAGTCCTGTGCTTGCTGCTTTGGCCATCAAAGATTGAACTTGAAGCAGCATGTGATGGTTCATTTTTGAGTTTTGAAATCTGTTGCCAAAAAATTACAAATTCAGCCTCTTGGAAGGAAAAGATTAATGCAGAGGCAGAAAAACACCAAACGAAATGTGGTGAGTGCTTTGGGGGAACCTTCACCAGTACCAAAACAAATGTGACCTTTAACAAACTAAATATTATCACAGAGCTGCAACGCTTTCTCCTGACATGTCTGCTGTTGTTGGGTTACTAACTGTGGGAGGGGTCAGGTAAGGGGTGTCCCAAAGAAGAGCTTTTTTTGTGGCTGTACTCTCTAGGACTCAAACAAATCAGCTGAGTGAAGAGAATAGCTCCACAGTTTTATCTGGGTACTGGTTTTCTCTGTGGATTTGGTGTAATTTCAGATGTTACGATGGGACGAATACTCCCCAAAGACTTCTTTTCATAGAAAAAAAGCATTGCATGTGCTTTTAATTCACTTTTTATGGATGAGGTGGATTCAACCAGGGTAGAAATGAAACTAACCTCTGCTTTAAATTACCAGAGATCCCCTAGAATGAGTGAAGCCAGCCTCATAATGCCTTAGATGTCACTCCTGATGACTTCAATCTGCATTTGAAAAAGGAAAAGTCTCTAATTTTTAGCTGTAGTGTGAGTGAAACCGCCCTCGTATCAGAGGGAAGTTGCCTTTGTCTGGCTGGCTCTTAATTAAATCTGCTGCTGGCAGACTAATACGTTGGTTTTAGCCTTGGCTGCACATTTTTAATGTTCCCTAAACTCCCATCACAGCTCGTAATGAGTCTGTTTTAAAATGCACATCAGGTGCTGCCGTTCATCACGGGGCAGAAGCTAACTGAGCTGTTTTTCTTTCCTGTGCTTCTCACCTGTCTCCCCCTCCCACCCTCCCACCCGCCCTCCTTTTCTCCTCTTTTCCAGTGACTACGGCTTCAAGCTGAGTGAAGACTTATCCCTGCAGGTGTGTGTGCCTGACCCTGAGTTTGTGGGTGACCTGTACGCTCCTCCAGTGCCGTGTCCTGTCGGCACCACATACCGTCGCAGCAAAGGGTGAGCCGCTGTCTGACTTCACGCGCAGAAAGATGAAATCTGGGGGGTTTTGTGTAGTTTATTTGCATAATGTTTGCTTCTCCTGCAATCCTTAAGTGGCACATACATGAATTTGTCATATGATACACAGTTTCCCTTGCTGTTTTATCAAACAGTTCCCTGTTTTTAACAAGAAAATCAGGGCCAGAGCTAGTTCTAGAGTTGAAGGAAACATTTGAGCTGGAATCAGATTCTGGTTTTCATCTTTGAGTTTCTGTTATTGAATTTTGGTCTTCTTCTTTCCCCTCTTTCATGGCAAAAGTAACAAGTAAATCTTTATTTTGAAAATAACAGGGAACATTGTTAAAGCCTCCATAACACCATCTCTGAAAATAACTGCCTCCAAAGCCTTTGTGGATCTTTTACTAATGCCTTCAGGCTGTCACAGTGGACGTCAGTAGATAGCAGAAGTGAGACTAAAACCAAAGATTGAAAAACATCAAATCATTTTCTTTGACAAATGTTCCTCTGCCTGTTTTATCCTTGACTTTTGAAGTTCATCTTGTTGCTGTGGACAAAGCACAAGCTCACTCAGACTTCGTCTAGTACTCTGCTGCCTGTCTTTATCCCTGACATTACCTGAGGACTCCCACAGAACAGAAACCAGCCTTTGTTCTCTGTCTCAGTGGGAATAGTTGCTGTGTCTGTTATCAGATACCTAAGGTTAGAGCTCCCCCTGGTGTCAGTGAAATGAATCAATACGTCTTTTCCTCCTGCAGCTACAGGAAGGTACCAGGTGACAGCTGCAGTGGCGGAGACGTGGAGTCCAGACTGGATGGAGAGATGTTGCCATGTCCAGTCGGAGGTAGACCAACACTTTAATCTTAAAACTGTTTGATAATTTCTTTCAGGAGTTCAGGATAATCAGGGTTTTTGAATCATTAAAATCTCTGACATGATTCACACAAGTTCATATCACCAGGTCATTAGAGAAAAGTGAGGATGTCTGCACTCAACTTATAACAGTGTGAAAGGCTAATGTGATTTTCAAAGCAGCAAAATTGGGATGCAAATAAAACTTTAATTATCAAGAAATGTTCAAACATCCTTCCAACTCCTTTGTTATAAATATTGTCTTGACAGTTTCACGCTTTTGTATTAAGATAAAGTTTTCAAAGCCCAATGGCAAGAGTTAGCCTTTTGCTGTTCCATTGAGCATCACTGCAAAAAGAAAAGCCTGGTGCACAAGTAAAACGTTTATAGATGTATGCAGCTGGTAAACCCCAGCAAGGCTTGCAATTATTTTAACATGTGCATATTAAAAATGAGATTTTTTTTTGTGCCTGTCTGGGAGTTATTTTTTGAGCCTGTCTGGGCTCATAATGCAGAACGGGGATGTGTGTGTTACTTTGTCTGGATGAGCTACTCCCCCAGGCTCATATCAGGGGCGTAAATGTGTTTATAGACACTAAAACTCACGCCTCAGTCTGCAGCAGCTGTGACTGGAGGTGAAATAGACTTCATAAAACTCTGCTGCAAAGTTTAATAGACATGTTTGCACAATAGTTTTATTTGTGCAGTCATCTTTTTATTTTATCTCAGTTCTTGTTTGTTGTTGCCTGGTGTCCTTCCTCAGAGAGTAACGAGTTCATCCTCTACGCGGTGAGAAACTCCATTCATCGATACGACCTGGCCACAGGAACAGACCAGGCTCTACCTCTGGCCGGGCTCAGGGAGGCTGTGGCTTTAGACTTTGACTACGATAAGAACTGCCTGTACTGGGCCGATATCTCTCTGGACACCATTCAGGTGGGTGATGATCTTCACCTGCAGGAGGTTTTCTCTGTGTTTGTGTGCCTATGATTGATTGACCCGGTGTCTATGCGTCCTGCAGCGTCTGTGTCTGAACGGCAGCACGGGTCAGGAGGTCGTCGTCAGGAAGGACTTGCAGAACGTCGAGGCTCTGACCTTTGACCCCATCAGCAGACTGCTGTACTGGGTGGATGCTGGAGCTCAGAAGATAGAGGTATAAAAGCTGCAGATTCTGAGTGTGTAAGGCTCACTGCACCCTCTTTCCTTAACTCATTTGGGTTTATTGGTTGTTGGTTGGTATCTGAAAAGTTTCTCTGTCGTTGTGTCTGAAGGTTTCCAACCCTGACGGTGACCTGCGTCACACTCTGCTCAACTCTTCAATCCTGGAACATCCCAGAGCTTTGGTTCTTCTGCCCGGAGAGAGGTAACACACACACACACACACACACACACACACACACACACACACACACACACACACACACACACACACACACACACACACACAAACACACACACTGACACATATACACAGTAACACACTGACATAAGTTTTATATCCTATAACAGCCACAAGACCAAACGCCTCCATCCTCAAACCAAATCTATGAATATTTGTTTATCACATCTTCTGAATGAAACCACATAATAAAAAACCTGTTGTCTCTCAAAAACCAACAGGATAGTTTCTGTGAAACCAAAATTTAGAAAAACAAAAACCCTAACTTAGAAAGTTGATATCTGAGGCTGTGAACTTTTTTGTTTGCACAGTAAAAGGAAACAACATTTGGAGGATGCTTTTGAAATTGTGACCGCAGCCCAAAGGGAAAAGTTTTGAATTGCGAAATCAGACTGTTGTGGTCGGAAGTTTCTTGACAGCGGCTTAATCTCCCCAGCTTTTATGGCTGACCCCAAGTTACCCCTTGATTACGTGATCCCTCAACCGAGCAGAGCTTTGAGGAAGTGATTACCAGACAATGTCTGAAACTTGAACACTCACAAACAGCTCTAAAGAAGAGTTACCTCACTTCTGCAAACAGAGTTCTGCTTTTATCAGAGATGTGTTCAGCAGATTAATGAAGCCACTGTTTATTTTTCTTCCATGTTAGTTTTGTTTTTCGATCATTCCTCTTGTCTTTAGTTGGAAAAAGGATCTTATCGTCTCACTCTCTTTACCTGCTTCCTCAGTCTTACTGGTAAAGGGTCTTTAGATTCGTCACGCCATGTGAACATACTGAGGTTTCTGCTCCAAACTGCCCATCTTTGAAGGACAAAACTTGCAGCACTGACTTGAGTAGAGCAATAAAACAATTTTAATTCATGATCAGGATAAAATATTCAGTATCAGTGATAACCTCTGGAATCTGACACTTAATGACAGCCGCCATTGAAACATTCTGAACCTCCTATTTTTTCTTTACAAATCAGTCATTATTACTTTTTAAAACTTCTGTGGTAAAATGGTTGACAAGACAAGATTGAGGATTTTCTCACATGCACATATAGCGCTAAAGACAGACTGACTAAAGGTATTTAGAAAAAAAAGAGCCCTACCTGGAGTCAGCATGAAGGTTGATATCAATTCAACATTTTTTTGTGTTGGTGTTTTATCAATCTATACTTGACTAAATAAAAGAAAAAAGTTCTAAAATGATGATGGAAAACCTTATAAAAAAAGTTACAGGAAAGTTTGAAGAGAAAAGTGTAGTTTTGTTCAGACATAAACAACAAAATAACTAAAAACAAAAGGTCCATCGTGAAAGACCCCAAAACTTCATTTAACTCAGAAAATAACAGAAGAAGAGTTTGGACAAAATGATCCAAAGTTGCAAGAGATACATTGCCATACCTATAACCTCCCTTTTGACCACCCAGAAATAAAAAGTTGAACCGTCTTAAAGCAACAGATAATACAAAAAAAAATAATTATAAAAAAGAACATGCTGGAAAAACCTCCTCCTGGGGATAAAAAGTAAAGCTCAGGAGGAAAACAGAAACCCACACTTGCTCTGTCACTCCTCAGCTCACAGGTTGGTGGCAGGTAGGAAGAGAGAGAGAGAGCAGGAAAGTGAGAAACTGTGCAGCAGTGAGCCGTCGATTAGAGCTGTTTCCTGTGATCAAATCAGCCACACATCAGTAGCAGTAGAGTCATACAGCAGGACCAGATCAGGACACATCTCCTGAGATATTGTAGATCTCAGTTTCCAATCCACTCCATAGTGTAAAACCCTCTTTCTGATGTTACTGACACTATTTATCCCCACAAAATTCATCCTGTGGACCACAATGTCTGTAAAAGCTAGCAGGCTCTTACAATGTGGCATGATAACCAACTCACTTGGTTTAAGGACACGGTTTACCACAGAAACTCATGCATATCTGTGGTTGAAAAATTATACTGGATGAGTCCTCTTTTTCTATTTAACCACAAAAACTTGTTTATGTGGAGGAACAGGTCTCTGAATATCATCTTATAAACATGTGTTGAAGTACGTGTGTTAAAGTCTGCCTGTGATAAAACTCTCTGTCCTCAGCCTGATGTTCTGGACTGACTGGGGAGACCGAGCAGCCGGTGTGTACAGGAGCTACATGGACGGATCCAACGTGTCCTGCATCGTGTCTGAAGGGGTCCGCTGGCCCAACGGGATCACAGCTGATGACCACTGGCTGTACTGGACCGAAGCCTACAGCGACCGCATCGAGAGGGCTGACTTCATGGGAGGCCAGAGGAGCGTCCTGATGGAGGGGCTGCCTCACCCGTACGCCATCGCTGTTTTCAAGGTGAGAGCCAATCTCAAGGATATAACTTTACAACACGTGGAAGCAAGTTTTACAGCTTCATTTGTTTTTAGAATGACCTCTACTGGGACGACTGGTCCAGGATGGGGATCTTCAAAGCCCCAAAAGCCGGATCCCAGAGCAACGAGCTGATCGTTGGCCGACTGACCGGAGTCATGGATCTGAAGATTTTCTATAAGGGGAAGAACAGAGGTTAGGAACAGAGAGTGAAGACTCATCCAGAAATGTGACAGATTTGCAGAAAACAGTGAGAAAGTTTCTATGAGTTTATGAAAACTGAAAATTTCTCCTTCTTATTCCTGCTCAGAGTTTCAAAACACTTTAACAGGGATCCTGTGCAAGTGGTTAATAGGCGAGTTAGGCAGAGACCAGCCTGTGTGTGTGTTTACTAAGAATAAGAGTCAGAGTCTGTCTGTGGCAAAAACAAGAGCTTTGGGAAAACTTTTGAGTATCTGTAATTGTTAATAAGAAATTAAAGCAGATCTCAAGCTGTAAAATGAGCTCCTGATTTCTGTCCTCCAGGTCATAACGCCTGTGCTGACCAGCCGTGCAGCCTGCTGTGTCTGCCTCAGCCTGGACACCGTCACACCTGTGTCTGCCCTGATGGAGCCCCAACTCTAACCATGCCAAATGGAGAGCTGCAGTGTCAGTGTCCCAGCGGCTACCAGCTCCAGAACAGCACCTGTGTGAAGATCGGTGAGACAGAAACACACTGCGAGATCCAGATGTTCCCTTATTGAATGATCTTGTCTCTGTTGGAAATGAGTCTGATTAATTTGAACTATTTGTGTACTCCAATTTTCATTTCATTTCAGAGCACAGCTGTTTGCCCAATCAGTACCGCTGCTCTAATGGTCGCTGCATCAGCAGCATCTGGAAATGTGACAGTGACAACGACTGTGGAGACATGAGCGATGAGCAGGAGTGTCGTAAGTATTCAACCACATTTATGCTGTAATGATAGGAGAAGACTGCCCCCCAGAATCTGAGCAACTGCGTCAACAAAAACCCTAAAAGTGAACCGATAATGAAAGTTTTTTCACAGACTTTTCTTTCCTTTGCCACCGTGTAATTAAGTTAAATCTGTCATGTCCTCTCTTCTTGAGCTTCGTTGCTCAATTTAAGTCATTTTTCACTCACGATTTTGGTTCATGTGACATGATATCATGTGACCAAAAAAAGACAGAAACAAAAGTAAATTGGAAAACATCTCAAACACAAGATAGACATCGTTTCCCTATGCAAAGTGTGACTGCATGAGGGAGTTAACTTCAGCAGGAGAAGCATGTGTGTCTGACTACAAACTAGCACATGAGACAATCATGCACCTGTTGTTTCTAGAAGGTGTTTTATATTTATGAACAAGCTCTTTTCCAATCTTCCCTCGTCTTGTTTACACTGACAGAAAACAATAATCTGGAAAAATAATACTTTCAAGCTACTTTAAAAGTTTTTCTCATCTGTTGCATGAGTCATCAGATTCAGAATCAAATGAAGTATTTGTCCCTCACGTCCTCGATTGCTTGCAGTAAACACAGAAAAATCATTCCTTTGTTAAATCTCAGTGTATTTATTTATGCTTGTCTGATTCACTTTCAGCCACAACAACCTGTGACCCGTCAAACCAGTTTCGCTGTTTGGCCTCAGGCTCCTGCATCCCTCTGGCTTTTAAGTGTGACCACGAGGACGACTGTGGAGACAACAGTGATGAAGAGCATTGCGGTGAGAGTCGCCCATTTATCTGCAGTCAGCTCAAGCAGAGAGGATGTGAATGAGAAACCTTCACGTCTTTCATTTAAATAGTTTTCAGTCTCTAGGGCCCCAAGTTTTTAGCTGGTGATGAAAATGGACAGTGGTGACTTTTCATGACCTAAGCAGCAGACAAGTCCATCAGGGAGAAAACTCTTTTTTTCTTTATTTCCTGTGAGTGGGTGTCAGACCAGATGATGGATGATGAATCACTTGCCATCTTGTAATCTTGACAAAAGTAGGAAAGAAAAATGTTTCACCCCTGCAAACAATCTTTTCTTTATTGCAGAACATTAACACCTAGTAAGAAATTAATGCTTCGGAATTTTTCAGGAAGTTTATGAGCTCATAGTGCATGCATAGACATGAAGGGGGGGGGGGGCTATCAGGACAGTGAAGAGGTTTTTTGTTAAAAGGAGAACTGGCTGCACGTAAACACGGCTTAATCCCAAAGTCACCTTCAATTGTTTTGTCATGAAACAACAGTAATGAACCTTATGCAGGTGTTTTTATTTACAATAACTATCCCAGGACATGTCTTTGTCCTGTGTGCCACGTCAAGCAATAACAGGCTGAGCCAGATCAATCACTAGTATTCAAAACTTTTATTTTGAAAGCACACAGAACAAACATTTAGTATGAGACTTCTTTTTTAAAATCTACTGCAAATTTTTGTCATTTATCTGTTGGTTCCAGTGATATAAGAAATAAAATGAGAGAATCAAAGCATTTTCCTACCTTCACTGTTTTGTTGATGAACTCACAGAGTCTCATCAGTGCGGCCCTGGAGAGTTCACGTGTGCACGAGGAGTGTGTATCCGTGAGGCTTGGCGCTGTGACGGAGACAATGACTGCAGGGACTGGTCGGATGAAGCCAACTGCACAGGTAACAATTGTGTTTTTGACTCCTCATAGATCATATAAAATGCTATATTGAAAAAGTGGCTCAGAAGATAAACACTGCATCCCAATTAAAACCACAGCAACATTCCTGCTGAAGAAAATCAGCACCCCCATCATATTTTAATGGTGTTGATGTGTAAAGGATGATGTTTGGAGATCAGGTTGTTCCTAATGTAGAGAAATAACTCACACCCTCCAATTCGTCCCTAGTGGGCCACCATACATGTGAGGCCAGCAGCTTCCAGTGTCACACAGGTCACTGCATCCCACAGCGCTGGGTGTGTGACGGAGACGACGACTGCCAGGACGACTCGGACGAAGATCCCAGCCATTGTGGTTAGTAATGACACACACACACACACACACACACACACACACACACACACACGCACACACACACACACACACAAGTCTGCAGGGCATTGGAGCTCAGAGTTTGTCATCAACATACTGATGAAATTATCTCAGCAGAAACTCTTTCATGACCTTTGACCTCTGTGTGTCTCCAGGGGGAACTCGGTGTAATGGCTTCGTCTGCTCCAACCACACCTGCCTCCCTGCCACAGCTCACTGTAACGGTATCCAGGAGTGTCCGGACGGAGGTGATGAGCACAACTGTGGTGAGTGATATCTTTAATTCAGCAGAGACATCAGATACAAGATCAAGTTTATGTTGCATGATACTCAAAAGAAAAGATAAGAGAACAGAAGAGGAGATGCAGAATAAACAATTGAGTTCATAGAAAGATAAAAATGATAAAACGTCATATTGGTGCTGCTCTGTGTGTTTCTGAGTCACTTCACATACTGTTGCTTCGTTTCACCCACAGACCCTCTGTGCACTCGCTACATGGAGTTTGTGTGCAAAAACAGAGCCCAGTGTCTGTTTCAGTCTCTGGTTTGTGATGGGATCAAACACTGTGAGGACGGGTCAGATGAGGACGCGGGTTACGCTGGATGTGGTGAGAAACTGTTTCAGAGAAAGCTGTTTGTTGGTGTTTCTTTAATAATACTGCATATCCCATTTTTCACATCTTATGAAACAAAGAATGCTAAAGACGGAAACAAATCTAAACAACAACTATAACAAAAATTTAACAGAGAAACTACTTTTTGGATGCTTTCATTTTTCATGTGCAGGAGCTTAATTGTTGTGTTTTTGGTTTAAAAACTTTGAGCATGTAGGTGCACAGACTGCTCCTGTATTACACCTCAAAGTACAGGAAATAAAAATGTAACTGTACCAACAACAAGGAAACAAGCACAGTTTTCATTATTTGTACTTGAATTGTCACATTTTTCCCCACATATCTGCTCTGTCAGTAGTGTGGAATAGTCCATTAATTCAGTCTTATCTATTAAATATTGTTGTAGTTAGTATGATTCTGCCGGTGTGCTCTTTGGTTTTCATTACCTGATGATGTTTTTGTTAAATCTTTCTCAGCCACGCCGTCTGAGTTTGGCAAAGTGTGTGATGCCTACACCTTCCAATGTGCCAACGGAGTGTGTGTGAGCCTGGAGTGGAAGTGTGACGGCATGGATGACTGTGGGGATTACTCTGATGAAGCCAACTGTGGTGAGGAAGAGGAGCGTGTGTTAATTGTCAATTCAAGCAGATTTTAATCTTGTTCTAATTGACAGAGGTGATACAGTCCAGGAGTGTTGAAGCTTTATGATGCCATGCTAAAATCTGCTGTGTGTGTGTGTCACAGCCGCCCCCACCGAGGTCCCCGGCTGCTCCAGATACTTCCAGTACGAGTGCAAAAACGGACGCTGCATCCCAACGTGGTGGAAGTGTGATGGAGAGAACGACTGTGGGGACTGGTCTGATGAAGCTCAGTGCACAGGTACGCAGTCTGTCATGGTGTCAGAAGTGACATTTCTAAAAACTCTTGCAGCAGATATCCCTTCCCTGAATTAAGCACATTGTTCCCCAAGTAGTTAAATCCCAAAAAATGTGAACTTCAGGTAAAAGTTTAGACTGGAGAAATTCTTGTGCACTTGCCCTTTCTTCTTGAGAGCTTTATGGGAGGAAATATTAAGAGGCAAGAGAGGAAAGGACACAGAAAGGCTTTCCTTTCCTTTGGAAGAAACTTAATTGAAAATAAATTTAACTCCTTAACAGCCTTGGCTTTGAATATTTGAATTTTGATGTAATACATTTTAAAGCATCAGCATTTTGTCACATTGCTTTGATTACTTATCCAGAGAAAAGTGATTCCTCCAACTTTGATCATCAGCTTGTCACCTTTAAACCGAATGTTAAACACTTTCTGGTTACAGCTTGTTAATATACCTTTAAAAGCAAAACCTTTTAATTCCTTGCAATTGATTGGACACATTTCCAACCAAACACAAGGAAATGTGTTGAAGACTGTATAATTCATTCTTGTAGGTGGCGTCACTCCTCACACTGTGGCCCCTGGTCCCTCCACATGTGCTCCAAACCGTTTCCACTGTGGCTCTGGTGCCTGTATCATAAACACCTGGGTTTGTGACGGCTACGCTGACTGTCCTGATGGCAGCGATGAACTCGGATGTCCCACAGGTATTAAAAAACGGTCTCCTTTTTGGCTGAAGGTTTTCTGTGTGGCAGACGAATGTTAACTATAAAATTCACTGTACTAGGTGCACTTTTTAATACCATTTGAGTCATCTAAAAGCTACTACCAATCTATAAGTATATAATAGCAATAGGAAGAGCTATTCGTCTTCATAGAAAGTACACATTGCTGAATGCAGTGTAAGTTTTTTGAGTATTACTGTAAATATTGTGCCCATTCAAGATGAAGGATAAAGAACATTATCCTAAATCCTCATGTTGTCTTTTTGTTCTCTTGTATTTCTCCATCACCAGCTAACGTTTCCATGACAGCCACTCCAGCACCCACTCAGTCTCCTGCTCCCCCCTCCCCCAGTCGCTGCAGTCGGGGTCAGTTTCAGTGTCGTCGTCCTCCTCTCTGCATCCCTGACTGGCAGCGCTGCGACGGTCAGATCCACTGCCAGGACCGCTCTGATGAAGCCCACTGCCGTGAGTCTGTGCATGCCACTCACCTCAGATACTTCAGCTCACACTCAAACATACAAAGAGAGAGACTAGAGAACTGAAATGGTAGTGAGACAGGTGCAAGATGTAACAAAGGGTCTAGGGATTAAACAGTTCTCAGGTCAATGAAAGCTTTTGAAACCATGGGAGAAGTTTTAACTTTCAAAACACAGGTTTACAACAGATTATCCAGCAACAACAGTTGTACAACATCTTAACTTGTCTCTGTGTCCCTGCAGCCACTCGGGGGCCTCTGTTCTGCCTGAACGGGACTCGCTGTGCTGATGGCGAGGCGTGCGTTTTGGACAGTGAGAGGTGTGACGGCTTTCTTGACTGCTCTGATCACAGTGATGAGGACAACTGTACATGTAGGTCACAGAAAGTCTCATCAGTATCAAAAATGTTTGATGTAAGCTTCAATATATGCTTTAAAACCATCAGATCTGCTGCAGAGAAACTTCATTATTTTATTTTAGCAGTACAGTGCTGCCACCTGCTGGTTAAAATATATACATCAGGATTATGATTAACCTTTGTTTGTCTCTTCTCTCAGTGGACTCTCTGGCCTATAAAGTCCAGAACCTCCAGTGGACTCGAGACTTCCTGGGTGCCATCACTTTGACCTGGTCTCGCCCCAAAAACCTTCCTCTGGACTCCTGCTACTTCTTGGTTTACTACAGGTCAGCCTCTACCTGAACCTCCCTCATGCTTTGTTGAGAGATTGGATTCAGCTGTTCCTCGGTTATTAGATAAAGAAAATGACCTGTTTACTCTGACGTAACTGAGTCTGTGTGTTTGTGCTCAGACTTGTAGGCACCCAGCAGTGGACCATCATGGACACTCACAGCAACAAGACCAGCTACCAGCTGACCGTTCTTAAACCAGACACCACGTACCAGGTGAAGGTGCTCACTCAGTGTCTGAGCAAACTGCACAAGACCAATGAGATGATCACAGTGAGGACACCAGAGGGCTGTGAGTATCAACGCGCAAATTTTACTGAACATGCAAAGTCTGTTTCTAGCTCTTTGTTTATGAAATGATCACAAAGCAAATCTTGATTGTCTTATTGATCAGTCTGTGGATCTTTCTGTCCCTGCAGTGCCCGACCCGCCCAGGAACCTGCAGCTGTCGTGTGATAACGGTGAAGACGGGAAGGTCCAAGTTTCCTGGAGCCCTCCTGACAAAGGACACGGCCTCATCAGAGAGTACATTGTGAGTTCTTCTCACCAGTTTACAGTTTACTTTTACTTTTAGATTCCACCAGTAATGCTGAGCCTGGACTGTGTCTGAAGTGAACAGCTGTCTGGTGGTCAGATAGGAATTATCACACTGACTTGGTCACTTTTGTTTCTGAGTAACTGCCAGCAGTAGAAAGTTTACAGAGACAAGCATCTTTTTCATGTTTGAAATAACTGACTCTAATTTTTTAAATTGTTTCCTATGTGGCATTTGTTTCACAGTTATATTGAAAGGAAAGATGATCTTGTACATGATGAAAAGTCTACAAATTAATTGTTACAATCAAACACAACCTTCTGTCTGATTCTGTGTTTACTGTATACGTCTGTTAGGTTGAATACAGTGAGAGAGGAGGTCTAGAATGGACGTCTCAGAGATGCACAACAACCAACACAGAAGTGAAGGAGCTTCAGTCAGACACAATGTACAGGTTCAGGGTAAGACTCACACTCATCTACAAACACACTGTCCCTTTTCAGAAGGCTGCAAATCAAACCATGTCAGACAAAGGTGTCAGACTTTTGTTAGAGATGTTATTTCACATCATGTCCGTGAAATTAAAACTGCCCTATAATTTTCACCATTTGCCTCTTCAGAATTTTTTTTTTTTTTTTTTTACCAAAACATTTGAATTAATATATTTAGTTGATTTTTGCAAAACCTACAACTTTTCATCTATGATTTAAGTTTTATTACTAATATTACATGTTTAAATAAATTTCTTTCAAGTGTTGACATTGAATTTCATTGGAAGGCAAATAAAATCATGACAAAATCAATGAATAGAAATAAGAACAGTTTTGGGGCATTTCTATCTCAGTTATCTGAGTGAACGTTTCCTCAGTAATTGAAACAAGAAGCGTGAGTTCAGTTTGGCGTGTTTTGACGTTGGTGTTGTGTTGCTGGTGTTCTTCAGGTGGCAGCAGTAACAAGTAGAGGTGTTGGAAACTGGAGTGAAGTGAAATCCATCACCCCCAAAAAAGGTAAATTAACGCACCCTGCTGGTGACGAGCATGTACAGGTTAGGGTTTCCATTGGAGCAAATGTGTCTACAAAGACAAAGAATGTGAGAAAACTAAAATATCAGCTGCCAGCCAGAAGTGAAAATGGTGTCACAAAATTTACCAATTAAAGATGCCTTTTTTGTCTTCACATGTTAGGTTGCTGTTAATGAAAAAAAAAACTGAACTTACACTTTATTTGGAGTTCAAAGTTTGAATCCAGAAACACAGTTTAACTCTCCTCTGTCTGCAGCTCTGCCTCCTCCCTCTGTGATCGCTGACACCGTCACCTCCAACTCCCTCAGCTTCTCCTTCAGCTTCAACTCTCAGTACGAGGTAGGTGCCTCACTCTGACTCCCAACAGACAAATCCAGATTTAATACTTTGGGTTCTTTCATGCTTTCTGAGAGTCTAAGCCTGAACCATGTGTCTGTCGCTCTCATGTCTCGTGTCTCTTCCAGGTCAAACAGTACGTGGTGATCCTGTCTTGGCAGTTCGACTCCCACGTGAAGGAGAATAAGAACTACACAGTGACTGAGAGGATTCTCCGAGGTAATCCAGTTTGTGATTTATGAGTTTTTAACTGGGTATTGGTCTCATCAGGGAGTCTGAGAGTCTGTTTCTGACGTGTCCACAGCCACTAACCTGACATCAGGGACGGTGTATGAGGTGGCTGTGTGGGCTCACACCAGTATAGGAGACAGTCCCACTGCTCTGTCCCACCATCAGACCAGTGGGACACAGCCAGACCGGCCTGTGTTTAAAGCCCGGGCCCTGAACCAGACTGCTGTGGACTGCAGCTGGAACGTGAACGGAGCCCCCATTCAGGTACCAGAGGAGGAGACTTAAGAGAAAACAGTGATTAAAACCAGGAAGTCCCTGTTTGATAAAGTCACAGAGTTTTCAGTCTGTCATAAGGCGAGGATGGGTTTGAAATTTCATGGCTACTCATTTACCTTTCCTGTCCCTTTCTCCCTTTCTTTTTGTTAGATATCCTTTCATTTTTTCCTTTTCTGACTTTTCTATGCTTTTATCCCCATCCATCCTTTCCTTTCCTTCCCTTTCTTTGTCTTACCTATCCTTTTGCTTCCTTCCCTTTTCATGCATTTTCTTCCCTTTTCTTGTCCTTTTTATTTTGATTACAGGCCCTTACATTCTTTTGATGTTTTTCCTAATCTTTCCATTCCTCATCTTCCCTTTACCTTTCCCCCCTTTCCCCATTTCCATGTCTCTCCTTTTCTTTCCATTCCTGCCTTTATCTCGTCCTTCATTTTCACTTCCCTTGTACTTCCTTTTCTTACCTTCTCTTCTCTTTCCTTGTTCCGTATTTTACTCTCATTTCCTCATCTTCCCTTTGCTTTATGTTTCTTCCCTGTCTTACTCAGTCTATCTTTTCCTTTTCTTCCCACTCCTTAAGATGATCAACACCTCTTAAGTTCTTGTCTTTATATAAATATGTCCTGTCTTCATTTAATTGGGACTTTAATCTCAAAAATCTGTGAGAGATCATTACCCTTAATCAGGGTTCGTTCTACACGATAAGATTTGTTTTTCTTTCCTTCAGTCTGTGGTGTCTAGACATCTTGATGCAGGGATTTTGATAATTATTAAAAAGTTCTGTGTGAAATTTCATTGTTAAATTTACAAAACAAAAATAACATGTAAACTTTGTTTGATAAAACAACTGAACTAAGACAAAGGAATGAAACTGTTTGATTAATCAATGAACGTTTCCGGTCACTGCTGATCCGTGTTTTTTTTTAAGAAATACTCAAAGTTGTCTTCACTAAAGTATTACACTGACTCGACTGTGTGTGTGTGTTTTCTGTGTGTGTAGGAGTACGGTGTGTTTTATGCCACCTCCTTCCTGGATCTGTACCGTAGTCCTCGTCAGCTCAGCACGTTGTCTGTCAGCCTGACGGTCACAGTGGACAGTGATGAACAATACCTCTTTCTGGTTCGTCTCCATCCTTTAGACTTGATCTTCTGAATAAACATTGTTAAAGTTTGGCACTGTCTTTTTCTCTTTAGTTTCAATGTTTGAGTATTTTCAGACAAATATCACTTCAAAAATAGTTCTGTTTTCCTTCTGGGCTTTGTGACGTGAATCACTTAATTTAGGAAAGAACTGATGGTTCACACAACCCTTCCAAGTTCTCACACTAAAAGTCAAAATAATTTCAGGAGGAATGGGTGTAATAGAGGTTCAGAAAAAAGTGTGAATTATTCACAGTGAATCAGGTGAAAATAGGAAAATAGGTGATCTCCCCCACTGCTCTGACAGCAGCTGTCTGAGCAGGGAGCCGTGAACCATTAGTTACAGGAAGAAATTGAGGTGTGTTCAACTACAGATACAGTTCCATACGTAAAATATGATCAAACAGTCCCAAATCTAAAATTATGTCAGAAATCTCTGAATTTAAGCCTCAGTACTCTGCTTCCATCTCAGTCAAGTCATGATGCTGACTGTAACGTTGTCTCTTGGTCTGCAGGTGCGCGTCGTCTCCCCCTTCCTGGGTCCTCCATCTGACTACGCTGTGGTCAAAATGATTCCCAATGAGAGGCTTCCTCCAAGAAACCTTCATCGAGTCAGGGTGGACAAAACACAGGCTACACTGAAGTGGCAGCCGCCGTATGACGCCCCAAACACACCCCTGGTACAACACTGTCACACATTCCTGTGATGATATTACACAAATAAAACTTCTGATCCACCAGGCTTATGATAAATTATCTTATTTTTCATCTGTTTTTGCGTTTCTGTCTGTTGTGTCCTCTGTCCATTCTGTAGACATATGCGATCCACGTGCGTGATGTAATCCGTAAGCAGGAGCGGGATTATAAACTGACCACCAAGAACAACACAGTGGAGTATCAGCTGAAAGGTCTGGAGCCTGGAGGACGTTACAGCGTCTCTGTGCGCCTGAGGAACATGAGCAAGGAGGCCAGCTTCTCTCTCAGCACAGGTAAACTCACAACACCACCTCAGCTTTGGCACAACCTGCAGCTCCACCAGGCACTGAAGAGGCCGTCATGGAGACCATCAAAAGCTAACTTAATATGATTTTTTCCCTTTTTTTTAACATCATGATTTTCTTCTCCTCCTGCAGTTCCTCTTCAAGCTCCAGAGGCTCTGAAGATCCTGACTGAAAAAGATCATGTGTTTCTTTTCTGGAAAAGTCTGGCTGTCAGAGAAAAAGGATTCAATGAGAGCCGGGTGAGACAATAATAATCCCTTTCATCTACTTTTTCCATATCCTCACAACTCTTTTTCACTGTGCCACAGGTGCTTCTCCTTCCTTCCCACAGTCAAGTTTAAACACGTTGTTTTGCATTCAGATAAGATTACTATACTTACTTTTTTTTATTTCAAAACCTGGCCAGAGGTCACATAAGGCTTTCTTGGACTGACAAAGAAGTTAAAAGTCAAGTTAAAGGGACAAAAAAAAAAAAACAGTCACTCAAGTTTTTAATGAGCAGTAGAGTCCAGTTGGACTGATATGATCCTGAGATTAGGGAGGCCCTTAATTTGAAACCTCAGATGAGTAATACTCACTGATATTTAATGTATTATTTAAAATTGACAGAAGGGATAAGCAAAGTAGAATCAGAAAAGCCTTCATTCACTGTTTTATCTTTAAGAAGAATACAGGGAATTTGACTCTGGTTTGAACTGTGCTCTATCTATATAACATATATGGATTCATACTTAATATCAAAAATACAAAAAGCAGAGATTAATGAGGTAAAGTATAAAATCTTTTGTACAAAAAAGAAAAGAAAAAATATACAAATTCAAATAGTTTAACAGTGCAAAGAATCAGGACATTAAAAATTGTGTGATAGAAAAATATGTGCATTTAAATCAAATTAGAGCCTGAAAGCAGCATCATTTTTTTTTTTTTTTTTTTTTTTTTTTAATGTGTTTGCTTTGCTACCAGGGGTACGAGGTGCATGTTTATGACAGTGTGACCAACCAGACGTCGTTCCTCGGAAACACCACAGAGACGTACTTCAGGATCAGCAGCTTGCTACTGGGACACAACTACACCTTCTCGGTGCAGGCACGCTGTCTGCTCAGTGGCCAGCTGTGTGGAGAACCTGCTCTTCTGCTCTACAACCAGCTGGCAGCAGGTACCAGACATCACATTAATGATGGTGATGATGACAGGTTGCTCATTATCTGCAACCAGAAGGGACTGATGTTTGATTAAGAGGGTGGAGCAAGGGACACGAAAGTTAGCAAACACAAAAATATCTAAGCTAAACAGTTGGCACCTGTGGCTGTTTCGCCAGCTGAGATGAGTGAGTGAGTTAGAGCCATAAATAATTCTTTGTGGTGATGGCTGACCAGAGTTGGGTACTTTTGAGGTGAAAGAGAAGAAAAGTAAGCTCCTAATGTTGCAAGCTTGCTGTTGTCTTGTCAAAACATGCTTAGACTTCAAGGGAAACAGGTTTCTATAGTATGCAACATGAAGAGCAAAGAATTTGTCACGTTATTTGCACAAAAATGTCAATCTTTTGTGTTTACTTGCCTGTTTTGCAGGAATAACTTGCTACATTAGCAAATGATGGAATCAAGTAACTAAAAAGAATTTTCATAACTCAGCAGGTGATCTGACCTTTCTGACTTTCCTCAGAGTGAGCTCCTCCTCATTCCTGCTTGTGTAAAGGCTAGAGACACAGAGATTAATGGAGCTGCTCCAAGATTCAATCATTCTGTCTCATGTTTTATGGATAAGTGAACCTGGATAAACTGGATGTCGTGGTGTGAATAATTTGCAGTAGTTGAGATTTTTCAATTCTCTGAAATAAGTAAATAAAATGAGTTAAACATGTCAAGACTTAACACCATTGTGTCAGCTCACGTCTTCAGATTGGTTCCTCATGTAAACTCATTCACAGAAATGATTCTATTCATGTTTGATGTGAGCAAAACTCCAGACTTAAGGTTTCTAAAAAGGGGATTTGCCCCTTTTAAAGTTATCGAAGACAAAAACTGTTGATTGTGCTGTAAATGTGTTTACTTTCTAAGTAAGTAAGATGTGAAGTTGAAGCTGAACAGTGGACACAGAAGGAATTACACTTTTCACTTTCAAAACCTGAGGTTGCTGCTCGGGAATTTAGATTTTAAAGCACACACCATCAACTTCTCATTTAACCCTTCCTTCTCCAGGTACTACCGATGGCTCCAGCGCTGAGGGTCGCTCAGGGGACATGGCGGCGGTGGTGGTCCCAGTCCTCTTCCTCCTCTTGTTGGGCATGTGCGGAGGCTTGGTGGCGCTCTACCTCCGACACCGCAGGTTGCAGAACAGTTTCACTGCCTTCGCAAACTCACATTACAACTCTCGCCTGGGCTCGGCCATCTTCTCCTCTGGGGACGAACTAGGTGAGACATTGAGACGTTTCTGTTGATGTGTGTGTTTCTCTACGGTGTGAGAGATCAGACACTTTGAAGTGAAGAGAGCTCTTGAGTTATGTGATAAAGTGGTGTTTATTCCCTGATGTTACCTCTGTGAAGGATGCACACAACAAGTGCGATCTGTTCTTGTGACGCGGCATCGTAAAGAGCAGCTTCAGACCTCACAGTAAACACATTTCTTCTCTCATGTCGCTCTTTCTCTCTCCCTTCAGGTGACGATGATGAGGACGCTCCTATGATCAGCGGCTTCTCAGATGACGTCCCCATGGTTATCGCGTAGCACGACATCTCTCTGTTAGCTTTTTCTCTCTTCCTCTCTCCTTTTCACCCCCTTCACCCATATCAGCGGCGCGGTACGATGGGGTGAAGACGAGACCGATGAAAAACTCTGCCGCCGTCTTAAATCTGTTGATAGGAAACCAACCCGATTAGCAGGAAACATGAAGAAAAACGGAAAAGTGTAAAGAGAGAAAAAGATATTTTTCAAATATACAATGCACTTTTTTTGGATGCGCAATAACTTATTTTTTATAATGTAAAAAAAAAAGATATATATATGGGGTCAAATGAGGACTGTGAGGAGAAGGTGGACACTGAAGAAACTGTGAAGGATTTGAGTTTGTGGAGCTCGCCCAGGGGAAGAGAGACCCTATTTAAAATGCAAACTCACTATCCATAGGAGTGGTTCATTGCTTAAAGCCAAAATAAGCATCCAGAGACTGTAATATAGAATGCAAAACACACACACACACACTTTGAGAAAATAATAGAGAATAGACAAATGCTGTAAACTATATGTACAAAAAATACTGGAGGAGTGAGTTAAATATTTCGGTTAGTGGGTACTAAGGCGGTACATGCAACGATGGTGTCCAGGAAGAAGCAAACAGATTGGTTCAAAGGGGACTCTGGTTTTTAATCCTGGCCTCTAGCTTCATAATTTTGGTGTCAAAATGATTCAAGGTTTCAGAAATGATTCATGAGATGGTTTAACCCATAACATTTGCTGGATCAGCTGTAGAAATATTCAATATTTGTCCAAAGAATGTTAAAACTTTGGGCACTGATGGGCTCAGATTGATGACAGGGATAGTTCGCTTCTTTTTATCCTGTGTTTGTAAGAGGTACTCTGTTAACTGAGACACCTCTGTATCCTTTAGAAGTTTCTCCACTTTCTCCTTTGGTTAGTTGAGTCACTTTCTCCCTCTATGTAAGAGGAGCAAAGTACTCTTGTGTCGGAGTTATAAATCCCAGAACAGGAACTTTTCAGGGTGTGATTAACTAACCAAGGACTAATTTTAAACTCTAGTTCCTGTGATTGTAAAGCACCTTTAATAATACACATTACTACTGAGGCATCAGCATCAATTCTGGTTGGTTAAAATCTCTTTCTAGGTGAATCACACCCATTAACAAGCTAAATGAGTAAGTTTGCTTGCTAAGAAGTACCTTGTACAACCCCACTTCAAATCACTGAACTATCCCTTTAATCCTCACTTTGTCCTGCTGGAAACTCCTCAAACTGTTGGACCTTTGACTTATTTCGACACCAGAACCCATGAAATAGTGAATGGGTTTGGAAACAGCAGACTCCTTCTTTAACTGTTGATCATTATTTAGATCATTCTCACATCTTGAATTGTTTTTCAGTTTTTGATCGATGTTAAGACATCAACAAAGTCTTTAGATGAAGATCAACCACACCGCTGAGTGAGCGGGTCGTCCAGTGGCACCGTGCAGTGTCCTCATTGATACACCTTTCATTTTTCACACCAGCACACTGTTGTTCGTCTGTACGTTGAGGCGACACATGTATCATGAACTGTTCATGGCTTTGAGGTGAGGAGACTCCCGCCTGAATTATCTGTAAATATTGGCTTTTAATATGTGCTTTCCTTGTTATGCTGCACCACATTATTCTGTTTTTTTCCTTTTCTTTTTTTTAATCTTGAATCCTTCAGGACCACATGTTTTGTCCCCAGCGTTTTGCCATAGTTGTAGTCAACGATGAAATGGGTTCTCAGGGAACTGTGTCAGAGCGGACACCCGCGCAGCAGCACCATCACCCCCCTGGCTTAGGCAGCACTGTCCACTACTGCTGAAGGTACACGGTCTTTAGAGAGGTCCTGGGTCAGCTGTGGGTGGATCTACTGCATCATTTTCAGGAATCAGATTATGACTGATATAAAATCTTTAAGGGGTCAAACAAAACTGAAAAAAAGTGTTTTCACTGACCTGTTTAAGTGTTAAGTAAACGTGGGAGAATTCAGCAAGTCTTTTCAGAAACAGGGTCCTTGCTCTGCTCGATGAAAAGTAGCACATTTGACAACTTTTGGAGTTTGACCCCGGACTCATTTTTAATGTGTCTTAAACTACTCTTAATACACAAAGAGGTGTTTCCAACCCGCCTCCGCCAGTTTCTCTTTTCTCTCTCATCTTTGGAGACCTCTGTGTTGAAAACACTTCTTGATAAATTCCTCATGAAAGGCAAACGAGACACTGATTGTGAACATTTGCGGCCCTGAATGTAAAGAGAAGCTATCTCTGCAGCGGTGCGTCAGTCTTCTGATCTGATTTCTCCCTCCTCACAAGACATTCAAGCTTAAAACTTGCAGTACGTAAATAATCAGTCATGTTGCTGATGGTGTTGTTGCTTTTTGTAACCATAAAGAGACATCCACATCAATTTCAGTTGGTTAAAATCTCTTCTTAGGAACCACGCACTCATTAATAAGCTAAATGAGAAATGAGTTTGCCTGCTTTCTAACAGAAGATACCAGCTGTTACTTTTTTTTGGACACGGGCAAGAGATTTTTTTGAGGTTGCAGCAGGAGAGATGCAGGAGGAGAGAGATGGCAGTAAAGTACAACGAGATTGAACTTTTAGTTTTTCCCCTCTTAGCAACAAAGTTGTTTAGTAGCTTTAATAAGAACTGTGCACAAACAAAGATATTTAGGAAGGTTGGGAACTTTTTGCTCCAAAATGTGATAAGTGAAAATCTTTTTGTGGTATTTTTGCACCTGTAAAGCAGTAGATAACTTATCATATTCAGTCATCATGATAGTGCTGTTAAGAGGGAAAACTGTCCGCTATTATAAATGAGAAGGACTCTGTTGCTGTGAAGATAAAACTCTCTCTCATGATGTGAAGGTCAGTGACCGCTCTGTTTGACACTTTTACAGGTTCAGTGACCAAACATTTTTTGTGGTCTGAATTGTTATGTCCACGCTCAGCCAGAGGAGACAGAACAGAGATGTCAACCTGTGAAGGTTACGTCTCTGTGTGTACAGATTTGGACAGTTTCATACCCTAAAACACATCAGCTCAAACATTCAGAGGAAATGTCTGGTTCTTCAGCTCCCCACTCACGTCACAAGACGCCATTCTTTAACTGATGTTGATGTTTGCCTCTTGGCTTGAGCCATTCGACCTGAAGGTGTCCTGCTCTTTGTTGTTTTTTGTTTTGTTTGTAAAAATGTCTCCATGAATGTATTTTATATCTTTTTACGGTACTGTCCCAGCTCGTAATGCTCCCATCAGCACCTGTGAAGTCACTGCACACGCTCTGCTTTGTCGTTAATCTGTGGACCGGCTTCTGCAGACCCCGAAACCCACTTTACCCACCCTGAGCGACAGACCGCTTTGTTTTTACCCCCAGATGAGTTGGCGTTTAAATTTCCTCCAGACTTTGGCTTGAGTTTTTGCAGCTCTCAACTGTCTTCTGTTTTCTTGGCCTTAAAAACAGATTTTCTGGCATTGATGCTATTTTTTGTTTGTGTTTTTTTCTTTTTGCTCTGTGAAGTTTCTGTTTTGCCACACAATGCCTTATTAGATTACATTGGGTTTCTATGTGATGAAGTTTTTGTAGGGCTGCAACTAGTGATTATTCTCATCATCGATAAATGTGCCAATCAGTAGATTAATTAATCATTTAGTGTACGAAATCAGAAAAATTCTGTCAAATCTTCATGAGAGTTCACAAGAGCCCGAACATCTGTCTTCAAACTGAAAGTCCTGAAGATATAAACTGAGAAAATCTTCCTTTTTAAGAAGCTGAAACTGAAATAAATGCTTGACTTTTTAGCCTAACAGATGACTGAAGTGATTGGCTGGTTCGAAAAACTTTCAGTGGCTATTTTTTCTTTCAATTGGTTTGCTGGAAAAATCCAGTGATTTGTAATATAGAACACAAGTGCACACGTATGTAAACACAGACACAGCCCGCACCGCGCTCAGGAGACTGAAGAGGAGCTTACTTTTAGGGCATTCAGTTGATTTTGTCAGATCACTGCACCTTTTTTTGCGTGGGCTGCTGTGAGTCAGCCGCTCGTCTCTTTTAGTCAGGTTTTACACATGTACAAAGTATAATTATTGGTTCTTATGTGACCGTTCTTTTTGCTCCCCACTTGTCTTAATGTGGACTCTTAATGTCGAATAGTTTGCTTGGAAAATGTCGTTGGGCACAGAGTTTGATCTTGTTGAACTTGGCCATGTTTGGAGATGTTTATGTCTTGCTTGCTTATCTCAGAGGTTTCAGGAAAAACGAGATGTTGGAGAAACAGTGTGAGGTGTTTTAAAAACCACTTATACTGAAATAAAGATGTTGAAAATGAACTCTTTCTCTGTTCTTTGTGTCAGAAAGATAGTTTACAGATGGATTATTGGGGGTTACTTGCTGAAGCAGGAGAGCAGGTTCAATTAGAGCCGTGAGACTGAACGAAAACAGGAGTGACACCGAAACAATAAGCTCAAAGAGGATAAATCTCTTAAATGAGCTGAGGGGAAGAGCTGAGTCAGGTGACCTTTCTTCTGGTGGTCCATCACCACAAAAAGCCTCGGTCACATCAAACACAAAGCTTTGTTTCAGATCTGATGGAAGAGTATTGATCAGAGCAGCTTCAGGTCAGCGTTTTATGGCTGGAAACATGACTAACAGGTCCGAGAGGATTATTGAACAACAGCAGTGACTCAGGGATGACTTGGTTGGATTCTGACTCTCAAAACTAAGTTTCCAGTCTGCTCTCTGTTACAAGACAAAGAGGTTTGTTTTTTTAAAGTCTCTTACAGTAATATACATAAGAGTTCCCAGCCAGGCAGCCCCCAACTGGGACTGATGATCTCCTTCAGTATCAGAGTTCACATGGGTTTATGCTCAGTATCATTACAGGTCCAGCTGCTAGCTTCCCTCACATTATCTACTGGACTTATTCAATTAAACTTAATAAAATTAAAGTGTACAGCGGATGATTTCAAGATACAAGGTCCATGTTTTGTGCATCAAGTTGTTCAAAAAGTTTCCTTGGGAAGGAAAGTAATGTGCAGGTCTGGAGCTATGACCAGGAAACAGAAGGGGTCAAACAGAAATGCAAAGCAAGAGGGAAAACTAAACTTTAAGAGAAACAAAAGAAGAGCTGAAAATGATCCAAACTATCAGTACAAAGGTACAGATAAAGCTCAAAAATTCCAAAACAAGGTTATGTCTTAGAATCAATACCAAGTTTTTTTTAAATAATTTTTACTAAAGTTATTGAGGCTTAAAGTTGATTGGCATTTTAATGTCTTACTGATATTCTCTACAATCACCCTGCAAAACTAAGTTATAAGTATTTCTATCCTAAAGAAAAAAGTAATATATTTTTTTAAATTATTACTTCAAGCAATTTGCCAAGTAAATCATTCTCAACCCAGTGGCTTTTTGGTCCTTAGTAAGCAACCCAGGTAAGCATCATTTCTGTCTTTTTATATCTTGAAATAAGGCATTTTTTGTACTCATAAATTGAATGTAGTCTGTATTAATACTTATTATTGACAAAAAAAGAAATCCTCCACATTAAATCTTTTTTAATTAAATTACATTGTCTACCCCTTACTTTCTACAAATTTTAATTTACTATGACTATTATGATAAAAAAGGCCTCTTTAGGGGTGTGGAACCACAAGGACAGGCAGGTCTCCACATTTGTATTCGTTGTAGATAAAACACAACCAGGAACACTTTGAGACCAAATGAAAGGGCAGATGAAGTTTATCACTCTTTAATTGTTGTGTCATGTTCCCAAATAAATAAATCAACTTCCTTGCGTCTTCTCTGTATGACGGATTTTGGTATACTCCGGAGCTGAGTGTTAAATCCTGACCCTCCTAATGGTTACATTTTGATGCACTTACAGCAGCTGGCCAGTGGGTGGCATCGTTCTGAAGAGGTCAATGTGAATCTACACCATCAACACTCCTGAATTCACTGTGTATGAGAAAGAGAAAAGCTTTTCGAAAAATTATGGTGTCCACTGAATGTAAAAGAGTAAAATTAAATTTGCTATTTCATATTATACATTCTGTCCCAAGCTTTAAGTTATTCAACTTGAGAAATATCTAAACACTCACTCAACTTCAACTCAAACCATGTCTCAGGGGGAGAGGGAAACAAACTTTTGTTTTGAAAAGTTGAGTGTCTATGTTAGTTTTAATATTTTCTGATGACAGGCGGTTTGTAGAGTATTTTACAGTCATGCACAGATGGAGGACAGCACTTTATCAGGGAGACAGTTTACAGACCCCTGAGTGCTGCTGATGATGGCTGGAGGGGGGAGAGTGTGTGTGATGTGGAGTGATTGGAGTGTGTAGGTGGAGGTCACAGGTCGTAGATAAACAGTCCAGTCCTGTCCTGGTCAGGAAGTGAGTGCAGCACCCACACAGAGCTCTGTGTGTGATAAAAGGCACAGGCCTAAAGCTGGCCCTCCTCTGAGGTTTTGTCAAACAGCGTGGGGAGTCAGCGAGCGTCTTGTGCTGCTGCTGGTCAGGCTGAAAACAGGCTGTGTTCAGGCCCCTCAGATGGGCCTCAGGTTGCTGAGGAACAAGGATCCACTTTGGACAACAGCAGCTCGGAGAGGCAGACCAAACACAGCTGTGTGTGTCTCTGTGTGTCTGTGTGTGTTTGTACCTCAAACAGCCACCAGGTGGCAGGAGAGACTATGCAGCAGCTCTGTCATATCAGGTGACGTTTCATTAAAGATGCATTTCAGTCAGTCTGCGGGATCTGTGTCAATTTACTACCATCTGTAGGTCAGCGTTTACGCCCCAGAAGAGCAGATTTTTATATTTATATTTGACCAGAACTGATGGAGAAACTCCGTGTAGCTGAGAATCAACACATCTGTAGGTTTCTGCACTGAGCTGACCTGCAGGGGATTTTACCACATCAGAACAAGTGTGGATACAAAATTAAAATGCATGTTTCCAGATTATAATTGCAGAAATATTTGCTTACCTCTCAAACCCACATTGTTATGCCATAAAGGTTGGTATTAAGATTACATGTCTCATATTGTAAACATGGATTTAATGTAACAATCTTGGATATTCAAACTAGCTGTGTACAGATTTTCAAACCTCTACACTAACTCCCCCCACAACAAGCCTGTAGAGGGCTGGCCAATCAGAGGGAAGGGGGTTTGTGGAGTGGAGGACCTTAAAGAGACAGCAGCTGAAACAAAGTAATCAGGATGGAGGCTGAAAAAATGTCTTCTAAAATATAGAACATAATAATAACAGAAATAGGACAATAATAATAGAAATGAGAGGATTATTTTTTAGCTGTAAATAATGTTAGGATAATACAGGCTTGGGCTGGGCAATAAATTGTAAATTAGACTAAATTTGCAATATGGCCTGCTGCAATATTGTTCCCACAGACAGTACAATATTTCTTTAGCCCCAGATGTGTCAGAATACTAAATACATTTTTTGCTGTGGCTGTTTTATGCTCTACAACCCTGAACTCCACCCTGCTCAGCCAAAGAGCCAAATTGTTTAAAACTACCTTTACAAGAGAATTAATCTAAGTGATGAAAGGTGGCAAAAACTGCATGAAGTAGAAACAAAAATAAGTTTAATAAGGTGTCAAAAATGATCAAAAAGCAGCAAATATGGGTGAAAAGAGGCAAAAATGGGGAATTCAGAACTTGAAAAATGCTAATGAAGCAGCAGAACTTTTCAGACTTCTGACATTTCTGCTTGAAATTTCCTCTTTATTATAATGTAATATTCTGTTTTTCTAAGACACTGAAATCTCAGTTTTCATTATCTGCAAGCCATAATTGTCAACATTTTTGAAAAATAAAGGCTTGAAATAATTTAATTCTAGATAATGGGTTATTATAACATCAGTTTTTCACTCTCTGAACTGAATAACCAAGAATAACATGTATTTAATTTCTTATGATGTCCAATTTTTACAGACAAACTTTATTTCTTTTGTGGGTTTTTTAAAATGCAAATCCTACATTTCTCCCTCATGTTTGTGTTTTTCTTATTGAAAGCTGAAATTAGAAAAAATATATACCATCCCCTTCAGCCATCCCCTAGCAATTCACATCAACAACATATAAGATGGGAAACCTCAAAATAATTGCACGATAAATCGCAACTGCAATTAAGGGGAAAGTAGTCGCAAATAGATTATTTTGTCAAATTGTTCAGCCCTACTACAGGGGCACCTGAAATAATTCAGTGACAGAGACATTAACACCTGCATTAACTTTGGTATGACTACATATGCACACACACACACACACACCCACACAATCTTAGACAGACACTCAGTAAGTAACTTTAAGTTCAACTCACCCGGGAGCTGTTGGTTGCTTTCTAATGCACTCACTAGTCAAAGGTCCACAGGGGTCAGAACCCACACACACACACACACACACACACACACACACACACACACACATAGAGCGAGAGAGAGAGAGGAACACACACCACAACAACAAAAACAAACCACTTGTCTCTTTTCCAAGGGTTCAAGTGGTGGTCAAGCGGTTCCTGACTGCGTGTGATTGGCAGGGGTCAGAGGTTAACAGACTGACGGTGTGAGGTGGAGAACAGGTGTGAAGGAGAGACGAGAACAACAAGAGACAAAGGACAACAGGTTCACACACAGTGTAGCTTAGCATTATGCTAACAGAGCTGTGATCGTGTTGACGTGTCTCTTCTCAAAGCCTCAGATCTTCAGATTAAACTCGAGCCAGTTCTGTTATGCAACGTAATTTGAGAGTATAATTGTATGACCGCAGCATTTTTAAAATACTCCTCTGACTCATGCACTGTATATTTTATTATATATATTTTATTATGTATATACTGTATTCAGTCAGAGAGGATACGCGGTGCTGAGTGAACCCCTTGGAGTGTTTCTGGAGCTCTGTCGGGAATTTGCTTGGCAAGAAAATGAGAAAGGTTGTGACGACGTGGGTGTATGTCAGTGCATGCATTCACTATATTTTAACCTTTATTTAAAGAGGCAACTTTCAGAAGACGAGGCACCACATTACAGCGTAAATAAAGTCATAAAAGTGTTGAAATAAAAACATTCAGGAAGCATCGTTATTTGCATTTAGAGCGAGACGGGAGACTGAAGTCATGTCACATCCCATTCAGGCATCGCTCCATCAGTGCACTCTCCTGGTAATAAGGTATCATTGAAGTTTCACTCCAGCAAAAACTTTCTTGTGAAATAAATGTTGCATTTTAAGCATTTTATACTTCCTATAGCAAAACAAACTTATTCTAAGGAGGTGCATTTAACTATTTCACAGAGTAAGCTGCTTCGATGACTCTGAAGAGATTGAAATGTACACAGTTATTATGCATGATGAACCAGAAGTCATTAAGAAAGATTTTCAGAAATCAAACCACGTCCTGCAAACTTTGGTTTGATCATTTCCTCTCCATGAATAAAATAGAGCAGATTTCTGCAGTTTGTGATAAGCCATGTGATTCAATGTATCTGAATCTTCAGTGCAGGTTATTTAGCATTCAGCCAATCAGATCACAGCCTTCATTCTTTTACTGAAAGAAACACTTCAGTCAGTTAATAAAGCATGACTGAAGAGGCGGCCCATGTTTGCATCAAACCTGAACCTCTTATGGTTTGTAAGACTCTGACCTTAAAGGCGATCCACCCTTCTGGTTTCTATAGAGCTCCTGAAGTCCTGCAAAGTGGATAATTTCATCCTGTGTGCACAAGTTATATGTGGTGTTGGGGTGTGGTATAGGCTCAGCTGCAGAGGTGAGATGTGTGGGAGGGGTCTGTGCCAAAGCTCAGCAGCACAGGTGAAACCTCGGTAGAGAGGAAGGAGACACAGGAGGAGCAGGACTTGCTTCTGCGTAGATATATTTAAGTTTATGACGTATTCAAGGTGAGTGTTCGATGTGATAAGTGTGTCTATGATGAGTTTAGTGTGTAAGCCACTGAATTGAGAACTGTGAATTGAATAGAGACTTACGTATGGAGTGGGAAGCATGGGAACTCCTGGGTCTCACGACACCAACTGTCTGTCAGCCCTGCAGCTTGGCGGACGTAACACGCAGCCGGTGTGAGCTGACAAATGCAGTCAACATGCACCACAGGGGAGATGCAATGTAGATGGATATAGTGTATTTCCACCATTAGACAGTGTTGAAGTCCATGTTGTGAAGAGTTTTGTATTGTTCAGGGTCTGTTTTATTTTGTATATGTCTCTAATTATGTGATATATGTTTTTTGTGGATTTTTTTTAAGCTTTTATAGTTAATGTTATAAATGTTGAAGTTCAGCTCACAGTAAAGTGAGCACTGGTAGAGCAAGAAGCCAAGTTGTTCTTGTCTTACATTGGTCTACGGTTCTCAATATCATTTTGGTTACACAGTGCTCCCTTGCTTGTGACAATCGTTTGCCATCAGACCAGATTTCCCCCAGGCCTGGCACCAGCAACAATATTTTTAGCATATTCTTCAATGTTTAAGTTGTCTGCAGATGAATCAGTGCCTGCTTAAGAGTCAGTTTGAGACTCTGTGGTAATTCATGAGAAACAATGCAACTAAAAACTTAGCTACGCAGAGATGTATAAGACAAGTTTCGTGTTAGCCTGATGATTTTGAAAGTCTTGTGGTGACCCTTAAGCATAAATATCCTTTCGGTTCACATCAGCAGTTGACTGCAGCTGTCAGACTGATCTACGTTTCACTGACACACAGCTTTAGAGCTGCTGATCATAACCCCAAGTATCATGATATCAAATGATGCTAAATAATGTTAAGCCACTCTTCAGGTAAATAAACTTTAAGCGGTGTAAAACTTTAAAACACGCCCTCTCTTGCATCTGCACTCAGTCTCATCTTTTGTCCTGTTGTTGGCTCTGTAGTTGTGTAGCTGTACTTCTCCCTGACAGCTGATTGCTGTTGGTGTTGTGTAACAGGTAAAGGTGTGATTTCTCTCTGACAGTCTCACAGTCGGGCTGCTGCTTTGAGTTCAGACTCTCTCTCCGTCTGCCGGAGGAATCGCTGCTCTGACCTTGTCAGCCTCTCAGACAGAAGCAGGAGGCGGCTCCTCGGGGATCTGTGGCTGCCTTTCTGCCCTTAACTGAGATTTAGAAGACTTAAAAGTTTCTGGTGCTTGATGGTATTTCAACACTCATATATGCCTGCAGATAGAGAGACACAAAGTCAAACTAAGTATTTTTAGATGAGGGGTTCGATTTCTCCTAATCCTTTTAGATTTCTTTACCTTTATTTCACAATATCAGATCACGAAAACATTATTTATTGCTGATAAAGAGCTCCTTTTCTGCTCAGAGTGAGATTTCAATTTTTCAAACTTTTGATAAGTGAGATCTGACCTTTCTTTATCTTCACACCACCCTGCTACAAACGGGCAGAAACAGCTTTTCAACCGTGTTTGGCAATGTACCAATACAACCCTCTTCTGGAATGAAGAGACCGACAAAGATTTTAACATCTTAACAGATAATCTGACCTCCTCACTCGCTTTCAAACTCTCAAAGTGAGCTCCTTTTTATTCCAGTTCCCATAAAAACAGGTAGAGTTGCAGAGTCCAGAGAAGCTGCTCACAGAAACAATCAATACGTCTCCTATTTCCCTCACGAATAAAGCTGCACTAAACCACTTGGTATGCTGGCTGAGAGGTGCAATGGCAAAAAAATCTTCATCAGAAGAAATGAGCTGCAAAAGTAATAAAATATAGATGCATCTTCGAAAACGCATGCAAAAGTCCACAACATCGAGACAAGAGACCATGCTGCAAAAAAGTGCAACATCTGCACCTACACCAAACAAGCACCAAAAACACAACCAGTGCAAAACAAAAAGCCCACCAGTCCATAAAACATGTTTTTAAAAAAGTAAGTTGAGGCTTGAAAACTGAAGTGCTCCAAGACTACAGAGGGCACTAGATTTAAAGTCAACAAGACGGAGAATTGCACAAAGAAGTAGTTTGTTTTCACCAAACGGCAACCTGCTGTCTAAAAGTGTAAGGCAACGTTGAAGTTTGTGGCTTGATTGTTTGCTTGAGGGGCTGGCTCCAAAATTACTGGAAAGGATGGACACACCAAGCCAAGAAGATAATTTTCAGAGCAGAAATAAACATGTTTATAGCCTTGTACAAGAAAATGTCTCCCGTTTGAACAGCTAATTTCTTTCTTGGCACACACTGTACAGGGAGTAAAAAAAACTGTATAACTGGTCTGTTTGGGAGATATTAAAGGTAGGGTCTCCGGGAAGTTTTATTACTATTTGTAAACAAAACATCCAAACAGGGCTCCCCCATCAACATAACAGGCAGAGGAAGAGGCTGAGGCAGATGCTGACAGACATGTCATAGGTGACAGTTGTGCAGGATTATTCCCATAAAAGTTGATATTTATTTTTTTAGGGAAATCTTGCAAACCCTACCTTTAAGATGTGGGCAGCTGATGGCTGTCAGCTTGGAGACTCAAATCCTGCCTCATTCACAGTTAGGCTCCCACCAATGATTTGCTTCAAAATTCTGTTTCAGAAACAGATTGGTGACGCAATGGAGACTACGTCCCAATGCCCCTTATTCTGATATCTGGCTTTGTAGATAGCTGGTATTTTTATAGAAATGTTTTTTCATGTCATCCCTGTAGATAAGCTTATTTGATAACAGTTAAGTCATGTGGTAGATTCTCTCCCCTTTTTTTAGCCACTGCTCTCTGTGCTGGTTGGTCATAAAAACAGGAATGATTTGCAAAGAAGATGATTTTTCAACTCTCTCTCGATAATACTCAAAAAAAGTCTGCACCATCTGCATCATTTAACCAGAACTCAAGTCTACCTTCTACATTGACTTTACATGAAACCAGAACGAATAAGTTGATTTGCATACATTAAAAAAAACAACATTATTACTGTTGCAAGATGGATAACATGAGACAAAACTCTTCTGAGCTTTAACTTTTGTCTGACTGCAGTTCAGGTCATAAAAGTCACCTTCTTCATATCAATGGATGAGACATGGGTCAAACAATGAGAAAAAAACACGCCTCAATCATTCTTTCTTCATACATGGTTTCTGTCATTAAAGGCAGGAATATTCATTTCCACACTTATTTACTTCTAGATGGAGATTTTTAAGTTTAGTTTAGTTTGTTGTCCCAAAAACTGAGAATATTAAGCATTATTTTCAGACACTTTCCTGCAGTGCTGTCCTCTTTTGTTCTGCAGTGAAGTGTCCGTCTGATAAGTAAGGATGGGCAGGAAGAGAAGAAGTGTCTCTGACTCTGCAGTGGGCACCACCCAGTTTTACTGACTGTTAGTGTTAAACTGCTGAATTAACAACTGTCCATGTTCAAATTATTTTTTAACATTCCAAAAAATAAAACCGGCTCCTGTGTGACCAAAGCGGATAAAAGCAGAGAGGTGCCGATGAATTATTGTTCAGTCTGATATAATCGAGGCATTCATGTCTCCCTAAGCAGACAAAACATTTCACTGAACTGTTATTTCACATTTATTTCTACTTAAACCCACAGAGGAGTTGTAACCCACATCATGTCACATCATTTGCATGAAAATGAACTGGGACGCTCTGTTTGTGTGTGTGCACACACAGCTTAACCCCTCTCTTCTCCTCCACCAACAATTTCACTGTTGACCTTTCCAACAGGTATTTGGCAGCCCACTTCAGCCGCAGCTCGGCACCGTGATAATTGAGTCTGGATGGCTATCACTGTCCTGCTGCTGGGGGGCTTTTATTGGACGAACATGCCGGCCAATGGAAGAGATACTAGTTACATCTCTCCTAGCAACAACACCGATTGGATGTGAAGTGGTACCAACTAACTGACAGCATGAAGAGAGGTTTAATTTACTTTTTATTTTGTCTTTGGGAGGAAAGTGAAACTGTTCTGACAGCTGGAATGGCTCTTACATAAATGAAAAGCGTAAATGAAAGCTACACAATACCCCATGCAGCAGCTTTTATTTATTCATAATTATAATTTATCTTTGTAATCATAAAGTTGTGCTTTTTTGCTTTTTGTTTTGCATAGAAGCTTTGGCATGAACAATATTTGAAGGGATGAATGAAGTCATCAAAGACAAAAGAGCAATTTTTACTTTCAGCAATCTATAATCCAATGTCAACTTTCCTTTTCTTTCTTTCTTTCTTTGTTGAAAGTGTGTCCTTAATTTGCTTCCTACTACTGAGCTTGTTCACATTCAAAAACACAAATCACCATCACTACCGTCAAAACTCCTCTCCTCTGGTAAATAAATAAGAGGGAGTCACCATCTGCCTCAGGATTGCACCATCACAGCGGTATGAGAGCCGACACACACTCACACACACTCTCAGCACTCAGAGGTGGTGCTCGTGGGGTCTCTGGTTTCACTGAATGGTCTATTACGGCGGCTATTTGTTAGCTTTTGGTTTGTATTTACACCCTCTTCACTGAAACACACCTGTGACTCTCCTGCCCTCTGCTCTGTTTACTTGGTCTGCAGACTTCTCTTTGTGCACAGAGTTTTAAAAACATGCACCTTTTTAATGGTGTTGAATATGCAGAGAGGGCTCTTGGCAGTTAAATGCATCATTTTTACCTCTTCAGCTATGGCAAAACTGAAAGAGGAAATTGCTTTATACACAGATTTATTACTCTTTGACTGCAGATATGAAATGTTATGAAGGTTTTACATTCTCAAATATCAACAGGAGCTTTCACACTCCCTCCATCCAAGCTTTGTCTTCACTACTCGTCGGTTGTAGAATGATTCAGCCAATCTGAGCTCACCAATATAGCTAATATTTTTAAGAGGAACCCAGATTATCCAAAGAGACCCCAAAAATGCAGGCAAGAACCTGCAAACTCGACCCAGAAAGGCTCTTGCATGGCCTGGGATCAAGAAAAGGAACACCTTGTTATGAAGCGGCAGCAAACGAAGGCTGCAGTAGTGCTCAGCCCTGCAACCTTTTATCTGAAATAACACTAAAAATTTTGATTATTCAGTATCAATTTGATAACCTCTGAGCTACCTTTAGATACAAAATACCTTTCAGATACTAATGGCGAAATACCACCTCAGCTCCATAACAGTGCTAAAGCTGTTACACACAATTTCTATTTTTGTCAGATGTTGGAGTGATCGATTGTTCAGCTGATCAGCATCAATTTTCAGCAGAAAAGGAGGTGAGGCACCACCACAACATTAAATATCTATAGATTTTCAGAATAAAACACTCTGTAGATCACTACAGCCTTATTATACTTCAACTTATTTAACATAAAACTGTCTTCATAGGCAGAGTCAGGCCTGGAGTAACTAGGTTACAGTCTTTTGAGAGGCCAGCACATCAGGGTTTGCAAAACACAAAAGTGGAAAGACCCAGGAGCGAAATAAATATAAAATAATTCAAAACCAAAATACAAAAGTTCCAAAATCACAAACAAAATCTGAATTCAAATAGAGCGGGTATGAAATTGGTGGAGGTCTGTTGCAACTTTTCCATCGTGTCCCCTTCAAAGTCACAACTGGTGAACTTAATGTTGTTAGATTTTGGCATTTGTTGATGGTGGCTGAAAAATCTCAAATAGGTAAAAAAAACATTTGGTGGAAGGCAATAACAAGATAAAATAAACAGTCATTGTCATTTGAGACAATCACAAAGTAACAGAACTTAAAAACAAAGCCAGTGAGCTAACCAAGTTTCTTTGTTGAAGCACTTTAGCAATAAATGTCAGTCAGAAACTCAGGTGAGAGTTTGTTAATTTCAAACTCTGCTTTGGCTGTTTGCATTTGTTTTTGTCTTTTGATTATCAGTCTGATAAGCAAACAAAGCTGGCAAGAGTACATCTTTGCCTGGCTCCTGTATAAAATAAGCAACAATAGACATTTGAGACAGAAATCATAGCTTAATTTGAATTCTCCACATGGAGCATGATATCAGATGGAACGAACTGCCATGAAGATATTATTCATATTTTGGGATGATTCTGTGGACAGATAGCTCATAATCTTTCACAAACAACAAATATATGTATTTTTTCAAACACTTGTGAATTTGCATAAAATATTATTTTAGTAACTTGCCAGATTATGCTAACTTGGGTAAAGTGTTGTCATAAATTAAACCCTCTGAGAAGAAAGCCCCCCCCCCCCCCTTTTTTTTTTAGACTATTACACATCTGTTTTCATGAAATTGCCCTCTTTTTGCAGTTGAAGAGGGAATGCAGAGCAAAAGTGAATCTACATTTGCTTTTCTGTCTGTCTCTGATGCTACTCTCATATCTTAGATATTTGTCTTTACCCCAAACATCAAAGATTTTAAATAACAGAAAAACTTGAAGCTCCTCACAAGGGATTGTAAATTGAATTGTACAGTTAACAACGTGAGAAAGACATAAATACACGTCAGCGCAGCTCCCCTTTGACCCCACAGAGGAGCTACATTACTGCAGGCTTCAGCTGTGGCTGTGTCTGAAAAGACCCCCTGCAGCTTCAACCAATAACACCCCCCACCATGCTGTCAAAGAGATGGAAGGATGGAGCCATCCAGGGAGGAGGAAAAACTCCCTTATTGGCAGTGAGGAGGGGAAGACTACTGTAGCCCAAGATGAAGATGTACAGAGCCTGCTCCCCAGCGTCTTGTTTGGAGGAGCAGGATATGTTTGATGTGTGTGTGTGTGTGTGTGTGTGTGTGTGTAATGTCCTCTTTTCATCTCTGTCAGCATGTGAGGCCTGCCTAAAGAAGCTGGCTGTCAGTGTGAGCTCACTGTGCTGCCTCACATACATTTCTATTTGTTTCATTGTGTGTGTGTGTATTATACACTCAAAAATGGAGGGCAATAATCAGCACAGCAGTGTGACTGTTTCTCAGTAAAATGATCAGAATAAAGCTGTTAGAAACAAAACAATAACAGCAGTGAAGGAAGGAGGGAGTCAACATCTTCCAGTTTTGACATGATGAGGAGGTCTGTGAGGACATGGTGGTGTTGATTGCAGTGACACCTGTGGGCAGAATAGGTAAGGTTTTCAGGGATGAGAACTCATTTCATTGGAGCACTTTCCACATAGTACACTTGTATAGCACTGATTTTGACAACAAGGTATGGCCGTGACTTTGATTATCATTGTTATATCATTATTATACTTTGTTCATCATTGCCAGTAATGTGGATGAGAGATCATTGAGAAAGGGATGTTTGGAGCATGTCACAAAGTTTTTATGAGGCTAAAAATTACACTGACAGAGACCATGAGATTGTATGTCAAATTTGGTGAAGATTAGACAACAATTATGGAAGATGATACCAATTCATTCCAGGGTGGTGCTATGTAACTAGAGAAGAACTGTGTCTGAATATACAGTATACAGGATATATAATGACTTCTTGGTTTATGGGGCATCAGATTTGACATGGCGCCATTTCAAAATGGCAAACTTTCTGTTGGGTTTTGGAAGTTGGCTGTATGTTTATTTATATATATACATTTTTTTTTACCCCTAGCTAATGGAAACATTTATTCATCATGTGTTTTTTTCTGCACACACAGCTCTTCCACCCTTTACAAATAGTTAAAGCAGAGTTTTCAGGTTTCGATTTAAGTTTTCCTTGAAAAGAAATGTGCTGTAGGTACTTCTGTTCCTTTTTCATCCACATTAATCCTGCCACAGTGTGAAATAATTTATGGATTACTGAAAAGACTTGAAGACCCACCACATCCACCCGGCTCATATTCATCCTTTCTAAATCCCATCAACTAAATCATGCCACTTCCTCTAAACCTTTGTTTGTTTAATTCTGCCTGCGACATCCATCCCACACAGCACAACATCAGACTGATCAATCACCGCGTTGACTCACACTGCTGCCATTGTCAGCGCCCTCCTCGAGTCAAGGAACACACTGACAACCTCTGTTTGCATCCTTTCTCTGGGCCCTGAACAGGCCGTATAGTCCTCTCTTTGTCTGACCCGCCCGTATTGATGGAATCTGAAAGTAAGCAGATTTGCAACGGATATTAACAGTAGGCCTGCAGAACAATGGCGAGGAGAAGCATGGCGCAAGGTTGAGAACAAATGTGTCCTTCATGTCCAGTGGGGGCCGAGTTCTCCGAGGATGGAGGGAGGAGGATGGAGAGGAGGGATGTGTTCGCACATCGCAGATGGAAAGGAGAACAACTGATCGTGACATATTAAAAGATAAAACTCTGATAGAGGGTTTCAGGAGACTGTATGATCTAGAATTATCTCAGTCTAACAATATAACATTAAAGAAAATGTGAGATCTTTCCTGATGACTAATAATGTTTAACTCAAAATCCTGATTTGAACTCTCCACGTTTGAGACTTTCAACACCTCTAATGATTACTTTTGTGAGTCTCGTTTCTTTTTAATGTTATTTCTACCCCTTTTTTCTGTATCTTGTTAATTTTTTTCTCCTTTTTTATAAGAATAAGTTTATGTTTTGAAGTAAAGTTCCAGACACAAATCTGGGGGATGGATGCTTTGACTAATAGGTGCATTACGGCTGTTTGCCAGGCGGCTGAGCCCAAACTCCACCTCTGTGACCACAGAGCTTTTTCAAGAGCCAGAAATTAGTCAGCGTTTCCAGCACGGTACCGGTGATCTTTGGCTTTATAAGCTTCTTAAAAAAAGGTGACTTCAAGGTCCATGTCTTAATAAAGATTTTTCTCATTGAACTTTTATAGCCTCTTGCATTGATCATGCATTTCGATGAAGTTGATTTAAAACAGAGACATTGGCCCACAGCTGCCTTCACAGGGGGGAGTTAACCTGCTGTGAGAGTACAGTGTGGTGTTTATGTCCTGTGCTGTGATCACTGCTGCATGTGAGGAGATGCAAGCGCAGAAATCTTTTTGTCAGTGTTTTTCTTTCACTTTTATTTGTACTAATACTGATTATTAGAAAAATGGACAGATCTGAAAGTATGGACCCATTTTGTGTCCAAACCCTGATCATGAACAATGCAGATGTGTGTTTCAGATGAAAGGAGTTCTTCTGCTTTTATTCCTTATATTCATCTCCTATCATCCTTTTTTCATGAGGAAAATGACCTCAATACTGGAGTATACTGATGACTGTCTAGGTATTTATTATGACCAGTTCAACCCAAACACATTGAAACTCCTAAAATTTACAAAGTGTTCAAACTATTTTGAATGTTGGATTTTTGAGCACACAAATCTACTTGTGGTCTTTGACCTTGGACTGTACCGTGATAGAGGTTGGGCTAAAACAGGGACCAAGCCAATTGTGATAATGTTCATCCCAACCCACATGCAGCAGTTATACTGCAGTGACCTGTTCAGACCTGAGAGTCTGTCAATAAAATGAAGAGTCAGGTTATGTTTGCTCTGCTTGGTGAGGTTGGCGTTGGTAGATGAGCACTTGTAGGACATGTTACACATTACGGAAACACCTCAGAGTACTGGGCTGAAAGCAATGAGAAATATAGCCAGACACCAAGCTGTGCTACAAATTGAGTTCACAAAATTTTTATTGTCCCTCTTCAAACATGAGCACTTTTACCTTGAGATAATGACAGTCAACTAAAATCTTGCTTAACCTTTCTGTGCCTTGTTTCTCAAATTTTTGGTTCTTTTTGGTAAACTCAAAGACTGGGAGGATGATCACAAAGACAACAATCATGTTGGCGTTCCCATGTTTATTGAAACATGTATGATTCAATATTTCAGACCTGTGAGGAGTCTTCAGTAGATAAAGTCCTCATGTGAGACGACTCACAGATATTTTTGAAAACCTTCATCTTCCTTTCAAGCCCCAGATCGCAGCACAAAACATGCCTCTCTCCTCTAACTTCAGTCCCTCTTTCGTTTTGATCTTCTGTTGTGTGAAGACTTGAGAGCGATAAGCTTCAGACGCACTCTGTTGTTCTGATAGATGTGTCTCAGATGATAATACTTTAATCCCTTTACATGCTTTCCCATTGAGGCGATGCTGGTGAAAGTGTCTTCTCACATGTGCACATGACACACAGCTTTGCTCTGCAGGAAAAGCAGCATTACTGAGTTTGAGTCCTACCTTCTTCCCCTCAGAAGTAGATGAGGGTGGATTTTCTTCCTGCTGCTGACAGGACTTACTGTAAATGCTAATTTAGACGCTGACAGAGCGCCAAGGCCTGACCTGTTTGATCTCCTCCTCAGCTGCATCTTTCCATTAAGAACTTGGAAGCATCTTTGATCTTAATCTCTGTAAAGAAACTTAAAGTGTACGAAGGCCGAATGAGGCTCCAAACAGTGATAGGTTGGCAGTGTTAATTCTGTAAAGTATATTTCATGCACCCGCTGTATTTGATTTAGGTTTAATGTTCAGATATCCCTTTGAACTTTGCCTTTTCAGAGCTCGGAGGAAACAGATGATCAGTTGCAAATGTAGCATGAACACTTTTTAGAGGAGTCTGCTGGATCTGAATCATAAAACCAGGGTTGAAAGACAGATTAGTATCCCAGCGAAGAATTACAGTTAATAGCTAGATGCCTGCAGCCTCAGGAGTGTCATTTTACTCAGATATTACATAATATTATAAAAGGTCTGAAATAATTTTTTCTCACACAGTCACTGTGCTGGTTTAAGTGAACTTTCAGGTGGTTGATTTTTCACATTAAGTAAGTGGAGAGGTGAATGAGCATCGGCAATGGTTGAGCCCAAATTTATGTTCAAATGAAGGAGAAAAACAAACAAAAACCTATGAAATGTGACCAGCCTCCCATTCTCAAAGAAATGACATGTACACCAAAAGAAAAAAAGATTTTTTTTTTTTCAAAGAAAGATTATGGGATATTTCATCACAATAATAAGGAAGAAATTTATGAATTTGAGGAAAGGGGTCCAAATTGTCGGATAGTTATTCATAAATACAAGAAGAGTAGTCAAAGTAAGTTTACAAAAAGTCCAGATTACCATGGAAAGTCAAAATTACGAGTTAGACAGAAGCTTGAACTCTTAAGCGAAATGATGGGATTATTGCATCTTAGCCATACTTATGAAGTAAAAACAATCGATCATTATCTTTTGCGTAAATCATTTATTTTCTATTCTTGTAATCTAATCTTTGCCTCATATATTTATGACTTGCTATCTCACATTTTAGACTTTTGGACTTAATTTTGACCTTTTATCTCCTGAAACTTTACAAGAGTTCAGTCAGGAGGAAGGATCTGACATTTCAGTGGAAACCTTCACATCTTCTCTTCATTTTCTTCCAATATAATGCACTTTTCATTTTTCATTGCAGTAGCCAGTACAAGCATGTGTGTTCAGACTTAGGTAATACACTGCAAAAACTGAAATCAAAGCATGTTTTTTTCTCTCAATTTAGTAAAAATACTCTTATTTGACTTGATATACAACAGACACGTCCAAAAAAATGTAAGGTTCATATTTCAAGATATTTTAAGACAAATATGATGCCTAAATGCTTGTAATGAGTAAAAAAACATCTGCCAATGGAGTGAGACAAATTTGCTTGTCAATTTTCTTGAAATTAGACTTATATTTTGTCTACAAAAAATACACAGGTAATTTTTTTCTTACCCCAATGGTACATTTACCCCAATGGTACATTTCTTTCCTATTTACAAACAACTCAAACACATTTCTTGTCTTAATAATGAAAAATTAGATGTTTTCCTGGACTTGTCTGATGAATATGGCTCATATTAAGTCTAGAAAGATATTTTTCCAAAAATAAGGCACAAACATTTGCTTGGATCTTCCTTTTGTACAGTGTAATGACTGACTCCCATATGGGCACTTGGACCCCCCAATGAGAGTTTCTGTTTTTGTCAGTGCTGACTAACCCGATGAGATATCAACTAATTCTGGATTAAACCTAAAAAAAAAAAATGTCCTTATCCAACTTTTCAAACTTCGATCCTCCCCTGAACAGTTAGATATAATTAATAATTGAGGGTTTTCATCGACCATCTTAAAAATGCATCATTATAAAGTACAAGGTGATCCAGTTGTGCAACAATCAATCAAATTTGTGTTGTTTGATTGCAAATTATGACAGGAATAATCCAGAAAGGCTAGGTTTGTTATTAGGACCCAAAAGTAGACAGAAGAGGGATTTCAGAGATTTTTATTTAGGAGAGATGTATTTCAGGCTGATGGCTGACCAGCTGGCAAGGGATGGAGAACAGAGACTGCAGGGGTTCTGGCAGTGATGGCATGGAGGTGTACATTTCAGATGAGACTAATGATGGATCATGAAGATTCATCTGGTCTAACACTGTGGTAATTATAATTTGACCAGGATGATTTCTTTATACCTTGACATGTTTCAACTATAATCTTCCTGCAGTCTTCCTCAGACGCCTGATATGATTCTGAAAAAAGAAAACTCTATTTCATGATAGCTAGTTGGGCTGCACGGTGCGGCAGCGGGTAGCACTCCAGCCTCACAGCAAAAAGGACGCTGGTTCGATTCCCTGTTCGGGCAAGGTTGGCCTTTCTGTGTGGAGTTTGCATGTTCTCCCTGTGCATGCTTGGGTTCCACCGGGTACTCCGGCTTCCTCCCACAGTCCAAATACATGCCCACGTTAGGTTAATTGGTTATTCTAAGTTGCCCATAGGTGTGACTGTGTGCGTGACTGCTTGACTGTCTAAATGTCAGCGCTGCGAGTGACTGGCGACCAATCCAGGGTGTACTCCACCTCTCACCCAATGACAGCTGGGATAGGCTCCAGCCACCCGCAACCCTGAATAGCAGGATAAACGGTTAAGACAATGGATGGATGATACCTAGTTAAGCTATATCTTGACTGTGCATAGGCTACTAGTGTGAGCCAAGGCTCTGTACATTCTGCAGAAATTAAAGAAGACATCAAGAGACAGTTGAAATGTAATTTTCAGTGTTAACAAAAACATCATTATGAGCTGTTGGTCCCTGGTCATTTTCACAAAATCAGATGTGGCCTTATTTGAAAAATGTTTGGACACCCTTGGTCTGAAGCCAGCACTCGTGGCTGTCTGGCGTCTTAATCTGCAGGTAACTTACAATAAGCCTTGAAAAAAGCAGCTGAAAAGACGTTGATGAGAGTGAATCCAGCAGTTATGAACTAAAACCAAAGAGATGGATGAAACCAGATATCCCAGGTACCTGATTTAGACTTCCTTTATTAAAGTAAATGACCCAGATCATCTGACAAAAAAGACTCCAGGTCATTATATTTATCTGTTATTTGTTGGTTTTTGTTACTCTGCATCCTCCAGATAACAAAGCGCCAAGAGACTAGCACACCCCTGAGTGCAGTTATGATGGAGAAATGGGGTTTGCTTGTATGAAAATTACATGAACATTGACACTATCACTGTATAAAAGTATGCGCTGCACTCAGTGTAAAGCCCAGAGAGTCCTGAATTTGACCCCAAGTCAAGGTCTCAGCAGCCCCCTTTTCCTCTTTTGTTCTTGTTGTGGAGGTCCTATGGGGTAGTGTGACCTGGACCCACTGCTCCAGAACAATAGCTCCATCCGTGTGAGCTCCCATTGTGTCCGTGTAATGAGGGAAGTTCTCCCCAGTGATGAACCCTCATGCATTTAATTTTAGACACTCTGTGTGCCCGCCTCCCCACCCCCCGACGATCTCCTGTGGTTAATGAAAACATAACAGACTGTTTAGCTGGTCAGGGCAAGATCCCCATCATCTCCCAGTCATAGCAGCCAAATCTGCCGTCTCTCACCCGAACTGTCCCCTAGCCTCTCTGTCTCCCTTTTGCTTCATTTACAACCCTCCCCTTTCGCCCCCCTCGCCCTACACATGCCTGAATGTCAGCCAAACCCATTCTGCTCCTCGCCTCCGTATCCTCTGGGCTTCTGCTTTCTCCCCCATCACTCCTCAGCCTCCATTCACTCATCCTCCACTTTCTCACCCCTCCTCAGGCTCCCTCATCCCTCAACCCACGAAACTTCACCCCCACTGAAGCCACAATTTGTCCTCAATTTGTGTTCCTCCAGCCTCCCTCGGAGCGGAGCTTCTCCTGCCCTAATGCCCCCTCCTCTCCACCTTACGTATCGATTTCTGGCTCTGCTCCTGTCAACATCACCCTCTCTGTGTCTCTCCTCCCTTATCTCACTCCACCCTGGCTCTCCGGTCTCTCTGTTTGACGATTTCAGAGGCTCAGTGCATTTTCCCCGACAGCCTGGTGTGTAGAGGCTGCCCATCCGCTCGCTCTGAATGCGGCCTGGGAGACACGCAGGCCTGCCAGCTTCCGATGTCATTACTGGAACACAACACGGTCAGACAGGCAGACGCGAACACACGCGCTTTGCACATTTCTGCACACTCACACTAACATGCATGCTCACAGGAGCGTAGTGAGTGCAGCTCTGCATTGTTTGCTGCTTTCTACCACCAGTTGGTATCATTTGGATATAACAGGATAACAGCGGGTAGATGTGACATGTTGTCAGACAGAGCATGAACTCATTTATATCTCTCCATTCAGCTGACAGATGCATGCCAAAAACAGATATGAAACTAAACCGAAGAATGAAGAAGTTTTCCCCTACGTAAGAGACCACATTAGGCCTTTTCTTTCTGGAAGTTGCACCTCTTGGGACTTTTGAAAGAAGGCCTTGACAAAAGGTCAAAGAAATCAAACTAGTACTGATAAAGTACCCCGTTGGGGTGCCAAGCCGCACCAAACTGGCCCCAGGGGTGGGGCTATAATCACTGCAATACGTTGATTGGTCAAAAGATCTGTAACTTCCTGTGACAGCGGTAATAAAGAACGACACACAACCCCGCGTGCAGCCTTTCCAGAAACAAAGCTTCATTGCGTTATGGAATAAAGAGCCACATGCTGATCTCAAAGTAGAAAAGTTGCTGGATGTCCTCCATCGTTGCTCTTTGTTTACAATGCTGCTAATTTCTTCTTCGCCCGTACCAGACTGCCTGGTGGAAACAAGGCTTTAGAGGAATTTGTTCTTCCCCCCTCTGGTCAAAAGTACCAGCTGCCCAGGGTTAAGACAAACAGATAGAAATTCTCTTATGTTCCTTGTTCAATAAATGCTCTTCATCTTCTTCAAACCCTTGACAGAGGGAGCAGAGCTATTGCACTTTATATTTATTGTTTTTACCTATTTATACCACACTTTGTTTGAATGAACGGTGACGAGATTTACATTTCTTGTTTGTATTTTCATCAGGTTGTGTTGCACTGTCCAAAGTCTTTTGTTATTTGTTGAGTTTTTTGTATGGTGGCCCAGAGAGCTCACAGCACTGCAACTCAAGAAAACACAAGCAAAAAAACAAAACACAAGCAAATTCTGAAAACATCTTCATCAATCTGACAACATGTGCACAGCATCTAGAAAGACAAGCTACAAAGACCACAACACAACACATTAGAAAAATGTGCAAGGAGTAACAAGGAGAAAAACAAGGATTTCAAACCCAGCATTTTAATACATGAGCATTAACAGTACAACCAATCGACCACATTGGTTTACCCTATCATATGGTTGGCAGACCAGCTACTGCTTTCTATTTTGGATGAAACCTGCAAGATGATGGTGGTGAAACTGTGTGAATGAGTTAGTGGCGCTAGTTAGTTGGTGGTAGGAGTTACACTCTGCAGAAAAGGCAAGCTGGTCTCCTCCTCTAAAGCTAAAGCCTTGTAGTCCTTCATTTTATGGTGTGCGGCATCCAAAATTAAGAACCTGTAGTCTTAACAGTTACATGATATTACCTTGTGCTTATTATTTTCACAATATTTTATATTCAAAAAAGATTATAAATAACATAGCTGTATTTGGACAAACATAAGTAAAATGTAGTTTCTTCTACAGTTTGTTTGTTGCAGCATTTTACTTGTACCTCCACCGTCACCTTCACCCCTTCTCATCCCCTTTTGTTCTCACACAGTTACACAAGACTTTGTGGGAAGAGCCTCCACAGACGCATCATGCTTGAGTTGATGTGATTAGTTTTAAAGCTTATAGGATCTAGATGAAAGGCAACAGGCGGAAGCCTTCTGTTGGCTTTTCCCACTGACACTTGAATAGGTGCTCTGTGGCTCGCAGAGCAACCCACATTTAATGTGCTGTGGCAGGCTTAGATAGCACATGACTTAAGATGGCCACCTCACAGAGAGGCGCAGGGAAAAATGACAGGAGGTGGGTGTCTGTAGTTGAAGTTTAGAGAGAAGCACCACAGTACAAGCAGGCAACATTCAACATCAACAATTATTTAGAATCAGTTTATGTCCGCCTGAAAAATATTAGACTGATATTTAGTGTCCTTTTCCTCTGTAGCTGTACCAAGAACTGAAAAAAATAAGTTCTTTGGGATTGAAAAGTAAGCATGAATAACGCCTGTGAGGTCATGCACGTTCCTATGATAATTGATGGTTTATCAGTAGTTTCTAATAAACCAGGAGGCTGTAATAATAACAATTTGTCAGAATCTCAATATTTTAATCAGAATCACAGTTTGAGATGAAAACAGCACAAGATCCTCCCATGAGGTCATAATTTCAATATTTATTCAATTATTTAACAAGGCTTGTTGGAGTATTAAGAAGATGAGCCATGCAATTAATTAGAAAAATCTCTCCTTTGGTTGAAAAAGGTGAAAATTTCAAACAGGTATGAATATTATAAGATAAGATGGCATAATAATTAGGTACTGGGTAGTAATCATGATGGGGGCTAAATTACAAGAAGGAGAGTTGTGATGTTCAATCATGGTTTAAATAGCATTATGAAAAGAGATAAGTATGAAATAAAATGACGAATGACAAGAAAACACAACCCTATTGTTAAATTCTATCATATAAATGATCATAGTTTTGGTTTAAACAATCCAAAAACTTGGGTCAAAGATCTATTTGATGAGAGTAAGGGAATCTTGAAAAGAAAAAAGGTTATAATTATGCGAAAGTAGGTCTAACTCTCAATATGAAGTAAAAATTGTGACATTCACCTATAATTTTGAGTCTGAAATTTGAGATAACAATTTAAAGTTTTCAATATAGAACTCAAAAAGAAGCCGGTATTTGCATTAAAGTTTTAATATAATCAGATACAAGTTTTATAATGTGTTAAAAATGGGTCTTACTAGTTAAAAGCTAATATTTTGACATGAAAGTAATTATTTTATGACCATTATTAGATTGTAGCCCAAGTGTGGGAGGAAAATTTGGAATTATTAGATTAGCAGTTACATCAAACCCGAGTGATAACTTGTTGCTATGATGTTTATTTAAATCTCATTACTGTGACTTTCTTTGTCATATTGAGAGAGTTTAAATCACATTGCTTTGAATTAAATGCATTTTAGTGCTTAATTTTCACTACTTTCTTCTCAAATTTGATTTACTTTCTTGTATTGAACTCTTTATCTCATTATTTTCAGATTTAGATTCATAATTATGATAAGCTGTCACATTATAGTGTCTTAATATCTTGATTTTTTTCCTCCTGTAGGCTAAGTTTTTGCTAATAATTCCTTTTTCTCGGGTGAAATGAGCTTCCATACATCCAGCACGGTGTTGATGTGTAAACTGTTTTGTGTTGGTTTCTGAGAGAGGCTGAATCCCCTGTGTACAGTACTCAGAGACAAAGAGTCAGTAATGTATCTACACTGAGCTGTGGGCGGGAGAAGAGCAACAGGATAAAAAGGGGTGAGGATGAGACAGAGAGAGAGAGAGGAGTGCAACATCAAGGCAGAGAGAGAGAGAGAGAGAGAGTTGGGAGAGGAAGACATGTAGAGGGGTGGGAGGAGAGTGCATGGGGTGGGGTGGGGGGTGCTGGGTTTAGTGCTGTGGAGTCAAGCTGCCGTCTGGCCTAATGTACCCGCCGTGTGATTGGCTGGGAGGGCTGGCCTGCATACCTGATACCAGGCTCTGCTATAATCGTCCTTTTCCTGTAGCCGGGTTCGGACAACGCTCCTTTCTCCTTTTATCTCGCCCTGCTCCGCTCCCCGCTCAGATCAGGTTGCTGAAAGAAAAATGCCGACTGGAACCACCCCCCCACCCCTGCAGTCCCTCTCACTCTCACCCACACACACACACACATGTACACACATATTGTAGCTCTCCTTTCCCTCCACCCATCTGATTATGTCTCTGTTGTGATGGCAAGAACCTGTTTCTTCTGCATTCAGAAAAAAACCCCTCTCTGTTTCCTCACTTACACAAAATGGCTGCTGCAGGAAAAGAAGAAAAGCAGCAGGTTTTAGTTCAGGACCCTGATATCAGGACAGAGATGATGAGCATTTGACACACATAGGCTACAAATGATACAGAAAACTGTTTTAATGAGGAGCCACAGGTTTGAACACAAAAGCAGTGTCTTATCCCATAAGAGGAAACTAGAGTGTTTTCACATTATCAAATTTAATACACACCCACACACACACGCACACACACACATGCAGAAACATAGAGATTTCAGAGGAAGGGGGGCAGCACAGGAAAGAGCACCTCAAGCTGTTTGGGGATTCAGTGTCTCACTCAAGGACACCTGGCATTGCCCAAGAAGTTAACTGACACCTCATCGACATCCAGACCAATACTCAGTCCAATACAAGACTTCAACAAGTGATCCTCAGGTTCTCAAGCAAAGTCCTCACAGTAGTTAAAGAACAAATCATTATTTATAAGTATTATACTTTATACGTCTCATCATTTTCTCTTCGTGTTGATTTTGGTGCCCCCTCTGGAAAAAGCAGTCATGTACAAGCCCACACGGCATTTGTTATTCTAACTCGATAGCTATTTACCATTTTATCTAAAACCCAGTGACAGTTGTTACATACATTAAAAAATAAATCACGGTTTCAAAACTGTCACACATTTATCTTATGGTCTTGTTTCATTTGTTGGTCATTCAAAGGCGTCAATTTTAATTTCATCTATTTCACAAGCAATTAGAAGCTTAACTTTTCAAGGAGCCTTACAGCTGCACGTTACAGTTGCTTTGAGACTGTTTAAAATAGCTGAATAGAATTTGGAGTGTGCTGTTTTTAGGGACAGTTTCAGTAGCCGTTTTGAAAACATGTCCATGGTTACAACTGACAGATTCATGGCTGACAGCTAAAAATGCTCATCACAAAGCCATGCAGATAGTAGCTGTATATTTGGACAGCGGCTGCAGGCACATTTTTTGAAGAAACCAAAGCAAATCCAGCTGGCACTGATTCTTAAGTCTCTGTTCTTTTGTATGTCCAAACCATAATCTGTCTTAATCCTTATATTGCCTTTCTCTGGTCCAATGGAAATACAGAATGCCATTTCATCTTAAAAAAGCACAATATACCTGCTGCCTCAAAGTCACCTTAAAGCAAACAAAAAAACTGTTAAACTTTATGAAAACTAAGTGAGATTAACTAATTGCAGGTCTATATAAAGAGTGGGGCAAGAGAAAAGAGAGAAGTGACTGAAAACTTTAAGCTCTATGCACAGGAATAAATTCCAACAAGATTTCCCTTTAGATTTCATAAAGGACACAATTTTGGGGTACCACAGGGTTCAATGCTAGGACCACATTTTTCTGCAAACACAAATTGTTAAAATCAAGAATGCAAAGACCCAACTTTAATCTCATATATGTGTAACTGCAGCGCTGGGACAGCAAGTTTAAGGCACCTACATGTACTTGGTTAGTGTCATAGAAGGATGGGTTGCTGATTGGATGGAGTTGGAAAGAGGGGGATTTTCATGAAAAATGCACCTTTACTTCTGTCTTTGATTTCAGGAGGAAAAGCGGCATTTTTTCCCCCTTTGGCCACTTCTGTGCTCGCTTTCCTGTACTTTCCTCTCTTTGTGGCGTTGTCCTACATTGTCCTCTCCTGTCCCACCTCCTCCTGTGTTAAAGCAAAGGAGACACATTGCTTTGCAGGGGCCAGGTGTTGCTGTGTGTGGATTCTCAGTGTCACTGTGCACAGTGGGAGGACAAAGACAGTATTGAGGAGCCAGGCATGGAGCAGGGAGCAGCACAGGATACTCTTACAGACCAGCTAGTGTTTGTGCCAAGTCCTCCCTTCATACGCACAACAGACACTGTGTTCAGTTTCTCCCCACTCCCAGCTTTGTGCTGTCTGGCTCTCTTTCTCTCCCTCCAGTCCCCTCACCTCCTCTCCTCCTTTTTTTTGTTTGGAGCAGGTTGGCTTGCATTGCAGTCGGCATCTAGGGTGTAGATGAGAGGCCCTGATAGCAGAGGGTCTAAGAACAGACTCAGGCTTTCAAAACCATTCTCTCAACCTCCAGGACACAAAGAGGAGGAGGCTGGGATGAAGTTGAAAGAAACTCAGAGGAGTTGCACTTCAAACTAGAAGACAAAGGGCGAAGAGGGACAGAAAAGCAACCTGTCTGTGTATATGGTCATATAGCTTCAGGAGGATGACTTCCCGCTGACGTTAGTGTCAAGATTGAAGAGTTTTCTTCTCCAGTAAAACAGGTTTCTGTTCGGACATCATGAATAGCTCAGATCTTGTTACACAGGTGAAAGTATCATGTTGGCACTCATAGCATAAGGGAGGCATCGGACACCTGAATGCTAATCATGCTAAAGAAAGGAAATGATAATACAGAGAAACACTTAAAAAAAAGCCCAAGAGCAGGAGGACACCCTCTGCTGTCTTTGTTACACTTTCCTTTAGGGCTCTGGCTCCCTGCCATGAAAAACATGATCATTGCTTAACCCTGATGATGAAGTTGAACAGCTGTTTGGTCATCACTCCATCATTCAGTCTGACAGCACGGTTTCAACTGTGTCCACGACGGCCCAGCGAGGCAACCAATCAGCAACAGCTCATCAAGGGAAACATGCAACTTCTGAACACAACAACAAGAGTACAAATCAAATGCAACAATGGAAACCATTTGACTTGATAATGAATGAACTAATCCTAACCAAATAAGTTGCAGCTAAAGAATTGTCAAAGAAAACTTTGACTCTTGTCAAAAGAAAAAGAAAAGAAAAATCTCTGACTCCAAAGAACAACTTCACTTTGTGTAAATATTGATAAATACAGATATTAATCACCTGCATATCAATTAACCCCTATATTTGATTAAAATAGTACAAAAATTAGCTTTTGAATGTGCAAAATGTAAATGCTGAACAAAAAATATCTGCTTATATTGAATTTTTAAATACAACACAATTAAAAAAGTTTTCGCAAACAATACAAAATAGTGAAAAGGTTTTGTGATGCTGAAAAAACAGCAGAGGTCTCCCAACGAACTGAGTTAAATACCAACAGGTTGGTCACATGACTTGGTCAAAAAAAGGACCCCAGAGGTAGGTTGAGTCTGTCAGAATGAAAGAAGGAGAGAAGTTCAGCACTCAGTGAGAGACTGCGTGAGCAAATACTTCAACACCTTGAGAATAATTTTTACTCAGTTTGATTTTAAGAAATAAAGTTTTGCAAAGAAATACACTCAGGCTAAATATACATTTTTTAAAAGAGAAATGTAGAGCTATGAGGGCAGGATGACAGAATATAAAATACCAAAGGACTTGAACTGGGAATATTAAAAGTGCTTCATTACATGACAGCCTTGATGTAACTCCTGTGGCATGTAGTTGTCTCAGCGTCTCGCTCTGCCTGACAAAAGCCTGATAAGATCACAGACTTCAGTCACTCCTACAGACTCTCTGATTGGCTCTATTTTCCCTCCAATCTGAGGCGAGCTGCTGACACCAGACCTCTGAATCGCTCAAACAGATTTAAAAAGTGGGCGGGTGAATCAGGAGTCTGGAATGAGGCCACAGTAAAACCTCACTGCCCGATACCCAACCTGTCAAACAAGTCAAGTTCAAATGTCAGCGGTTAGTTAGTGAGTGATACACAGCACAGGGCTGTAAACCAATGGAGGTATGAGCGCTCAGTGTGTGAGTGTGTGTGTGCTACCCTCCATCTGTCTCCAAGGGGTGTGATCTGGCTTTTGGATGAAAACAGAGAAAGATGACACTGATGTGATAATGAGAACCTCACCCCGCATCTCCTGGAGAGTTTTTTTTCCTCCCGGCCTTCACAAACTGCGGCGTCATCAGAAAACAGACGGCACTGTTCAGTCTGCTACCTCCATTTCTGTAAATAAAGCTTTTTAATTAGCCCAGCTCTGCCAGGCTGTCTGCAACACCTGCGAGTCTCACACATTAACCCCCCGCCTCCATGTCTGTTTGTCTCATCCGTCTCGATGAAGGAGGAGATGAACACTTCAGATCACAGCGGTGCTTTGAGTTCAGCCAAGAGGATGCTGGTCATGCTCTGAGCTCTGAGGTTATACATCTCCAAATGTTTATGTATTAGAGTGATCTGTCTGCTCCCACCTTTGGATGGCACTGCATTGTTTCTGTGCAGATAAACATGTCTTAGAGTTACTGTCAGTAAACCTTTGAGTTTGTACTTGGTTGAGCCAGTTTTTGCACTGTAGACAACTTTTTCCTTACATATAGACAGATACTGACCCAGCACTTAAAGGATCAGTCTGCAAAAAATAGTCCAAGTCTCACTCACTTTGAGGCATGACCCCACTTTGTTCACAAAGGCTTGGGGTTGTCTTAATACCAAATTGTAAACTGTCTGAAGGATCTTTTGCAGACTTTCTTTATCTCACTGTTTTTTTTTAAATAAATAATATCAAATTTACAAGTTTTGTGCATGCAAGGCAAATGTGACTTGACTGACGTGATCTTCCTGTAGCTGTCCACAGGGAGGTTGAAGGTCTACACCTTTACTTCATTCCAGCCTCAATGAACGAAGCTAGATTGTGTTCAAACAGGAAGTTTGTATGCATGTGTATGCATATGATAAATGTCTGAATAATTATCATATGCATACATTTCTTTTGATGTTATGGTTCAGCTGTTTTGACTATTACACCAGCTTGATCACACAAAGAATAATTCTTTATAATAGTTCACTTTTTATTGCTAAACTTTGCTGATTAGTCATCAAAGAGAATTTTAATCTACATGCTGCAAAGTGATTTGTGTTCTCCAACATATGAAATATTTGAAAAAAATCCATCTTGGGTCCTGAGAAACTGCATTATAAAATAGCCCATATTGGCTTTGATTGTGTTATTTTAAATTGTGGATTATTAACAGAAAAATATATAAAAACAGACTAACTGAAGATCATTTTTAAAATTCTAACAAAATCCTTGAGTTGAATGTATAGGTCAAGGGGATGTGACTGTTATCACAGCAGCTGGGACCACACTCACAGGAAGTTTCCACATATTGTCACAATCATGCTGGCTGCAATAACTTAAGATGATTAAAATCTCTTGGGCTGTTTTAGAAAAAGTAACCATAAAAAACTTTGATGGCTCATCTTTTGCAGATTTTTCAGAGAGTTTGTTTGGATTGTTGGGTAAGGACATTTTGATGGTCTAAGAGTTTAACCCCTTTCAAAATAAAATTTTTATATATATGTACATACCATATATACCATGGACAGGCCAAAATAGACCGTCATTCTGTAGAAATTTGAGTCATCAATTTCCCCAAGGGTTCAGACAAGATAGACGTATAATGCAAGATTGAGGTGAGAGTAACAACACCACAGAGGAGTTTCAGCTATAATAAGCTCTAACTTTTAATCTGCTTTGAAACATACAACAACATGCTCGGTTTGTTGTTGACAATGCTGTATTAGAAAAAAATATAAATAAAGTGGTAAATTTGGGCTAAAACCAGAAGTATCTCCTTATTGCTGAGTCCAAGTCAAAAGTATAACCTGATAAGGCTGTCAAGTTTGTCCATGATGCAGTGAAACACAGCGTGACAATCTACAAGTATGAATCTGGTGGGAACCAAACTCTCAAATCTGCTACTTTTAAATTTGCAATATTGCCACTTTATGGGAAAAAAAATTCTTTAGTGGCCCTTATATGCTGTCATAGTTGTTTGAAACTGCTGAATGAAGAGATAAAATTCAGGCAAAGCTTAGGACGTCCTGGGTGGCACCTTCATGCTGGAGGGTATCACCTGAAGGAAGCTTGGAGGGCATCTGAAAATTATTCAACTTGGATAAGAAGTGGATAACAGAGTTTTCCCCTCCTATAGACAATCACAGATAAAGGTGGGAGTTAAAGAATGTAAAGAGTAAATAGCTCCACTGTGGATAAAATGATCTAGCTAGCAGCAAAATTTGCAGACAATAAGTTTGGGTGAAGAAGCCAGATCTGGGAGGAAATGGGTGGGAAGGACTCTGTGTGTGTGTGTGTGTGTGTGTGTGTGTGTGTGTGTGTGTATGTGTCAGAGCATATGTTCATCTGCATTTGCTGCATGCATGTATACTGTGGGGAAGTGGGTGTCAGTGTATGTGTGTCTAAGATAATTAACCGTCCACAGAAGCGTGTCATTCCTCTATTGTGTGTAAGAGCGAGCCGCGGGGGTCCTGAGGAGGAGCGGAAATGCTGATTTAGTCTCACATTAGTCCGTGGGGGCTCCTCTTTCTCCGCGCTTTTCCTTTTGATTACACCAGCATCCTCCTCGGGTGTGAGCTCCAAAACTTTTCCTACCTGCCTGACCAGCTCAGAAACCCACAAACAGCCGATGACAAACTACTAAACCCATCATCCCTGCACTTCACCACCAGCAGACCCCTGTCCGGCTGGTCCACCGGCTCACTGCTCGGTGGCCCTGTCCAGAGGAATTCTTAGGGTGAGTTTTTTTTTCTTGTAGATATTCCACGCCGCTTTGCGCCCTCAGATTTCACGCTGCAACATTAACACGAGCTGACACACTGGATTAAAGGCAGACAGCAGGAATGCCCGGGCCCTTTGTGCAGCATGGACTTCAGCCAAGAGCCTTCGCTGTGAGGCCAAGAGAGACCTGGGAAAGAGAGCACTCCTTGGAAATAAACACAAGACCAGCCAAGAGGCTGGAATGTACCTGACGGAGTAAATCCCCCGCTGGCCCTGCCTGGTTTGGACCGGGTCGTTTGAGTGTGGACAGGTGAACCTGAAAGAGGTCTCAGAGGGCCGGAGTACGGGGGAAGGAAGGAAAGAGGCTGTTTGAGACATCTGAGGGGTCTCTCACCTGTTATGACAACATGAACTCTCTGCCAGCTCTTCAATAACAGCCTCCAGTCTTCAAACCCCCTGGTGTTGGTTTTAACATTCAGGGCCAGAAATGACAAACAAACAAGCTGCAGGATGTCTTTTGGATCGTTTCGCTGCAGGAACCACTTACTTAACTGAACTGTTAATTATGTGGCCAACTCCCTTTTGTAGCCTTCAATAAAAAATTCAAACAAAAAAAAACTAAAGCCTCAGCTACAAATCTGGAGTACCTCCAAAAATGGTTGCAGAAAATAATATTCGACTGGTATTTTGATTATTATTTATTTTTTTGTAGGAGACAGGCTTTATGTCCAGTACTGCAGCCCACCACTGGGAGGCCTGAGCCATGTTTTGGCTTCACTTTTGCGTGACACATCATCAGTCTTTTTATACCGTTTCTGATATGACCTCATTTTGTTTTTGATGTTTATCTCCACAGAACAGCATTTCTGCCTGATTCAGAGCTTAATTTGAACCTTTCATCCAACATCACCTGAACTGGAGGTTAAAGCGAGAGATGAGATGGAGAGGGGAAGAGAGGGCAGGAGACAGCGGCTTGTTGAGCCGCTCCATGGCAACGGATCCGTCTAGTCACGCCTCATTATGGCGAGCGGAGTGTTTGTATTGGCCGTCCAGTTCCGGAATGTTTCCTTCCCATGCTAATAGCCTTCAGATGCCATCGGCTCACTGTGCTCTGCAATGTCACCCAGCTCGCCTGGACACACACACACATTCACACACACACACACACACACACACACACACACACACACACGCACGCACGGTCAGAGGCGTAGAGAAGAGAGAACTGGCAGTTTTATGGCTTCAAATGTTTCCCCCCGGAGTTCTGTCCAAACAGATAACATAATCATTCCTAAACTACTGCTGGCTGGCACAACTGACCGAATTCAGCACATGAAGCTGTCCCTAGTGTGTGTGTGTGTGTTTGTGTGTTTGTGTGTGTGTGTGTCCTCATCAAACCAACAGTGTGTTCTCATGTGTCAGTTTCATCATTAAGGGACCATGACTGATAATATAATATTCCATCAGTTCTCCAATTTTACTTTTTTCACATGAAATATTTCACTACATAGATTATTTCTTGCTACTCTGTGTTATACACAGTCATCCATCCCACTCCCTAATCAAATAAATCATTTTTCTAATTCATAATTTTCCATTTTTACCAATTTAGGAAAATTAAGGGGACTACTTTTGAATTATTCTGGTGTCAGGATAATGGTTGATATCCAAAGAGCTAACTAGATTGTGACTGAACTTGTTAAATGAAAAAAAATGTTTTAACAAAATTAAAATTTAGCATTTCATTTCAGTATGACTCATGACTTAGCAACAGATCAACTTTGCCTGTGGTTTATGTGCTAGTAACAAAATCAGGGATTATTTAATCAATAAAAGTGTAAATCTGTCATTTCTAATGTTGGGTGTGCTACAACGACATGGTCTTACATTTTTATGTACTGTTGTGCCATTTTTTTGCAGGGGTTTTCTTTGTTTTACATCAACTCAACACTTATTTACCAAATTGTTATATTAATAATCATGATGCATTGACTTTTAACTTGACTACTACAATATTGTAGTATATTGCATCAAGTGCAATGACAATAATTAAAAAAAATCCCCCTATATATTTCAAAAGACAGAAATTGCAAAGCCATGTCCCTCAAACTTGTCAATGTAAAAAAGGTTGCAGAATATCTTCTGAAACCACAGGAAACTTATTCTGAGCCTGTACACTTAACTTACTTTTTGGGATACAGTAAATTTTGCAACCTGTGAAAAAAAAAATAGAAAAACAAAAAAATAATTAAAGTGTAAAATAGGCTAAGAGACAACATCACGATAAACCTTTTACAAAAGAGCAATCAAATATCTGAGTATGCCAGATAGTTATGAACATACATATTCTACGCACCATCCTCATAAAAAGTGCAACTGACAATAAAAGAAAATAGTTTTTACAGAAAAAGGGAACACTTCGATCGACTGAGGGTATACAATGGATGTTCTGAGACATACACATCTCAAACCTTCAGGCATATTTACAGCTTTCTGTCTCTAGAGACAGAGACTTGTTTGTGGTAATTAATACTAATTGACATTGGTCTGTCTGTCTAATTTTCAGGCACCAAACTGCAGTCAACTAACCATGCAATATTTCTTGAGCAAGTCTTGTCTTGACTTGATTGAAGAGGCTTAGTTACACCCATATTTTTTCTTTTGTCAGACTTAATATTTGATTATCAGACACGTTTATTTTTTGGAAATTGACAGATTTTAAAACTTGGTCATGTTCAATACCCCACAGCAAGTTGAAATGAAAACCTGCCGTTGATCTCAAACAGCTCTACGTATTTAACCTGGAGGTACGCATAAAGTCATTCTTGTATATGATTCTTGATGTACATAGATTCCTCTAGATAGTGTCAGCAACTTGAAGTTCATTTAATGCACTCATCAATGACAAAGGGGATTATATGACACTGTCATAGACACAAACTTTGCATGTGCATAAAACATTGACAGAAATAATGAATGAAGCAAGACCTGGAATGGACCCTTGTAGGACACCATTCTATATATTTTAAAACCCAAAAGAAAGATCACCCACCTTGCCACTCAGAAAGTTTTAACTATGATTGATGGCTGATTTATGAATAGATTATTATTCAAGTACAGGTTTGTTAGTGCTGGTTGTTTCTAGTTGACTCTATAGTTTGGTGTAATGGAAAGATAAAGAGAAACTTGAGTGTGAGAAACTGACTCTGTGTGCTCTGATGCTTAACTCGATGCTCCTTTAGGGATTCACAGGGATTTAGTTTCCTCCAACAACACCAAAGTCCAGCAGCCGGGGCTCAATAATCTGCACAGTGTTTGTCCAATTCCCTGCAGAAAACATCAGCCCAAAAGAAGACGAGGCGGGGTGAGGAATATGGAGGTGTGTGGGGCAGACATGGGGTGAGAGGTGGGGCGCAAATAAAAAAGAGACACAGAGATTAAAAAACTGAATGGGGAAATGTATGAATAGAGAGAGTGAGGAAAAGATTTTGTTCAGGTTATTAAGGGGCCAACAAGAGGGAGCTGCAGTTTGTGGGGGAATCTGGTGCCAAAAGACAACATTAGTGAACGATGGTCTGCTTCACATTGAAGTTATAAACAGACATCTCCTTACCTCACTGGACTGGATTATAATGACTGATTATTAAGTTTTGAGCTGCAGAGGGGACTTCAAAAGATTTGATTTTGATTGAAAATGTGGAAATGTAACGCTTTGTACCTGATGATCAGAGAAGCCCAGTGGTAATAGGTATCTGCTGAGAAACTTGGCATAAAACCCCATTTTTAACATCCAATAACTATTGAGAAAGAAACTTTCCAGACAAAAGAGAGGATTTGAACACAATACAGCCCAATAACATCTTAATATCACCACAGCATACAGATGATGAGGTTAATTCATCCATTTTTTACTGCTTATCCAAGGAGCTGGCCAACCATGAGAAAGTGGGCTTATGTGAAGGAGTTTTGTATGTGGATGTTGAGCGTAAAGAACCATATTCTCTGCAGAAAAAAAATTGGTCAGTGTGTAGTCGGCTCTGAAGTTCACACCCCAAACTACAAGATCAGAAGACAGAGATCAGGCGCTATCTGTCTTTTGTTATTTCCAACTGTATGGTTTCTAAATCTGTGAAGATTTGAAGAATCCTATAGTGTGTGCCAGCCTCTGCTTAATACTTTTCTTAAATTATGGTTTGTAAACGTAGACATTTCACTGTGTGGATATAAAACCTATATTTTTCATTTACCGGTAGCCTTATACCTGTTTGGCATATATAATAATTTATTATCTTTGTCATGCAGGGAAATAATGAATTGTTTTTGCCCACACACACACACACACACACACACACACACATGCATGCACATGCACATATTCACACACACCTCCCTGCCTCTTCACACACAAGTTGATTTCCCACAGGGCGGTAACACATATGCTAATCAGGGAGGAAGCTACAGGTTTGTGGTGTGAGAGCTTGTTGTTAGGCAGATTACGAGAGCTGAACAGACACAAGAGTTTGAAGGGCTCACACTAATGTCTGGATGGGTTTAATACCTGAAAGTCAAGAAAGTATTGCTACTTTATAAATCCATTAAAACGATCGATTTACAAAGTAGCAAACTATATGAAGTTTTCAAAGTAGTCAACTATATGAAGGTGGGAAAACGTACAGAGGCACCTGCAGTGAATACAACTGATACAACTGATGGAATTTTTCCCGTCACAATAATTTAATTCATACATTTTTTGCTTTTCGATTCACTAAAATTTGCTTTTATTTTCATAGCAGGCTCCATATTCCACCACAGTGGGTAGTGGTATCCACCATGCACAGAGAAAAGAAGAACTATACTTTGTACATTCTCACCATCAGAGAAGCAAAAACTAAACATTATAAGCTTTTTATTTTACACAAAAAGTCCATTTCCCGCAAGTCTAAACAGTTATAAAGCCTAATATCTTTACCAAAATGCTTCATGCCAAATCAGAAATGATCATTAGTGCCCTGTGCAGGCTCAGTAAACATAAACACAGTGTAAATCCCTGCTGATATAAATGCTGTGCAGTGTAGTAGACAAGTGTCTGTTTGGATAAAGTCCCTGTGGGTGTCTGTAGTGACTGATAAGTGCCCTGTGATTGTGCTTATCTTCATGTGGGCGGGTTGAAAAGGCACATTTAGTCGGCCTGTGAGATAACATAAAAAACAGCTACAAAACACCAGCGGCAAAGACTGTTTATGTGGTTCCACGCAATTTGTTATAAATAGTCTGTAATATGAGGTCTTTTATGATTTAGATGTTGGGGAAATGCCCGGCTCGTGGCATAGCATGACATACACACATCCTGAAATCACAAACACACACACACACTCACTCTCTCTCTTTCTCCCTCCCTCTCTCTCTCCTGCACACACAGATAGCATCAGGGAGGGTTTCATCTGAGCATTAAACAACTCCAGCACTTCTCTGCAGGAAAAAAACAGACCGACTGTGTCCTGGGCTGCAGAGTCTGTGGCTGCTGCATTTGTCTGCAGCTCCTCTGACTGCTCTGCTCTGATCACACTATTGTCAGTACAGCTCTTCACAAACTGAGAAGAGATATGACAGGTTCAGGATGGTTCCAAAATAATATACATTTTTAAGGGATGAGGGGCTTTTCTTCAAATGATTGCCTAATACATTTACTTTCTAATGAGGGATGATAAGGCTGACTTTGAAAATATAGTTTTCTCATCAGATATGCTGTTTGTCTTTGGTTTTGTGGTTTCTTCACAGTTAAAAACATCAGATTTTGCTTTGATGTATTGCACCAAGATCAAAAAAAGTTTACTTAATAAGCCTGATTGATTCCATAAAATGTGGTTTAATAGTTACTCCATCAGCAGCCTAGATTTTAACAACCCCATCATTTGTGACCTTGGATGATTAGTTTTTCAAAGTTACGTTTTTGATCATTGAAAAGTCATCTAAAACCCCCCCTGCAATAAATAAATAAATAAAAGCGGTTTGCTTCAGATAAGTTATCCTATCCACTCTGGAATTATTATCAAATGAGATATAACACCTTACAGGGGGCTATACCTGCACAAAAACAGAATGATGAACTGGATACAATTTCTGGGTTGGTTGGATCAAAATCATCTCTTCTGATTAAGGAACAATGCCTGGATGAGATTATGGTCACTAAATCCTTCAAGGCTGGAGATATACTTCCCGCAAACTATGCACATGCAGATGATGGCTGCCACGTGTCCTCAGCATTAATTTTGTGCACATCCTCAAAAATTAAAGGTAGGGTCTGCAGGATTTTCCAAAAAAAGAAATGCAGTGTAAACATTTACAGGAATAATTCTGCTCAATCATCACCTCTGGGCCTCTATTTGTGTCATGTCTGTCCCCCTACTGTGCCTGCATGTTGATGTTATGGTTGAGTCAGGAGGTTTCTAGACAGCGAGCAGGCGTGATGACCAGCCAATCACAGCACACCCAGTGCGCAAGTGACTTTGTGTGTAGATGATAGCGAGTGGGAGAAGCTATCCATAGCACCTATGATTGAGGCCCCAACACGGAGAAAGAATGATGCACTATTTGTAGGATACCCCATTCACCTGCAGGAAGTCAGGTGTATGGCTCTTGAGTCTCTCTCACATAAAAACCTGATGCTGCAGGTGCTCGCTGGGCTGGTGAGTGTGTTCACATAGCTACAGTTGGTGGTAGTGGGTATGTGCTGCCGGTGGCACCAAGCCACAGAGGAGGAGGAGGAGCAAAGGTTAAATGTTGTGTTTATAAACAGTCATGTAAAAAATTCCTGCAGGCCACGTTTAATACAAAGGTTAAGCATGCAGCAAGGTCAACAAAGTACAGAAAGCTTTAGAAGCAATCAGTTAGAAGAAATGCCAAATACATGTGTTCCATGCCACTAATACTGTGACTTTGTCTGCCTTGGTCCGAGCTTCATATCTGAACTTATCTTGAAGAAATCCTCATACTCCATGCGTGGGGTATATTGAGGTAAATTTGTTATTCTGCTTATGATGCAGCTTGGCATGTGCGCAAACACAGGACCATATAAATGGTTCATTTCCAGCCTTGGGATAACTGCTGATGTCTGCAGCAACTCAGCAGATGCATTAAATGTAAATACTGTAATATTAAGTTTAAAGGATTCGCTTTGAGATATTGTTTGTTATCTAAAAAGAAGCTGTGTTTGATACACTTATGCAAACAATATACCAGTATTACACACAAAGAGAGGTACAGCATTTTCTGGTGTCACAGAATTGGACCAGTCATGCAGTGCCACTTTCAACAGCTTTTCTTTCTCATCCAGTCGTAACCATGCATTTAAGGAACTTGCTCACAAGAATCTAAAATCCAGAACAAGGTGACAAGTTGCAAGGTGTCATGAGTCTTTCAGTCTCTCACAGCCATCAACACATGAACTGAACTAGTGTACAGGTAGCTGGAAAACTGGCAAAAACATGTGACCAGAAAGAGATTCTTTCATGAAAGCAGACCTAGCCCCCAAAATGCATTTAATATAGACAAACTTTTGGGATGTATATGCTGGATTTTATGGTAATCATTAAAAGATGTGTAATATTTGGAAAAGCATCAATAAAAGGGGTAATATATTTTCAAATGGCAGTTTGTATCTACATTACGAGCAGTCAAACATTTCCTCCTCTATGATTAATTACAGCGTCACATAAAATAATGTGCTCATTAGTCATTAATTAGAAGAAATTCAAGCTGATTCTTAAAGGGAAACTTGTCATGGCTCTGCGATGATGATAAACAGTCAGCATGCTCCTTTCAGATGGGAGCATAATTAGCTTGATGCAGCAGCTCTGCACACGATCGAGCGAGTTTCAGATTAAATCTCACTAACATCATTTAGCAGCTTCGTGCTTCACCCTTCATTCTGTTTAGTCTGGAAATTCAGCAGTCTGTGAAAACCTTCGGGAGCCACCTGGCCGAGAGGGTGCGATTTCTAACGGGCGTGTTCATTCATTCTGCAGCCGCCTGTGATTGTGAGGCAGCGCTGCGTTTCATCTGAGCGTCTGCATGACAGCCTGAATGCGGCCCTCCCTCAGACGGATAATAGGGTTTTATTTACCCCTCGAGAGCCAGCGAGGAAGCTCAATGTGCAGCTGCAGGGCCACAGGAGTGCCAGCCCCCCTCTGATAAAGAGAAAAATCCTTGGAAATTGCATAAAAGAGACTGATGTGTATGTGTGTGTGTGTGTGTGTGTGTGTGTGTGTGTGTGTGTGTGTTTGAGTGTGTTTGAGTGTGTCTGTGCACTTGTTTTTACGAGAACCAAATGTACCTGCCAAGACTCAAAGATGAGGATATTCTACAAAAGTCTTAAAAAGTTTTTCTGAGAAGTTCTTGGAGCAGTTGTTTAAAGATTTAGTCCCCACCTTCTTTGTCTCATGCAGGCTGCTGACAGCACACTAAATCTTGACAATAATTTCACACTGATCTACAGGTGGCGGTAACACCCTAAGAAATGCAGCGGTGTGCCAGCAGGAGGTGAAAGGAAGAAGGCGGCAAGCTGGTAAACAAGGAAGTAAAGATGCCAGGTTCACACTTAAACAAAGTATTAAGACAATATGTGTTTAATGAGGATAGAAAGACACTTTTACACTGACACTGTGTATAAACGAATGAAAATAAGACAAAACAGGATAAAAGACACTGCAGTAAGTAAGTTTACTCTGTTGTATTTGGCTTTGTTTCTTAACTCTCTTGCTGTTTCTGCATCCAGCAGAGATTGTACAGCCACAGGTCAGCTGTTTTGGGGGCTCCAGATTAAGGAGGATTTTACCTTTGGGTCCAAGTCTGTTTGGCTCTTTTGTTCAGAAACTTATGTTCAGAAACTTACACAAATGTGTTGCATCTATAATTGGTTTCCAAAGAAAATGGACTGATAAGGCACCAAAAGATTCTCGTATTAGAATTACACAGACTTTAAAACTTGGGTCAGATTTCACTGCTTGCTAAGACAGTGGATGGACAATAGCTTATAGCATCTGTACATGGGACATTCAACTTTAAGGCCAAACTGTCACCCTTTACATGAAACCCAATGCAAGGGAAAATTGAAATACCGTGTAAGTGAGGATGTTTGAGATCAAATTGTTTGCTGCCCTGTCATGCAGATATCTGATACCCATCATGCACCTATTTCCTGCTGAAATATGAGTGTTACTTCTACAGATGACAAGCGTAAAACAGATCTCTTCTAATATAAAAATGTCACCTGGGGACACATTTTTTTTTATTTGAAATAGAAACTTCAAACAGAGATTATCATTCATGACGTATTTAAAATGAAAGACACCAAATCATCAATTGTTGCCACTCTAGCTAGTTGGTAGAATCATTAATAGCTGGTTAGATAAATTATTAAGATAAATTACTCATGTCATGCTCCAAAATAAATCATATGTTGCCTCTAACGGCTAATTTATTCTCCCTTTATGTACAAAAGTATATACATCTTTTTCAAACCATGTTACCATCACTGCCCACATACTCGCAAGCATCCTCTACGTTGGCATTGCTGTTAACCAATTTTGTATCTAACATTGAGCATAAATGGGTCGGGGCTTAAACTGTAGAGAAGCCAACAATCACTCAGCACAACTACCTTCACGTAAACAGACATAGATGTCATGTTATAGTGTGTCGTGGTGTGTCAGTTTGTTGGTATAGTGATTGAGTTGTATGTAGGCTGTCTGTGTGGTCAAAATGAACAGGTGGACCGGAAATATGACAGGACTTACAATGTTAACCTACAAGATGTTGCCAGCTCTGCTAATGTTAGGCAAACTCTGTAAACCAGCTTTATATTATTTTCTGCAGACTGCAATCCAGAATTGTATGCTTCGTGCAAATGAGGCAAATATGGTCAGTCTTATTGCTGGGAACTTGGAAATGCTGGCCCTTAAAGAAAGTACATGGAGAAAGTTTTGCCAGACAAAAATTTCACCAGAACACTGTGGCAAAAGGTCAAACAAGTAACAACATGATAACTTTCTGTGCAGCAGTTTTTTCTTCAGCTCAAAGATCTATACTCACACCTGGGCTTCCTGGATCATTTTCACTTCTCACCTGCAGGAAGTGGAAATGTTGCACACACACACACACACACACACACACACACACACACACACACACACAGAAACTCTGCACCCACAAAGCCGCTCCCAAAGCTGCTCACAATCCAGTATCACTGCTACTCTCTGCTCTGGGCTCCTATTGTCCTTTAATAAATCTGGATGTACAGTCTTTGCTGCAGATTTGTTTCTATTGCAGAAAGCTTCTTTTAATGTTTATGTTCAGGATTGTTGAATATTTTTTTAACAAATTTGCAAAATCTGAGATTTCAAGGGCTATAATACTTGCAGCCCAGTTGCCCTTGACAGCCACCACACAGGGGTGATATAAAGCTGCAAATCATCACATACATCCATACATTCATAAATCAGGTAAAGCAGTGCCCGCCTGCTGTGTGGGGCGGGTCTCAAGGGTTTGGTGAGGGCAGCGAGCTAGAAAAGGAGGGAACGTTCAAATCCCATGAACAGCAGGGCCAATTTGAAGCGAGGGACCCCGTGCTGACTGCTGTGAATGGAGAGCTGCATACCTTGCAGACTGCCGTTGGTGCAGCAGCCCGTAGAAGAAGAAAGCGCTGGAAAAAAATAAAGAATCACAGGAAGGGGAGAGAGAGAGGGAGGTCGAGGGGGGAGTGAAAAAAAAACATGTTCTTGAACTTGGCTGATAGCATCTGTAATTTCCTCCTCCACTGTTCCTCTATATGTATCAGCCGCTGGCTTATTACTGGCTGACCCTGTCTCGCCTCTGATCCGGCTGTTGAGAGCTGGAGTGAGAAAATGAGAGAGAGAGAGAGAGAGAGAGAAAGAGAGAGAGAGAGAGAGAGAGATGAAAATTGCATTTCTTCACAAAGGTCTTTGCAGAGAGCTTACAGTGTGTATGGCAGGGAATCATATAGCGGCCCTCAAACACACCAGCTGCTCCTTACAAACTTGTACAGCATATAAACTCCCTGACCTTTTTCACAGCCAACTTTAATGACCAAATGTGCTGACACAAACATTCAGCTTCACCCCCAACAAGAGTGCATTCATATGTTCAGTCCATTTTTGATACATCCTGCCTTTAGAAAGTTGCTGTGACATAACACAGATAAAAATAAGCAGACAGAAGCAGCCAGCAGCGGAGTCTGGCTGTTTGAGGGTTGAAAGCAAAAAGGAGTAAAATAATATGAAAGGGCAGCTTGATAAAAAAAAACTTTTCTTGAAACTTTTCCAACGTGTTGTCCTGGATCTTAATTGATTGTTGTAGTTTTCTGTGTTTGAAAGGACACTGAAAGTCTAGTTTGTTTTGTTTTCTCCACTGAAAAGAAAAGCCCCTAGGGAGGAGAGAAATATTACAAGAAACTTTCATTCATTTATCTCCACTGTATGGGCATCCAAGATCAAACTTTGATTGTATCTGTAAGGTTAAACTGAAGAGCACTTCACCCGAGAAGGCGATGTGTCCTATTTTCTCCACTGAAACTACTTAAGGGCACTTTTGTTTCCTCTTGTAAAGGCATTTACATCATCTTTTTATGACTGGAAGAACACCATGTGGTCAACTTATCACATTTACTTCTCTGAAGGGACTTAATATTCTTCCCTGAAAGGACACAATACAACACTGCATCACATGTCCTCTGCAGGAAATCAGGTTTTCTCCACCAGGGCACCTTACAGAACATTCTTTCAACATTTAATACAATTTCCTCAATCATAATTTTATAGTGGGCTGGCCTCTTCTGGACTGTATCAGTTTTCTCCACTGCAAAGGCACATTTGCAACACTTCTTGGACTGAGAAGACGCTCCAGATGCCACTTTAATCACATTTTTCATCTTGAAGGAATCATAGAGAACCCTGTAACCCTGTTCTTTACAGGAAGGGCACCACAGAACTCTGTTTGATATATCCTCAACCAAAAAGGCTACTGCAGGACACTTTATGAAGTTTTCCCCACTATAATTACATACTCAAAGGCAGTGAGCAGTTATGCTGTTTCCTCTACTGGAAGAGCACCCCAATGTCTTACTTGCTTTATAAGGACCCCAAGAAGCTTCCTTCACTAGATTGGCACTGTTGAGGGAACTTCTAAGTGTTTCCTTGGTTTTAAGTGAACCCTAACACTTTGTTTCAGATTACTCTAATGGATGAGATCACTGTAAGAAGTTTTCTCTTGTTGACAGAGAATATCAGGTTTTCAGTCCTTTCAGGATACCCATGGACTCTGTTTCATATTTCCTCTCCTGAAAGAGGCAACTAAAGGTCACTTTATAAAGGTTTTCTCCTCGAAATTTTATACTTTTGGGGCAAATTTTCATGTTTCTTTGCTGAAGGGGCACCCTAAAGACCTTCTTACTCAATATTTTTTTCAGAGATTGTGCTCGTTACACTAAACACATACATGCACCTGTTTTCTCTGCTAGAAACACACCTGAGTGTGATAATACAAAGTTTTCCCTACAGGAGCTGACCTCACTGGACAGACTGTAAATGAAACTTCCCATGTTTTGTCTTCTTTATTACCTTTTTGAGTGCCTTATTTCACAGTACTTAAGTTTTACTAAGGTAAAGCTCTTCATTAAGATTTTTCACTGTAAATTCACATATTTTTTTGTTGTTGGAAGGACACCAAAAGAAACTATCATGTCTTCTTTCTTACCAGAAACACTTCTTGTTTGAACCACCAATGGGACACTAAAAGATGTGTTTTTAACAGTGATAGCAGCACTGAAGTTGACATGTAAGCTTCTTGGTGCAAATAAAAACAATCAAAAATTCAGAACCTTTCAAATGTATGATAAAAAAGTGACATTTTTAGGGATATTTGAACATTTAGGACTTTGATTGTTCCTTTGTGGTCTCTCTGCTGAACTGTTAGTCCCAGGCGTGTGAAAGCCACATCTCCTGAGCCTCCGTCTGCACTATAGAGCTCCTATGTCCCCTGCAGCCATAAGCAGCTCCTGTATGGTCGTATAGTTTCAGTTCCACCAAATCCTTCGGTCAGACAATGCTGCTCCGCTTGGCTAACGTATTGTTCAGCCTGTGGGAACCGGCTTCCTATATTAAGAAACTGAGAGAGAGAACGGTCGCTCGATCGCCCACTTTCCACAGACATAATAGCATTCTTCAAGTGAGAGAGCGATGAAAGACAGTGGGAGAAAGTTGCACACTCTTCACACTTCAGTGGTCTTTGCCTTCCCCTCTTCGTCTTCCTCCCCCTTTCTCCCCCTACCTTTTTCCTTCCCCTCCAGCACACACACTTTTCTTCTTTGGGGATTCTTTTGAAATGGGACAAGGGAGAAGGCGAGATCAAAGGAGGCCAATTGCCACACACAGCATTCAGCATTCCCAGCCTCAGCTCTGTACATACTTTACACACACACACACACACACACACACACACACACACACACAGATCCACTTTGTCATCCTTCCTTTGTGTTGATTAAAATATGACCACTGTGATGAAAAGTTGTACCAGAGTCTGTAAACTCTGTACTTTTAAGAGAACTGAATAAACTCACATTTTGGACACACACATCGAACCTTGTAGCATCTGGGCAACACACACCTGACTTTAGTTTGAACCAATGAAATCAGAGGTTTGAGATCAAGTGAATCAGGGATGTAAAGTGAATGGATCTACTCACTGTTACATCATCACCTGAATAGATATTTTATATCCTGATAACTGTCAGCACACTCTAAACACGAACAAATTCTGAATCTTAGAGAAGTGTTTTTGTTTTAATTTGTGGTTCAAGTTGTGTCGACCATTCAGGTATCAGCAAATTCATACAGAGAGCAAAAACAGGGGAAACACAATCTGCTGAAACTGTTTCTGGAGATGACTTTATTACTGTGAACAGATTTTATTTGTATGTCAGTCTTTTCTCTTGACGATAGACTTTGAGAGAACACGCATTTCCTGTCATCTTGACACAACAGGCTTCGAATCAAATATTGAGCTGATACTCATCCCAGAGAATATTGTGTCATGTATTTATCTTGTATGTACAGTATGATATATGTTGTCCTCTGTCCAAAAAAGGTGACTGGGGATTAGGGTGGAAGTTAAAAAAGAAAAAAGGAAAAAAATAATCAGAATGATAACAGTCAGAATAGAAACACAGTGTTTTAAAAATTAAGTTGTTATTAAAAGCGAATGTAAAATTACAATTTTTGAGATCATAGTCTGAGCTATAGGGGTAGGTGATGTAAGTTTTTACTTAAGTTTTCACCTCCTGAATTTATGAAGGTATAACTTATTGCTAAACTATCCTCGTTTGTGTCTTGGTGGCTCTGGCTGCTGATCTGACCCTTCAAAATGTGAGACCCTGATGTGATGTTTTTCTAATGAAATTGATTTAGTAATAAACATTTTATTCACACAGCACTTTTAAAAACATTTTTTTAAAAGCGCCTACCAACTGAGGTCCGTGAACAAAATAACTAAAGTATGATGTGACTTATCTTGAGTTCCTAATCCTCTGTTACAAAAACAAGATCTACTTTGGGGAGAATAAACAAATCTTTAATCCTGATTTATGATGCAACTTATTCAAACTTCAACTCTGTTTATTGTTGATGATGCATGAAACATGTCTGTCAGTCATGTGACGTGACAAACTATACATTGCAACTTATCTTGTCTTATCTCATTGTTTCGTTATCATATACTATTATAAACATTGAAACTGGGACTCTCCAAACACGGACGAATGGTTGCAAACCAAAAGAGATAAGTTTCTAAGTGAACTGCAAACAATGCACTGAACTGAAGAGGAAATCTTGGCTGTAAAGTGCTCATTGTATACAGTGAGAAACACCAGAGTTACAGAGTCTTTTCATCAGAAAACAATAGCAAAGATTGTTTCAGCTACATTCTCCTGAACAGGGTTTTTTTTCAGAAACACTTAGAGGGAATTTCCTGAAATGTGGTGAAAAACATCTGTTCAAATTTCATTGAAGTCACTATGACGTCACACCCACCCTGTTCTGTCACCTGGAGATGATTCAGTTTCATCAAACTCATTCCTCTGTCTTCCCTCTTAGATTGATTAGCCACATGTATCTGATCTGTCTGCTGACTTTTACATGCTCTGTAGAGAATCACTGAAACAGAGAGATGCCCCCTGGTTTCATGGCTTTTCCCTAACCTGTTCCATTTATTTTTGGTGCCATCATTTTTTGTCAGACTTTTTGGTAATTATGTTTCAAAGACAGAAGCATTTAGATTGTAAAAAAAGTCCTCTATCTTTCTCTTAAAGTGTTTTTCCTTTTCCTGAGCCCAACCTCAGGAGAGAAAACTGTGATAATGAGAGGTCAGGGATCTACTCTACCTTAGCCAGCCAAGCTACGAGGGCACCGTACACTTTCTGTACTCACACAGCTCTTTTTACACTTCTAACCCCCATCAGAGCGTTAGACGTTTAAGAGCTAAATCCAGCCTCACACCTTCCATTGACTCCACATGTTACCGTACGCCACGCCTCAATCCTTGTGCTATGATCCTCACAGAAATGAGATGTACACCTTGGATATGATATCACATTATAATGGATCCAGAGGTTAATCTGATGCCTGACCATGAATGTTTGAAGTTGATTTAGAAAAAGTGCCTCAGATAGTCCTCCAAAGTCCTCTGAAGATTTCTCCTTTATTTTGGCAACAATACAACTCTGACACAGTTTGTTGGCCAAAACAAAAATATTTTAAATTCCTTCATTTTAAATTTCTTTCATAAACAGCAGAAGAAATTCAGAGGCCTCAGCGCCTGCAGACTCAATCATTAATTTATGTGTTTAAACATGTGATAGGACAGAATCAGCCTCTGGCGCTGATTTTGGAACATAACAGACTGTTTTGTGACATATACATCAAAACCACTAGAGTCTTTTACACTCTTTCAATTGAAGACTCAAGCTTCGACATATTTTTTGTGGTAATTTGGATCCTTTAATCATCAGTTTGTCACAGCGTCTTACTAAAGCTGTTTTGCACAGACAGCACTTCTGATCTGCTCTTACTTACAGAATAGCCAACCCAATTCCTCTGCATGCATGGCAGTATCAACAAACATTTGGTAAAAGTGGTGTTGCAGCTAAAGCATCCTCACACTTGTTAGTTAAACCTCAAAACAGCAGGTGGTGAGTCCTTGATCTGTTCTCAGCACTGATGTTGGCAAAGTTAGTTACAAAGTTCAGGTTCTTTTTCTGGTTTTGACCAGTCAACAAAGGAGAGACGACTTTATCCACAACATTTCTGCTTTTACACAGTGATTTGGGTCACGTTATGTTACTCTGAAGCCAATAAGTTTGCTGTTTGTGATTCCACCACAATTATGACAGAGGTTGTCTGAGGAGATGAAAACCACGGCCAATGTGCAAGAATTCAGGAATCGTTGTTAGCAAGAACAGGATCTATGATGCCACATGGTGGACCAATCACAGAGCTTTTGAGGATAGGATAATACACCAGATGCAACTCCGCTCTGTTGCAAGTTGACAGTGTCCACTCAGACCGGTTACACGTTCAGCCCAGCACGTATCAGGACCTCCTGACAGCTGTAGTCACAGACTGAGGAGTTCGCTGGTTTCCCACCCCAATGATGATCCTGTCCTGGTTCATTTAGGCTGTTCAACCTCAAACTTGTTGATTCCTGGTCCGGCTCTGCTCATTAGGCTGCTTTGTTGTTGTTGTAGTCAATATAAATATATATAGTGCAGCAGATAACTAAAAAAATCATTCACTTGTTGATGCAAGTATGAAATTTGGTTCCAAATACTCTCTTAAAGCCATTCTTTTGAGAATTGATGTTTAAAACTCGGGAATTCAAGATGGAGGTCATTTTATGATGTATTGATGGTGTGCATTAATACACTATCTTGTTTTGACACAGGTTGTTTTATTTTGAAAGTCACTGGGTGTTTTCATGTGGTTCACATGCACAGCTTCTTATCCGGCTTAATGTGCTGCAAACCGCCAGAGCTGAGATGCAGCTGGAGCACAACAGAGCAGATCCAGTGTTAGCCGACTCGTTGAAAACCTATCTGTTCTGATGCCGTGACGGAGTAGAGACGCATCTGGTGTATTTTGGCTGTGAGGATTAGGGTTAGTTTACAATGAGTGACATTTGGGAGGAGTTTCACATTAGTCTGTGTGTGTAAGATTTGAAATTACAAAGTTAAAGAAAAGAATATAAATTTATTTGCAGCACATTTAGAACAACCGAACAAAGTATTAATGCAAACACATATGAACCCAGCAGGAGTCAAACAAACAGAAAAAGCCACCAATATAAGGAACCTGGTGAGAACATAGAGATTATAAAGAGACTAAATTTATTTTACATATCAAGTAAACTACTGAAGAAATGGCAAATACTAAAAATGAACAAATTATCAGATGTGTGCTCTGCTTTGGGAATGCATAGATGGAGTTTATGTTTCCACTACATGGTCTCACATTTTGAATGCTCTGCTCTACTGGAAATACCAGTCAGATAAAGTGGAGACCAAAGAGATCAACAAGTGGTTCATATTGTACATGATGCTATGTGATGGCTGTGAAATGATCTAAAGTGAATCTTTATTCTGCTGAATGTAGATGAAAGTAAAAGTTTGTTATAAGTTTAGTTTATCAGCCTGGAAGTCGATGCATGAATGTGTTCACATTTTACTGCTACAAAAATCAAAACGGATTTAAGGAAGGATTCAACTGAAGTTTTTGTTCAGTGATCTCTTTTTCTTTTGTCTTTTATTGTTGTGGAAACACTGTCAGAGAGGTGAGTATTTTAAACAGACCTTAAAGCAGATAAATCATGAGACAACTGACACTTATACAATATGCATGCTTGATGTAAGATGAGCTTAGGGTGGTGACAACTTGATTTTTCTGATATAAGGAGAAGAAAGAGTTTCTGTAAAGTGTCAGCCCTTCAGATTTATTTAATCTCAGCAGAAAAACCTCTTAAATCAGCTGTGACAGAGGCCTGTATAAAACCTGCTTTTATCCATTTAATTTCTTGCCATAAGTGCAGCAGTGACTAATGGCTCTATAAGCGGGTTTGTCATCATGATAAATTACTGTAAGTCACCAAAATATTAGCTTAAAGGTCAAATGAGTTCCGCGAGCTGCTGAGATGAGATTTATTTTTTAAAAACAGCATCTTACAGTTCGGCGCATAATTTTCTTTAACCTCTGCCCAGCAATAAACTGATAAACATGATGTGATTATTTTCTCTCAGGCTGATTTACATGTTTGAAATACTTTCTTCAGTTAAAGGGGCCGTGGGAAAATTATTAGAGGGATGTTACTTTCTATTTAACAGAGGGGACAGAGGTCTAAGCTTTTAAAAGCAGCGCAGTGAGATTTGGATGTATGTTTCCATTCATTGTGTTTCTTTTTCTACTTTTAAAAGCTTCTCATTGCTACAACCCAGAAAATAAAGGAGCAGAGTTGAGAGTGAGATGTTCAGGAGGGTCTTTGTCTTGATCTCAGAATAAGTGAAGCAGGAATGAAAGTTTAGCCTGGAGGACTTTAGTCTGCATGGTTAAACCACAGCGACTGCAGACTCTTTTCGAATCAGACTGTGCTGACTATGTGACTGAGCCAAAGAGCGCCCTCCTGACTGACAGATCCACCATTCAACCAATCACAGCTCCCCACCTGCCAGACAGACAGTAAAGATCCCCTACACAAACAGAGCACTCACTCCAACACAAACACAAACACACTCCCTGAAAAAGTCTGAACATATATTTGATCTTCAAATTGATACAGAAACAGCTATTTGATGCAAGTTTTACATCATTTATAGATGATGCTAATTCATGACACTTGTCCTTAAAGAGTTTTTTTTTTTTTTTTTTTNCAGGAATGAAAGTTTAGCCTGGAGGACTTTAGTCTGCATGGTTAAACCACAGCGACTGCAGACTCTTTTCGAATCAGACTGTGCTGACTATGTGACTGAGCCAAAGAGCGCCCTCCTGACTGACAGATCCACCATTCAACCAATCACAGCTCCCCACCTGCCAGACAGACAGTAAAGATCCCCTACACAAACAGAGCACTCACTCCAACACAAACACAAACACACTCCCTGAAAAAGTCTGTACATATATTTGATCTTCAAATTGATACAGAAACAGCTATTTGATGCAAGTTTTACATCATTTATAGATGATGCTAATTCATGACACTTGTCCTTAAAGAGTTTTTTTTTTTTTTTTTGTGAACAGCAGTGTGTCCAAATATTTTCTTTTTGCTTTTTGGATAGGATTTGGATAGGAGAGAGAGGACAGTGGATAATGTAGGAAACGGGGGTAGGAGTGGGGAGTGAGATGTAGAAAAGTGGCCACAGGCTGGATTTGCACCCTGGCAAACCTCACAGAGTGCGACCTTAACTACTCGTCCATCTGCGCTTCAAGTCATTGTTTAAAGGTTCAAAGTATGCAAACACACTCCTGCTCTTTGTCTATCACAATGCAGGTGATCCAAAAATCTCCCTGTCGATATATTTTTGTACTGCTAGACAGCTTGCTATGATTATATCCATTTGTCTTTGTTATGAAATAAATACAAGCTGAGTGTTTTTCTACCACAGACATTGTCACTTTTAGAACATGTTTTATATGTGATTACAAAGAAAGCTACCAGCAGGCTTTTGAAGCACAAACTAGATGGTTAATTTTAACACAAGTCCCGCCTCAAGGCTAACAGCCAATCAGGGTTTAGGATTTCAGGGGTGCCATTCTGGTCACACTCATGTTTGTCAGGACAAGAATATAACATTAGTGACTAGAAAGTGAAGCAGATTCAATGAATTTATCATGACTGAACATTAATTGTGGATGTAGATAACAGTCTACAGTCTTTGAGAGCTGACAATGTACATTATACAAACAAAACATTTAGTGTTTACATATTCAGACTTCAAAGATACACACGTCTTTCTCCTGAACAATAGGTAGAGCAATACAAAAACAAGAAACTTACAAAAGAAGATTTCTCTTAATTATATCCCCTATTTCTTGATCATTATGTATTGTTTAGATTTTAAGATTGAAAAGTTGAAAAAAAAAATGCTGCTCCTTCAGCTCCTTTTAGATAATGAAATGTTCTAAATGTTTTATATATTCAATATCTTGAAGTAATCTTTGAAAACCTGACTTTTCAAACAACTTTCAAGTTTTTATCTCAGAAAATGCGCTCAGATAACCCACATGACTGATAAAGGCCTCATATAGTCGCACTCTAAATATCAGAACTGTCCCTTTAGGAGAAATAAAGCCCCAATGAAATCCTCAATGCAGACAGTTTTTTTTTCTTTTTTGTTCAATTGTTTGTTCAGATTTTTTGTCAAATACTTATTTGATCCTCTTTTGGCTTCATTCTGAGTTTTACCAACACTGAACACTCCTTGATGTTTTAATCAACTGTTATTTAACTGCCTAGTTAACATTCAGCTTCAACCACAAACTTGCAGACCTAATATGCTAAATATTTAGCATGCTAACCATGCAGAGATAAAGGCTAGGAGCATAATGATACCAAGGATGAACGAAACTGTCTTTAAATCCTCCGCAGAGTAAATTTCAGTGTTTCAGCCACACTGATAAAGTGTAAATCAGAGAGTGAAAGATAAATTATTCACTGACAGGGCTGGGAGACAAACTCATCCTCTGTTTGTGTCTGCGATGCTCGATGAAGACTGGAATCTATTTTCAGAGCAGTTAACAGCTCTCTGCAGACATGTGACACACACACACACACACACACACACACTCTGTCAGACGCATGAAATCCTGATGTCACACTTCATGTTAAATAAGTAAAATTCACGCTAGCTGCGACAACGCTCCAAGAATGGAAGCGAGGACTCCTGAGCTTTGTGTGTGAGGATGTTTCAGAGATTATTCGACCAGAGATTTTACAGAATCAAATAAATCATGAAGCTCAGTGTATGTTGAGTTTTCTTTCACCGCTGCTGATGTGCATGTGTTTAAATAATCCATTACATACGCTGCTCCTTGGTGATAAAAGACGCTTTGTTGTGTGATATAATAGGCTGACATTTTCTCTGTAAAATGATAAATTAGCCTTACATAAAACTTAATTAAAACTGTCATCAGTGATCGGCTTCAGTCTGAGGTATTGTTCACTTCCCTCTGCAAGAATAAAACACGTAGAGGCTGTTGTGCCATTAGAATTAAAAGACTCTGTCCTTCCCAGTGTGGTCAGCAGATTTTAAAGCAATCTGCTGTCACATTAGCCGATAGTATCTTTATGAGATTACAACGACAACGTGCCCACAATCAAAAGGTGTCATTGTGTAATCCATGTTCATGTTTGAAGTTATTATGACAGGTCAAAGATTAAAGCATGAAAAACCATATTTATTGGTGTCTGAAACTGTTTATTGAAGCCCAAAATAAGCTTTAACAGAAGCAACCTGCAATATGAACTCCGCTAGTGCTAAGATGGTGTTTTGGCATCTATTTTTTTCCTCCTGGACTATTTTTAGGTTAGTTTTAGGAAGCCACTGCAGTTAAATATTGTATCACAGCCTGCAAATTGAGTCAAAGTTAAAGAGGAAGAGACAGAAATATTTTTGATTTGTTAAGTTTTACATAAGGAACATGCATAATGTGTTCACCTAAACCATTTTTCAACTTAAATATTTACAAAGTTTTTCTTAGCTTTCAGAGAGCAGATGAGCTCATTTCTACATAACTTTTGTGGAGTTTTTATTAAACAGAGAATAAACTGTTTTTTTGACACCCAGTAGAAATTGTCTTTGGCTTCTCAGTGATCACACAGTCGACTTTGGTATCGGACAAAACAACACTTTTTTGTCTTTGATAAGTAAAAGGACCTTTTGTTTTATCCATCATCATAGTCATAGTAATTCAGAAACAATGAGAAAGACACTGAAAAGTTGTATTCATGCTTTGAAAACTTAAAGAAATAACTTATTTTGTAAGCATTGTGTAATAAAGTAGAGGAACAAAGAGTCACTTGCTGCTGCTTAGACATAATGGGTCCCAGATATTTCTTTGTATTTCTTTTTTTTTTCTTTTTTAGAAAATAATGAGGCCACAAGACAGTTAATTATGATTGGTTTAAAAAGTTTTGTATCAATTTTATTAAGTGTCAGATTAAGGTTAATTCCCAGTCTCTTAACATCCAATCAAGTCAACTATCTATAACATTTTAAGACTTAGGCAGAAACTACTTTTTCCCCATTAACTCCATTCTGTTTGTCTCTCATTGGAATAATCAGAAAGTCAAACGTCTCTGCACATCCTTCAAACAAATGAATCCACACTGCAGCTAAATCTTCACGTTAATCCAGAGTAAAACTTAATAATCTATCATGAAAGTGATCATCGGAGTCCTCGTCTCGGCTCAGATGAATCAGATCAGCGTATTAAAGAGGATTGACTGTCAGTGCATTTATAATCTGTAATGAGGGTTCACACTCAGGCCCAGAGCTGCTCTTTGAGGCGATCAGGAACAGACACAGCAGGTGTAAAGTTTTCTCTATTTACAGATGTGACAGAAACAACAAAAGTGTTTTATTTAACCATCAAGCTGCAAACAGAGCTGAAGATAAAATGTAAACCTAGGAAATAAAGAAGAAGTGAAACAGAGTGGTAAAAATGAACAGAGATGCAGAAGTGTTTGCTCCAGTCAAACAGGTGTGCAGTAATAAGTGAGACAGATCCAAGTTCATTCAAGTTAAATGCATGGCTCATGACATGCCAACCTAAGGATTTCACTTACACCTGAGTCTTCCACAGCGAGACTGACCTGCAGTCAGTTCCCATTAAAAGCCATCGCTGAAGTTAAATTCTTTGAGTTAGTTTCATCTTTGGTGATTTCTACACTCCTGAATAAAGCTCCTCTAGCTGACACTTGTCTGACTCACCGCACCTGTATACTTCGCTAATGGATGGTCAACAGAGACACTTAAATTATGTTTGAAACAAAGTGAAGGTTATTTCTCACTTGTGAACCAGTGAAATGTGTGTTCTTTGTAATCACCAAGGACGCTGGAGAAGAACACTGCTGCATCTTGAGCCCGGTGTGGAAGGAGGGACAAAACATCACCTGGTTTCTCATAATTAAAAGAAGAACTACAATTGAATAGAGGTCACAATGATGCAAAAGCAGAAGAGGAAGACCCAACTCATAAATTAAAGAGACTTGATTGTAAACAGAAAAGTGAAGCCCAACAAAATCCGAAGAAACACTTGAACCCAGGCGGCACCAACTCCATGTCTGCAAAGACTCCTTTATGGTCTGTGACTGAACTTCTCACCTGAGCAGAGCGAGCTGAGTTGGTGCCATTTTCAAGATGACGGAAGACTAGAGACTGAAACATCAGGTTTGCTAGAAACGTACATTTCTGTGGAGGTGAAGAGGATTATTGTCAATCTGCTCAATTACTTTTCCTCACAGATGTAAATTGCATGCCAAGCTGTGCTGAAGTTTAATTTTCTAGTTTTAAATTGAAGAATAAAGGGGGTTAAATTTTTAAGAACACTGAATGCAATTTCAAAGCAAGTTAATTCAATTTCAGATCATGCTATTCAGTTACTATATAATGAACCAATGTTAGTTGGTACTGGCACAAATCTCAGCCCATAACAGGACACAAGTGTGACAGGGACAGGTCACACTCATAACCAAGAGGAGAGGAACAAACAAACAAATAACAAAAATTGTTTGAATGACCAGACCAGGTAAATCAACACAGAATAGAAGAAAGAATAATTCAGATATCAACAGCAGAAAGATTCATAAACAAAGATTAGACAACAATCTACAGTGCTGGGACGTGTAACTAGAAAATAGATCGGTTATTACGATGACAGGCGATGATGATTTTGTGACAAACGTTCATGTTTGAATCTGTTAATTCACTGCAAGAACATTTTCATTTAACACAAACATGCCCTCTTAATTTCTTCGTAAGCAGATATTCTTCACAGAAGAGGAACTTCTTATTTAGCACAGTTCTTCAGTCAAGAGGTTTCATTGCTCTTTTCTGACACAAGCATTAATATGTGAATGAAATTGATGAGATATATATGACACTGTCTTACTCAATGCAATTGTAGCCTGTGAGTAAGGAGTCATTTGTAGGCAGCTGGTGTTAGTAACTGAAGAACAGGGCAGACAAAAGTAGGTTGAGCGATACCTCTAGTTTTTATAACTGTTATTGCATTTTCAAGTTACTTCAAATCTCTGAGAGATCATCAGGTCAAGTAAGGGCCTACCTTTACTCACGAGGTAAACCACACTTAAAAATGTTTCTTTTACTTTTTCTTCTCTCTTCATTTCCTTTTTCCATTGTTCCTAACTTTAAACACGCTCTACCAGAGACTGGGACAATTACGCAACAAGCTGAAAAGATTCGGTACATCTCCGAAAACAACGGCCTACATCAAACACATTGTACTTTCATCATTCACGGCGGCTCAGAGATGTGTGTTCGCCAGGGGAGATGGTGTTAACGTGCAGGAAGAGCCATCTCAGCTGTCTAGACTCTCTGACAAACAGAAAACCCGGAGCAAGCGAGAGGAAGTCGTTTGGAAGAAACATGGCTTCCCAGTATAAATAGCCTGTACGGGGTATGTGTACTGACAGATTAAACCATCTTTGAAGTCTGCCATACATCAGTTGAAGCTGCCTTCCTCTGCTCTTTAAGCTAATAAGCTTAAATCTTCCTGTAGCCAAAGCTGCGACGAAGAAGAAGAGAAGAAAAAACCTTTTTAATCCCGGCTTTGATGATACATTATGTGCTGCTGGAAAGAACACTCAAAGTTCCCCTGAAACTTAAAAGTGACACGGCTTTTCTGGATGGAGGAACCAGCAGAAGGAGCGTCCACATGACAAAAGCTTCAGCAGCTGGACGGCTCTGGGAGGTTTGGGGAGGTGGTAGGGGGCATTTCTCCTCTTTTTCCATTCTCCTATCGTCATATCATCACTCGTATTTCAACCCAGCCTCATTTCTGGGATATGACGGCGGCAAACAACGCACAGACACAAGCATAAACTCAACGTGACCTCGCTTTCTGCATGTGTAGCACTTTTGGCGGCTCAGCGAGAGAGTGGAGATTAAGCTTTGAGGAGAAGCAGCAAGGGCGCTGAGGTAGTATGAAAGAGAGACGAGGGACGGGAAGGAGAGAGAGAGAGAGATATAAAAAATAGGGAAGAAAAAAGACAGGATTACAGAATTTCAGAGGGAGGAGAAGAGGAGCAGAGAGAGAGAGGAGAAAGAGAGGGGGGAGGCGAGGCCATGGAGTTCAGACTCGACTGTCATTTTCCAGCAGAGCGAGAGAGAGAAAACAGAGTAGAGCAAAGATCTGCTTTCTGGTATCTATGGCAACAGCAGGCTATTATCCTGAACTGTCATTTATTTTGAAGAGATCTGACTTCAGGAGGAGACGCAAAGAGAGGGACGCAGAGGGAGGAAGGATGGAGAGGTCATCTGTCCTTTTTACCTCCAGGAGCAGAGAGTGATGTGTGGAGTTGAATGAGCTGAAACCAATGAATGACTGTGTCTCCTTAAATCACCTCCAACAACACGAGTCCGGCTGATAAAGGCCAGGATTGAACACACAGCAGCATCAGTGTGTGAAAAGAGGACTCAATCGACATGAAATCATTTCAGTGTCTGGATGAAAACTGATTGATTGTATGTTAATGTAAAATTATGACACTGCCATGTCGATCGGGGATCAATTTAAAAAGCTGTCAGATAACCTCCGATGATGATTGATACATCTGGGAACGAGCCTCAGTCTCAGTGAGCAATCAAAAACTTTAGCGTCTGTTTTTTTTTTTTACCATGTGCTTCATGGTTGAAGGTTTGATCAGCGACTGAAAAATTGATGTCAAACTCAACACTGCAGGTGTACCTGCAAATGGCTTCGGTTTCAAAGAAGTCTCAGTTTGGCTTTTAATGGTAAAAGGCTTACTTTACTGATGTGAGCATGGAGATGTAGGTTTCCTGGGATTATAAGTTACCTTGTCTGTGACATTAGAGCGCCATATGGAGAAATTCCTTTCAGATTTCCTGAAAACAATCATGTTCACATCTGTTTATCTGAGAGGTGAGTCCCAGTTTCACTGTTAACAGTAATCAAAGTAAATCTGTGAAAAGCACCCACAAATGAAACCAATTTTCTTGTGATTTACCTGCAATAACAGGTATGAAGTAGAGTTGCAAAGGGGTTAAAAATTTCTGTTAGGAGCACAGTTGGCCTTGTGGTTCAGGTCGCTCTCCTTGATGTTCACTCCCACGTGGGCAGCTCAGGTCCAAATCCAGCCTGTGGCCAATTTCCCTCATGTCATTCTCCACTCTTACCCTGTTTCCAGCACTATCCACTGTCCTCTCTCCTATCCATATAAAGGCACAAAAGCCAGAAAATGACTTCAAAAGAATTCTATTGAATTTTAGGCAAGTTCCCTGAAAATTTCCATTGTAAATTTGTCTTGGGGATTCAGCTGCTGAATCAACTCAAATAAGTTTATATTAAAAATTGATCTCAAAAAAATTATTTTATTTTTCACCATTCAGGGTTTTCGTTGCACTGTGAGAGAAACAATTTAAATTCTGTCGTTCTGAAATCTGATAAGTGAGATTTATTCATGTTGTTTCAGGCATATTTGCATTTTTGCTTGTGACAAACATTTATGGCTTGAGACAAGGTAAGGGAAAATTTATTGATCATGTCATTCAGAAATATTGCATTAGACATGATTGCATGCACGTCTGCTGAATAAAAACCAAAATTTTCATTATTTATACACCTGTATGACCAGGAAAATACAGTTAGTATACATTCTGTTAATTTCTGTTTCTCTTCATTTCTGATCATTTCAGCAGAAAGGTTCTAGTTTTGAAAAATAGTAAAAAGTGCACTGGAAAAAGGGGACCTCGTATACAAGATAAGAGCACTAAAAACTAAAACAGTACAAGCAGCAAGATTATTTCATGATTAGGAATCCTAAATGTGTCTTTTAAAACTAGGAATAAGCGGGTCTTAGAAATGTTCCAAAATATTGAAACAAGAGGACAATAATCATTTTTAAAATAAAAAGATAATAATAAAACAAATCCCCTGAAACACAACACTATGTGGAATATACTGAATATAAGCAAAACTGAAATAAAGCTAAAATTTAGGTAAAGAACAATATTTGATACAGGTTGACTCATCTTTGACAAAGAATGAACCCATATTGAGAATCATGGCCTGGATTACTGTTATCAGCACCTTTCTTTTTTTTCCATGCTCTTAAGATCTCTGTCTCATTTATCCACCCAGAGTACACCAAACAAGTTATTTCACATCAGCATGTGATACGGTGACCAGATGCTTACAGGACGCATGGGACAAGGAGTGTGTTTGTGTGAGTCATAGTTTATGCTGAAACATTATCTGGATTTTAAAACAATGTCTATCAAAGTCTAAAACATAAACATTTGTTTTACTAATATGGATGACAACAATCTGATTTGGTTGCACACAGACATTTGTGCATTTATTTTTTTGCATTTATTTTTTTTAATGGAATTTTTCTGTGAAAGTTTCTTTTTCTACTTTTAAAAGCTTCTCATTGCTACAACCCAGAAAATAAAGGAGCAGAGTTGAGAGTGAGATGTTCAGGAGGGTCTTTGTCTTGATCTCAGAATAAGTGAAGCAGGAATGAAAGTTTAGCCTGGAGGACTTTAGTCTGCATGGTTAAACCACAGCGACTGCAGACTCTTTTCGAATCAGACTGTGCTGACTATGTGACTGAGCCAAAGAGCGCCCTCCTGACTGACAGATCCACCATTCAACCAATCACAGCTCCCCACCTGCCAGACAGACAGTAAAGATCCCCTACACAAACAGAGCACTCACTCCAACACAAACACAAACACACTCCCTGAAAAAGTCTGAACATATATTTGATCTTCAAATTGATACAGAAACAGCTATTTGATGCAAGTTTTACATCATTTATAGATGATGCTAATTCATGACACTTGTCCTTAAAGAGTTTTTTTTTTTTTTTTTTTTTTGTGAACAGCAGTGAGTCCAAATATTTTCTTTTTGCTTTTTGGATAGGATTTGGATAGGAGAGAGAGGAAAGTGGATAATGTAGGAAACGGGGTAGGAGTGGGGAGTGAGATGTAGAAAAGTGGCCACAGGCTGGATTCGCACCCTGGCAAACCTCACGGAGTGCGACCTTAACTACTCGTCCATCTGCGCTTCAAGTCATTGTTTAAAGGTTCAAAGTATGCAAACACACTCCTGCTCTTTGTCTATCACAATGCAGGTGATCCAAAAATCTCCCTGTCGATATATTTTTGTACTGCTAGACTGCTTGCTATGATTATATCCATATGTCTTTGTTATGAAATAAATACAAGCTGAGTGTTTTTCTACCACAGACATTGTCACTTTTACAACATGTTTTACATGTGATTACAAAGAAAGCTACCAGCAGGCTTTTGAAGCACAAACTAGATGGTTAATTTTAACACAAGTCCCGCCTCAAGGCTAACAGCCAATCAGGGTTTAGGATTTCAGAGGTGCCATTCTGGTCACACTCATATTTGTCAGGACAAGAATATAACATTAGTGACTAGAAAGTGAAGCAGATTCAATGAATTTATCATGACTGAACATTAATTGTGGATGTAGATAACAGTCTACAGTCTTTGAGAGCTGACAATGTACATTATACAAACAAAACATTTAGTTTTTACATATTCAGACTACAAAGATACACACGTCTTTCTCCTGAACAATAGGTAGAGCAATACAAAAACAAGAAACTTACAAAAGAAGATTTCTCTTAATTATATCCCCTATTTCTTGATCATTATGTATCGTTTAGATTTTAAGATTGAAAAGTTGAAAAAAAAATGCTGCTCCTTCAGCTCCTTTTAGATAATGAAATGTTCTAAATGTTTTATATATTCAATATCTTGAAGTAATCTTTGAAAACCTGACTTTTCAAACAACTTTCAGGTTTTTATCTCAGAAAATGTGCTCAGATAACCCAAATGACTGATAAATGCCTCATATAGTCGCACTCTAAATATCAGAACTGTCCCTTTAGGAGAAATAAAGCTTCAATGAAATCCTCAATGCAGACAGTTTTTTTTTTCTTTTTTGTTCGATTGTTTGTTCAGATTTTTTGTCAAATAGTTATTTGATCCTCTTTTGGCTTCATTCTGAGTTTTACCAACACTGAACACTCCTTGATGTTTTAATCAACTGTTATTTAACTGCCTAGTTAACATTCAGCTTCAACCACAAACTTGCAGACCTAATATGCTAAATATTTAGCATGCTAACCATGCAGCGATAAAGGCTAGGAGCATAATGATACCAAGGATGAACGAAACTGTCTTTAAATCCTCCGCAGAGTAAATTTCAGTGTTTCAGCCACACTGATAAAGTGTAAATCAGAGAGTGAAGGATAAATTATTCACTGACAGGGCTGGGAGACAAACTCATCCTCTGTTTGTGTCTGCGATGCTCGATGAAGACTGGAATCTATTTTCAGAGCAGTTAACAGCTCTCTGCAGACATGTGACACACACACACACACACACACACACACACACACACACACACACACTCTGTCAGACGCATGAAATCCTGATGTCACACTTCATGTTAAATAAGTAAAATTCACGCTAGCTGCGACGACGCTCCAAGAATGGAAGCGAGGACTCCTGAGCTTTGTGTGTGAGGATGTTTCAGAGATTATTCGACCAGAGATTTTACAGAATCAAATAAATCATGAAGCTCAGTGTATGTTGAGTTTTCTTTCACCGCTGCTGATGTGCATGTGTTTAAATAATCCATTACATACGCTGCTCCTTGGTGATAAAAGACGCTTTGTTGTGTGATATAATAGGCTGACATTTTCTCTGTAAAATGATAAATTAGCCTTACATAAAACTTAATTAAAACTGTCATCAGTGATCGGCTTCAGTCTGAGGTATTGTTCACTTCCCTCTGCAAGAATAAAACACGTAGAGGCTGTTGTGCCATTAGAATTAAAAGACTCTGTCCTTCCCAGTGTGGTCAGCAGATTTTAAAGCAATCTGCCGTCACATTAGCCGATAGTATCTTTATGAGATTACAACGACAACGTGCCCACAATCAAAAGGTGTCATTGTGTAATCCATGTTCATGTTTGAAGTTATTATGACAGGTCAAAGATCAAATCATGAAAAACCATGTTTATTGGTGTCTGAAACTGTTTACTGAAGCCCAAAATAAGCTTTAACAGAGGCAACCTGCAATACGAACTCCGCTAGTGCTAAGATGGTGTTTTGGCATCTAGTTTTCTCCTCCTGGACTATTTTTAGGTTAGTTTTAGGAGGCCACTGCAGTTAAATATTGTATCACAGCCTGCAAATTGAGTCAAAGTTAAAGAGGAAGAGACAGAAATATTTTTGATTTGTTAAGTTTTGCATAAGGAACATGCATAATGTGTTCACCTAAACCATTTTTGAACTTAAATATTTACAAAGTTTGTCTTAGCTTTCAGAGAGCAGATGAGCTCATTTCTACATGACTTTTGTGGAGTTTTTATTAAACAGAGAATAAACTGTTTTTTTGACACCCAGTAGAAATTGTCTTTGGCTTCTCAGTGATCACACAGTCGACTTTGGTATCGGACAAAACAACACTTTATTGTCTTTGATAAAGAAAAGCGCCTTTTGTTTTATCCATCATCATAGTCATAGTAATTCAGAAACAATGAGAAAGACACTGAAAAGTTGTATTCATGCTTTGAAAACTTAAAGAAATAAATTATTTTGAGAGCATTGTGTAATAAAGTGGAGGAACAAAGAGTCACTTGCAGCCGCTTGGACATAATGGGTCCCAGATATTTCTTTGTATTCCTTTTTTTTTTTTTTTTTCTTTTTTAGAAAAAAAAGTTGCCACAAGACAGATAAATTATGATTGGTTCAAAAAGTTTTGAAGTGTCAGATTAAGGTGAATTCCCAGTCTCTTAACATCCAATCGAGTCAACTATCTATAACATTTTAAGACTTAAGCAGAAACTACTTTTTCCCCAGTAACTCCATTCTGTTTGTCTCTCATTGGAATAATCAGAAAGTCAAACGTCTCTGCACATCCTTCAAACAAATGAATCCACACTGCAGCTAAATCTTCACGTTAATCCAGAGTAAAACTTAATAATCTATCATGAAAGTGATCATCGGAGTCCTCGTCTCGGCTCAGATGAATCAGATCAGCGTATTAAAGAGGATTGACTGTCGGTGCATTTATAATCTGTAATGAGGGTTCACACTCAGGCCCAGAGCTGCTCTTTGAGGCGATCAGGAACAGACACAGCAGGTGTAAAGTTTTCTCTATTTACAGATGTGACAGAAACAACAAAAGTGTTTTATTTAACCATCAAGCTGCAAACAGAGCTGAAGATAAAATGTAAACCTAGGAAATAAAGAAGAAGTGAAACAGAGTGGTAAAAATGAGCTGAGATGCAGAAGTGTTTGCTTCAGTCAAACAGGTGTGCAGTAATAAGTGAGACAGATCCAAACATTAATGCTGACAACAAAACTCTTAGAAAGAAGATCCCTCCACCTTCCAATCAGTAAATATTAAGCTGTCAAACAACGTTGTTTGAAACTCCAAACTTACACTGAAATTCAATAGTTAATCATGGTTAATTCCATTTTTAATCACATGTCAAACAGTCTGTTATTTCCACCTAAGAGTAGTTTAGAGTCCAAGTTATCAATGCAAAGCAAATCTGGGAAACCACGGGGTTATTCTCTTTAGTTATTTTGCAAGAAATAAACTGTTTCACGTTCTAAAATATAGATAAATGCAGGAGTGCATGTACAAAATGTACAACACATTTCAAGTTAAATGTATGACTCATGACATACCAACCTAAGGATTTCACTTACACCTGAGTCTTCCACGGTGAGACTGACCTGCAGTCAGTTCCCATTAAAAGCCATCGCTGAAGTTAAATTCTTTGAGTTAGTTTCATCTTTGGTGATTTCTACACTCCTGAATAAAGCTCCTCTAGCTGACACTTGTCTGACTCACCGCACCTGTATGCTTCGCTCATGGATGGTCAACAGAGACACTTAAATTATGTTTGAAACAAAGTGAAGGTTATTTCTCACCTGTGAACCAGTGAAATGTGTGTTCTTTGTAATCACCAAGGACGCTGGAGAGGAACACTGCTGCAAGCAGAAGAGGAGGACCCAACTCATATATTAAAGAGACTTGATTGTAAACCGAAAAGTGAAGCCCAACAAAATCCGAAGAAACACTTGAACCTAGGCGGCACCAACTCCATGTCTGCAAAGACTCCTTTGTGGTCTGTGACTGAACTTCTCACCTGAGCAGAGCGAGCTGAGTTGGTGCCATTTTCAAGATGACGGAAGACTAGAGACTGAAACATCAGGTTTGCTAGAAACGTAAGTTTCTGTGGAGGTGAAGAGGATTATTGTCAATCTGCTCAATTACTTTTCCTCACAGATGTAAATTGCATGCCAAGCTGTGCTGAAGTTTAATTTTCTAGTTTTAAATTGAAGAATAGAGGGGGTTGAATTTTTAAGAACACTGAACGCAATTTCAAAGCAAGTTAATTCAATTTCAGATCATGCTATTCAGTTAATATATAATGAACCAATGTTAGTTGGTACTGGCACAAATCTCAGCCCATAACAGGACACAAGTGTGACAGGGACAGGTCAAAGTCATAACCAAGAGGAGAGGAACAAACAAACAAATAACAAAAATTGTTTGAATGACCAGACCAGGTAAATCAACACAGAATAGAAGAAAGAATAATTCAGATATCAACAGCAGAAAGATTCATAAACAAAGATTAGACAACAATCTACAGTGCTGGGACGTGTAACTAGAAAACAGATCGGTTATTACGATGACAGGTGATGATGATTTTGTGACAAACGTTCATATATGGGTCTATTATTTTATTGTATAGACATTTTCATTCAACACAAACATGCCCTCTTAATTTCTTTGTGAGCAGATATTCTTCACAGAAGAGAAACTTCTTATTTAGCACAGTTCTTCAGTCAAGAGGTTTCATTGCTCTTTTCTGACACAAGCATTAATATGTGAATGAAATTGATGAGATATATATGACACTGTCTTACTCAATGCAATTGTAGCCCGTGAGTAAGGAGTCATTTGTAGGCAGCTGGTGTCAGTAACTGAAGAACAGGTCAGACAAAAGTAGGTTGAGCGATACCTCTAGTTTTTATAACTGTTATTGCATTTTCAAGTTACTTCAAATCTCTGAGAGATCATCAGGTCAAGTAAGGGCCTACCTTTACTCACGAGGTAAACCACACTTAAAAATGTGTCTTTTACTTTTTCTTCTCTCTTCATTTCCTTTTTCCATTGTTCCTAACTTTCAACACGCTCTACCAGAGACTGGGACAATTACGCAACAAGCTGAAAGATTCGGTACATCTCGGAAAACAACGGCCTACATCAAACACATTGTACTTTTATCATTCACGGCGGCTCAGAGATGTGTGTTCGCCAGGGGAGATGGTGTTAACGTGCAGGAAGAGCCATCTCAGCTGTCTAGACTCTCTGACAAACAGAAAACCCGGAGCAAGCGAGAGGAAGTCGTTTGGAAGAAACATGGCTTCCCAGTATAAATAGCCTGTACGGGGCATGTGTACTGACAGATTAAACCATCTTTGAAGTCTGCCATACATCAGTTGAAGCTGCCTTCCTCTGCTCTTTAAGCTAATAAGCTTAAATCTTCCTGCAGCCAAAGCTGCGACGAAGAAGAAGAGAAGAAAAAACCTTTTTAATCCCGGCTTTGATGATACATTATGTGCTGCTGGAAAGAACACTCAAAGTTCCCCTGAAACTTAAAAGTGACACGGCTTTTCTGGATGGAGGAACCAGCAGAAGGAGCGTCCACATGACAAAAGCTTCAGCAGCTGGACGGCTCTGGGAGGTTTGGGGAGGTGGTAGGGGGCATTTCTCCTCTTTTTCCATTCTCCTATCGTCATATCATCACTCGTATTTCAACCCAGCCTCATTTCTGGGATATGACGGCGGCAAACAACGCACAGACACAAGCATAAACTCAACGTGACCTCGCTTTCTGCATGTGTAGCACTTTTGGCGGCTCAGCGAGAGAGCGGAGATTAAGCTTTGAGGAGAAGCAGCAAGGGCGCTGAGGTAGTATGAAAGAGAGACGAGGGACGGGAAGGAGAGAGAGAGAGAGATATAAAAAATAGGGAAGAAAAAAGACAGGATTACAGAATTTCAGAGGGAGGAGAAGAGGAGCAGAGAGAGAGAGGAGAAAGAGAGGGGGGAGGCGAGGCCATGGAGTTCAGACTCGACTGTCATTTTCCAGCAGAGCGAGAGAGAGAAAACAGAGTAGAGCAAAGATCTGCTTTCTGGTATCTATGGCAACAGCAGGCTATTATCCTGAACTGTCATTTATTTTGAAGAGATCTGACTTCAGGAGGAGACGCAAAGAGAGAGACGCAGAGGGAGGAAGGATGGAGAGGTCAGCTGTCCTTTTTACCTCCAGGAGCAGAGAGTGATGTGTGGAGTTGAATGAGCTGAAACCAATGAATGACTGTGTCTCCTTAAATCACCTCCAACAACACGAGTCCGGCTGATAAAGGCCAGGATTGAACACACAGCAGCATCAGTGTGTGAAAAGAGGACTCAATCGACATGAAATCATTTCAGTGTCTGGATGAAAACTGATTGATTGTATGTTATTGTAAAATTATGACACTGCCATGTCGATCGGGGATCAATCTAAAAAGCTGTCAGATAACCTCTGATGATGATTGATACATCTGGGAACGAGCCTCAGTCTCAGTGGGCAATCAAAAACTTTAGCGTCTGTTTTTTTTTTACCATGTGCTTCATGGTTGAAGGTTTGATCAGCGACTGAAAAATTGATGTCAAACTCAACACTGCAGGTGTACCTGCAAACGGCTTCGGTTTCAAAGAAGTCTCAGTTTGGCTTTTAACGGTAAAAGGCTTACTTTACTGATGTGGGCATATGTAGGTTTCCTGGGATTATAAGTTACCTTGTCTGTGACATTAGAGCCCCATCTGGAGAAATTCCTTTCAGATTTCCTGAAAGCAATCATGTTCACATCTGTTTACCTGAGGGGTGAGTCCAAGTTTCACTGTTAACAGTAATCAAAGTAAATCTGTGAAAAGCACCCACAAATGAAACCAATTTGCTTGTGATTTACCTGCAATAACAGGTATGAAGTAGAGTTGCAAAGGGGTTAAAAATTTCTGTTAGGAGCACAGTTGGCCTTGTGGTTCAGGTCGCTCTCCTTGATGTTCACTCCCACGTGGGCAGCTCAGGTTCAAATCCAGCCTGTGGCCAATTTCCCTCATGTCATTCTCCACTCTTACCCTGTTTCCAGCACTATCCACTGTCCTCTCTCCTATCCATATAAAGGCACAAAAGCCAGAAAATGACTTCAAAAGAATTCTATTAAATTTTAGGCAAGTTCCCTGAAAATTTCCATCGTAAATTTGTCTTGGGGATTCAGCTGCTGAATCAACTCAAATAAGTTTATATTAAAAATTGATCTTAAAAAAATTATTTTATTTTTCACCATTCAGGGTTTTTGTTGCACTGAGAGAAACAATTTAAATTCTGCCGTTCTGAAATCTGATCAGTGAAATGTATTCATGTTGTTTCAGGCATATTTGCATTTATATTTGCTTGTGACAAACATTTATGGCTTAAGACAAGGCAAGGGAAAACTTATTTATCATGTCATTCAGAAATATTGCATTAGACATGATTGCATGCATGTCTGCTGATAAAAAACCAAAATTGTCATTATTTATACACCTGTATGACCAGGTAAATGCAGTTAGTATAAATTCTGTTAATTTCTGTTTCTCTTCATTTCTGATCATTTCAGTAGAAAGGTTCTAATTTTGAAAAATAGTAAAAAGTGCACTGGAAAAAAGGGACCCCCGTATACAAGATAAGAACACTAAAAACTAAAACAGTACAAGCAGCAAGATTATTTCACGATTAGGAACTCTAAATGTGTCTTTTAAAACTAGGAATAAGCGGGTCTTAGAAATGTTCCAAAATATTGAAACAAGAGGACAATAATCATTTTTAAAATAAAAAGATAATAATAAAACAAATCCCCTGAAACACAACACTATGTGGAATATAATGAATATTAGCAAAACTGAAATAAAGCTAAAATTTAGGTAAAGAACAATATTTGATATTGGGACAAGGAGTGTGTTTGTGTGAGTCATAGTTTATGCTGAAATATTATCTGGATTTTAAAACAATGTCTATCAAAGTCTAAAACATAAACATTTATATTACTAATATGGATGCCAACAATCTGATTTGGTTGCACACAGACATTTGTGCATTTATTTTCTTTAATGGAATTTTTCTGTGAAAGGTTTTTTTTTTTTTTTTGTGAAATAACACAAAAAGACACAGCTGATCAAAATTCTGATTGCACCAGTTATTTTACATTGTGATGTGAGTTGCTTCACTTACCTCCATTCAGGATGGAGAAATAACAGATGAAGTTCCTAAAACTCTTTCTGTAAATGCTCTGCACTGGTTTCACCCATGAATAAACATGTTTACGTCGCTTTTTTCTCCAAGGACAGTTCACAAGTACACGCTTCCCACCAAAACCTGCATCCTGGTGTCTGAGGCTTTCTTCTTTGTGTCGGCGGGGGGAGGTGAGGAGGGCACAGGTGACAGGTTGATGACCCCCTCACCCTTCATGTCCACTGATAGGCTGACAGCAGACACAGGTGATGGTGATAGCCCTCTCTCTGCTACAAGGTGAAAGTCAGGGTTTTGAGAAAGGCGACTGATAGCAAGGGCTGGAGTTGATTTTCCAACCCTTGGATTGAGGACAGCGTCACTAACAGTGTGCCACAGCCTCTTATAACTCCATCATTTTAATCTAAATTTAATACAACTCCAAGCAGTTGAATTTGATGCTAATTCACCACATCTCAAATGGACACACATTCCTCAGCTCAATTGGACACAAGTAAAGATCGATAAAGAGATACACAAGCAATGATTCTTCATGATATACAATCCAAAACTAAGCATTGTACATTAGAAAAACGTGCTCGCAAGAAGTTCATGCACACTCTGCACTCTGTGATGGCACGAAGAGAGTAGAATCAACAAGGAGCGAGAGTTCATGGTACATATCATTAAAAGTAAAAAGTCAAGTTTTGTCAGGTCTGTCCTTATTAGGAGCAGAAAAAAGCTTTAAAATTGTTTTTTTGAAAGCAAATTGGGTTGAAGTCTTGACATCTTAATGCTAAACAAAACAGTGTTGAGCAGATTTGTTGCACAGATTCATATATCTGTCAGCTGCTCATGCATTCAGGTATCAACTAATAAGGATATAAAAATTATCAATGGATCACTGGTCAGGGTATCAATAAAGTGGACTGTATTCCTCCTACTTCTGCTCACCACACTGGTTTTCCTGCAAAGGCTGCTGGAAAACACCTGATTGGTCAAAATGTCTCAGAAAAAAACTTAAATTAAAACATGCTCTGTATATTTATGAGGAACTTGTGAAGAAATGTGATAAATGGATTAAAGCGGACTCATTTACTATCATCTTTGGGAGAGATGCATCGTTTTGTACTGAGAGCTCCAGCAAATTTTCCAGATGAGGCTAAAAATCAAGGTTTATGAAGGACAAACTTTTTGGGATGCTCTTGTTCTATTGAAGACTCTGTATCAAGTCTCTTTCATGCAAAACTGTTTGATATGTTGGTTCATGTCTGGAGACGATCATCAAGAGAAAAAATAATCTTCAACTAGTGTTTCATTTATTCCCCAGGATCTTGTTTATTAAAAATGTAATAATTAAATAAACAAATAAATAAAACCTGAAAATTCAACCAAAGTGGAAAAAATGGGCATCTCTAAGGTCTGAGCATCACCTTTACAATGTAGAATATTTGGGAACAACCATTATTAGTTTTTAGAGGTTATAACATGTTGAAAGGTGAAATCTTTGCAAAGACTCTTTGATGAAACACTTTAACATTTGCAGATGCCGTGATGTAATTTCATGCAACTCTCAGCAACCATCTGCAACAAGTGTGCCGCACAAACAAACATAACCAGAAAACCTAACAATGCTTCATAGTAATTCACACATATCGTATGATTCATTATATAAACCTATGCTGTGCAAAAGGGCACCTACTGTCAAAGAGTGTGATTTGGGATTAGTGCAACATTAAAGCTTTAAGAGCTTCAGAGGCAGAATAACCAGGACCCCAGCCTGCTCCTGTGAATCACACTCCCCCTTGTATCCCTGTTTTTCCTCCATGCATTGTGTGTCTGTGTGTGCCTGTACATCCAGTAGCAGGAGAGGAGCTGTTTCTGTGAACAAGGTGGAAATGATTACAGAACAGGAAACAGCTCTTCCAATCTGAAATGAATAGTGCTGCCCCTTGTAGAGAACATGGAAAATATCACTGCCTTACTTCACTGTTCCCAACGCACAGAATTCAGCCTGAGTAGAGTAAACATACACACATGCACAGATGTAATGAAGTGTGTGTGTGTGTGTGTTTAGCTCTCAGTGTGTGATGTGTGATGTGTGATGTGTGAGAGAGACCGAGCCGTGCAGAGGAAAGTAAAAAGACATTAAGAGGATGGGTGGAGGCGGTAGACGAGAAATAAGATCTGAAGAGGTGGGTGGTATTTGGGCTTGGATGGAAATATCTCTCTCTTGTTTTCCTCTATCTCTCTACCTCTCTATCTACTCCTGAGAGGGTTTGTGGGCCAGCAGAGCCAGACCTCCAGGTGGCCTCTAGTGAGCCTGTGTCAGCGCTGCAGGGACCGGGCCGAATCCATGCCATGCACCACCCCGAGGTCAATGGGTTTGTTCTGGCAGGAGTGAATGGGCATTATTACAGTTTCATTACAACAGGAGCTGGCTGAAAGGAAAACTGTATTTATCGTCCAGGAGAGCCTCACAACTCCTCCAAAAGCAGAGAGAAGAGGAGAGGAGAGAGGAGAAGAGGAGAGGAGGGGAGGGGAGGGGGCTCAATAGGGTGCATTGAGAACGTCTTTAAATATCATCAACACAATTTTCATTTATCTCTGAGGGGATCCACTAAAACACAAACATGCACAAAGCTCCTCAAATATGTTAGCACTCAGACACATACATCTGCACCACCTGTAATGAACATTAATACCCAACATGAAGAGTTCAATCTGTGCCCAGTTGCAGAGTCAGAGGAGGACAGAGCAATTACAACTAGTAAAACATGTGCTTCAGGTATTTAGAACAGATGACAAGTTCTCAAGTTTAAGCACAACAAATCAAGTCCTGAAAAGTATTCAATCAGGTAAAGATGTAATGAAGGGGATTTAAGCTGTAGTCAAACCTGTTAGAATCAAACAGAGCGATGGGTCAGAGTGTCACCAAGCTAAGTTTTGGCAGAGACAAATATAAAGTAAAATTTTTTAAATGGAATTGAATTGAATTAAATTTTATTCAAAAACCAAAATCAAGTTAATTTCTAACATTTCAACTTGCTCTTCGAACCCCATTTTTATCGTGTTTTTATTCAATTCATCATTATTTCAATTTTTTGTCTTTTTTTTCACTGTTTTTTTTTTAAATTTCATTTGACTTATTTATCTTTCTACATCTGTTATATGTCTTATTTTATTTTGTTTTAGTTTTAACTTTGTTGTGCTTTAGGTGTTTGGTCTTTGTTTTTTCTTGTTTTTGTTCTCGTATTTTATCTAATCTTGGTTTTTTTTAAAAATCTTTTTCGTTTCAATTTGTTTTAATGTCTTATGTCATTTGATTTTTTTGTTTTTTATTTGTATTGTTTTACACTTTTTTATCCTCTCTTTTTCTCCACCTCTTGCCTGTATTATCATGTCAGTCATCTGCATCATCCAACTTTCTCCCAGGGGATTAGTAAAGTCTAATCTTATTATTCTTTACATTCATGAAATCTTGCTTCTGTCACGTACAGTTACAATATCTCAGGGGGAAATAATAACCGTTGTGTCTGAGTCTATCGGTGATAGTTCATCATCACCTGACAGCAACGAGCCTGACAGTTCTGTGGTTTGCATCCGACGGCTTCTCTTTAAGTGTCCATGAGCCCCTGTGAGGTCAGGTCCCCCAACTGTGAAAAACACAGGCTTTATGTACCAACATGGGCTCAATCTGATGGAGTAGATGAATCTTTCTTTAATAAGCTTCAATAAAATAGAACTCAAGGTTCTTCTATAATTTAACCTACAACAAATACAGCTCATGATGGTCTCCTTTTTTGTTTAAGTCATTTCTAGATTATTCTAACTTATTCTTTTGGGCACATTTCGACCTTTTTATTTTTTTCATAAATGGTGCAGTAAAATTCAATATCTGACCTCAGATCTGACTCTAGTGAAACTGCTTTCAAGGCTCATGAAAAAACTCTGTTATGGCTTTACCGTCCACAGTTTACATTTAAGATTGTTTTCCAAAGATCCCAGTTGGTCTTTTTAAATCCAAGGTTGTGTATAATTTACCTAAAATATGTATTTCTTTGTCTGCAGTGGAAGAATTGTGTCATTCACATTTAAAGAATGCACGTCATAAAAAAGAGTTGTGAAGCACCAATTAGACCCTGAGTCTTTGGCTCCTGTGGTTGATTTATTAAATATTCAACTGTGACCATGAAAATTTTGTTTAGCATAAACTATAAAGCTCAACCGCCTCACCAAAGCTCTTTGACAGCCAGAAACATGATCATGAATACCTTCATTAAGCTCTGGAGAGGATTGACAAGATGAGCGACATTGACAGTTTGGTGCATATCATCTTTATGAACATGTTTAAAAATGTGAACAATGAACACTCTGCAGACACTCCAGATGAGTGTTTTGAACATAATATGGTTACCAAGACAGATTTAAGTCAGAAATCAATCAACACTGGAACACATCGAGGCATTGATTTGGAGCAGGGTGAATTAAAAACCCTGAACATGTTCACTTCGATAGAAAAAGCTTCACAAAGAACCCAAATACACTGTCAGTGAAAAATAAAATGCATGATTACAACCCAGAAAATATACTTAACAGTTTAAATATTGATATTTACTGTAAGACTACAGGAAAGAACTGAGATCCAATCAAGTGTTTGTCTTCTTTGTAGTAAAAATTGCCTCACCAGACTTAACATGAGCCACATTTTCTGGACAAGCCCAGAAAAGTCTTAATTCAAGATTTTAAAAGACCAAAATGATGCCTACATTTTTCTTAAAGAGTGAAAAAAAATTGCTAAATATAATAAGACGTGATTCTTATCGGAATCAACTTGTCATAAAAAGTTGTCCTCCACTGAAACCCAACCATTGGAGTCTTAATCAGGATCCCCCTACATTACAGCCATCACAGAAATTGGAGTTTCAGCCCAGCAGAGCTCTAACAGTAAGAAATAAAATGTTTACTCCTGTTTGGATATGGACTGGAAACCAGTGAGAGGAGATCAGGTCTGGAGTCCTGTGACCAGTACAGCTGCAGTTTTGTGAATCAGAGACAGAGAAGACAGAAAGCCTGAGTTTACACCTGAGGACCACGAAGCACATGAATCCAAAGGTGACGACATGACAACAAATAACCTCACATGAGTGATTAAATGATTAAAAGCTTTTTTTTTCAGAGCTCAGAGAAATATTTTTAAAAGAACTTAACGTGTAAATCAATGACGCTGAGGGTCAAAAACAACATGAACAGTTAGTTTCCTGCAGAGTTTGTGAAAGCAAAAATGCTTATTTCAGTTAAAGAAATAAATAGTTAAAGCTTTGTAGAGCTAAAGGGTTCCGGTGTAAATCTGTTAGACCGTCTGTAAATACTAGGACGTCTTGCTTAACAAAAGCAAATGAAGTTATGATTGGGATCATTTTTTCTGCATAAATAAGCTCATGATAACAATATCTAAACATTTCCTTTTTTAAGGAAGATCTGAAATATTTTAAATCAGAACATCTCTTTTTGGGCTATTCAGCTCCATAATAGGGTTTTAAACCAGACGAAAAGGGTGAATTCACAAATTTAAGAATGCAAAATTGAACTTAAATTCAAGATTTTGATGAAATCAGAAATAATTTTTCATTAAGAGTTTGAGGCGGATGTAGAGAGCAACAACTAAATGTCTCTGTTTTGAGTAGAAAAGCTTTGTTTGCAGAAATGTTGAAAGACTTTAAAAAATGTCTACATCAAATTAATTTGAGAAAAAAAAAAACTTCAGAAAAGAAAAAAGACTAGCTGTTTTTGGCAAATCTTGAAAACTCGAGCTGAGGTATCTGTTTTATTTGTGACAATATTAAATATATCCCTGCAGAAGCAGTTCTTTCTCTAATTGTCTGATTATTAATTTCAAGTCTTTTCAGCATCAGTCTCAGTGTCATCTTGAATGTTTTTCAGATGCTTCGTCCTAAATCCATGAAGCAGCTGAATCAGCTCGGCTGATACTGAGAAACTCTGCAACATCCAACAGATCAGAAAAAACCTCAATGTGCAGAATCAGCTCAGAGCTTAACTCTTGATCCAACACATTACCTACAGACAAGAGGAACTCCAGATGATTTTAGCCTGTGCAAAATAAAACAAAGTCACCTAAAAGGGCTGCAGATTTTGAGCAATGGATATCTCTTAAAATAATTTGAAAGAATAAAAAATAAAAATAAAAACTTAAAAAAACAGAGCTGACATTTACTTTCCACAACATCTTTTCTTAGAAATTTAAAATAGTTGCTCACAAACTCACAGAAACCTGAGGATTGATTTTCTCAGGTGAATGCAAACCACTTCTTTAAACTTCAGTAACCCCAGTTAACTGAGAAGTAAAGAAAGAAAGTAGAGTTTGTATCAGTTATTCAATTGAGTTTGAGGATTAAAACAGGTACTTTTAAGATTTATCTCTCCTGTGTTTTTGTCTGAAGTCGAAGGATCTTTGTGGGGATGAGTCCAGAAAAAGTTAATTTTGCTCCAGTTTTGTGATGACAGCAGCCAAAGAGGGTCAACGAGCAGCTCAGAGAGAGAAAAGCAGCAAACACAAACTCTGTCCCTGCAGAGGAAAAAAAAATCCCATTTCAGAGGTAAAAAAGTAAAGAACGCAGCCCTGAGTGGAGGAGGAACAACAAATATTTGGCACAAATGAGAGACAAACAAATAAAGTGCTGTTTGTGAAACACAAGGGAAGAATCCTCTTTAAAGAGTACAAGGATAAGGATTTTATTTGCATCCAGGGCGCTGTATTTAAAAACAAAAACATGCACATGTTGATCTGATTCTCACTGAGAAGTACAGACTAAACATCAAACTAAACATGGCAAGGTGAGCTCTTTATTCAGACAACTCAGCAACAGAGAGGCAACAACAACGAGAGGAAGAGACGCTTTAAAGAGGATTAAAAATCATTCAAATAAGCATCATGGAGCAAAAACAGAAGGTTTAAGGATGACTTTTGAAAAATATGCTGAAAAGTTACATACTAATAGAATTAAAAGTTATTGGATATTTCAATTTCTGGAAAAGCAGCTGTATTTTCTCATTTTTTTCATGTGAGCCATATTCTCCTGACAAGTCCAGAAAATATCTCATTTTAAGATAATAAAAGGGAAACATGATGGTTTAACTGTATCAAGGAGAAAAAGGAAAATAAGCTTGTCAGGTTAAAAATAGTGTTTTGATTCTGTTTTTGTAATGACTGAGAATTTAAAACAGGTTTTAGTGAAGATAAATGTTAGATATCAAACCCCACTTCTCATTTTTCATTACAGTAATAAAACTCTTTTGTTTCCAAATAAAATGGCCTTCGAAACTTTCTCTCAATTTGTTCACATTTCTTGTGATGAATCCTAAATTAATCAGTGTTCTTTGTGTGTTTGGATTGATGTTGATCCTGTTTCATTTATTTACTCTCTGTCTGTCTTTCATCGTCCTTTTGACATCAGTCTCTGACTTTGCTCACACACATTTCAGCCCCTAAAAATTTTGTGTTTGTTTTTAGCTGATGTTTCTTAGCCTCAGCCAGGGATTCCTAGATTTTAACATCTAAATAGAGCAACATAATACCTACACTTTCATCTGCCTTTCTGCAAAATGGACAGTGTTTTATTAAGAAATTGTAGCACAGCAAAAAATGTTTATGAGCCATTTTGTTTCATGTGTCTTTAATAAAACAATCAGATATTGCTGCCCGAGTCCTCACGGAGACAAAGAAAGAGGATCACATCAGTCCAGATCCGAGGTCTCTGCACCGACTTCTGTCTGTCAGGAAGCAGATCATAAAATACTGCAGCTTTTTTAAAGACAAACTGAATGGTTTAGTAATCTTACTCTAAATGCAATGATCTATCATACTCCGTCCACAGAAGGAGCAATGTTTAGTTTTCATTGTTCATAAATTTTTGAACAGCAGAGCCTCAGTCTGGCTCATCTTCACTTCAAAAAACTAAAATCTGATCAATTGTTTACATCTTTTTTGCGTTGAAAACTCTCTTATTCGTTTTAATGTGAGCCCAATGTAATGGAAAAGTCCAGGAAAATGTCTCGTTTCAATATATTAAAGGATAAAAATGACGTCTGAATTGTATTAAAAAGTAGATAGTAAATTATGCTTGGCAAGTTTCTTTAAATGAGAATAATGTTTTAATACAAGAATCGAATCAAGTTACTTTTTCCTCTTCTGGTTTTCAGAATCTTTTACTCTTTCAAGAAATCCAGGCAATTTTTTTGGTCTTTAAATTTTTGCTGTAATACTCTGTCCATTTTTCAGAGAGGTAAATGAAAGTGAAGGCATCGTGTCACTTTATTCAGGTGCTAAAATGTAAGAGAAAAAGAGTTACACGCTGTAGCACAGAAACATCAGCAAAAAACAAACTCACAAGGAAACGCTTTTATTTTTGAAGGCTGAAATGTGTGAGTGAAAAGTAAGAGACTGAAGTCAGAAGGACGGTGTGAGACAAAGGATTCAAAGAGAGTAAATAAATGAAGCCTTTGGGAACAGCATCCTTCCAAACACACAAAAAAGACTGTTTATAGTTAGGCTTCTGTGAAATAAATGCATGCACCAATTTGTGGACAGAGTTTCAAAAGTCATTTCATTTGGAAAAATAAAACAGAAGATGTTTATTACATTAATGAAGAATGAAGAAGAATGAAGTGAGAATGAAGTAAGAATGGAATTAGAAAACAAATGTGTGATATTTATTCTTTGCTGTTGAAAACAACTGAAACCACTTTTTTCTGTCATGTAGAAAAAGAGAGGAGCAATATTTAACCTTGGTTCAGTCTATAAAAAAGAGCACAATGCAACCTTTAATCTAAAAACCTAGGGATCTTTGTTTTAGCACAACTTGAACATTAATAAATATTATATAATATTGTTCTGTTTAACCAAAATAGGCACATATGTTTTATTTCACAATCCTTTTATAATGTGTTTTTGAAAGCTGTACCTCCTCAGAGCTTATATTAGTGAGGTAAAGCATCCTATAGCACATCAGAAATGTTTTTTGTGAAGAGTTGGAAAGCAGGCTGTGTTGATAAAAAGTGTCTGAGGGTAAAGATGTTAAAAGAAATCAGCATCAGGCCTGATGACAGCCTCTCAACAACAAAGAGCTTCAGATGTGTTATATAACCTCAAAGCCGGGTTGAAAACAGGCCTCAGATGATTCCATAAATAGGATTTAATGGTGAAAAAGATATAAATACATCTTCTTTTTCATGCCCTCTATCAGCTCCTTTCACTCACTGCTCCTCACCCGCCTCCCTCCTTGCTGCCTCTCCCCCTCTCCTCTCCTCTGTCTCTCCCTCAGCTCTGTCCTCAGATGGCTTTTGGCCTACTTTTGGGCTGCAGAGAGCTCCAGTGTGTGCGAGCCAAATCTCAGCGTGGATTTACAGGCAGAGCGAGCGGGAGATGGAGGGATAGGGAGAGCGAGGACGGCGATGAGCGGAGGGGGAAAAAAATCATGTCGGATGAGATAGAGATGCAGCTTTGTGCTCTCTCTCTTTCTCTCTCTCTGCTCTTTCTTCACTCACTCACTCACTCACTCACTCACTGAGGATCTGACTTATTTTAGAGATTTCATCTAGCAGATGTCTCACTGACCAATAATAACAATTATTGTCTTCAAATGAATTTATCACAAGCATCAGAGACACATTTCATGAGCTGCTTGTTTCATCTTCCCTCTCCAGGCGGGTTGGTGTGAAACCAATTGAAGCAGAACCTCAGGAAATTTTTCTCTTATGTAACCAAAAAAAGAAAAAATCTCACATTTAGACTTCCGCAAAAAGCAGAATAAGGGCTTATTTTAAAAGCAGAGTGAAAGAATTATGAGGAACAGCAGAAAACAGAGATGAGACTTGTCTCTCTGTTAGTTCTTGTCTGATCGATGAGCTTCAGGATAACCCTCGGGTCACAATAAGTTCAGAACAATGACAAGAAAGTATAATGTTGCATCAAACCCACAGTGTGATCAAATATGGTACATGTTTAAGTTAAAACTACAAAAAAGATATGCATGAACTGCACAATCAGATACCATTTAAGTAACATTCTTTGTGCTTCTAAAATTTTTCTGTTTCAGTAGGAGAGAAGCAGAAATCAGTTTGTATTTTCTGAATTTAAAAAAGACTCACTCCTTCATAAAACCATTTCGAAGCATTGGTTAAATAAAGTCCTGACAAGTTTTAGAAATTTACTAGTTCATCTGTTTCATTTCCCTCTTTATTGTGAGACTAAATTTATAAATAAATTATCATAAATTTAGGAGGCTCGTGTTTTTTAGCAGATAAGAAACAGCTCACAGCTTCTTCACCATTCTCTCCAGCTTTAATTTCTCTGTTTAAAAAGTTAAAACATTTTCATTAAATACACACACTCACACACACACACACACACAGAGAAAAAAAAAAAAACCATCTCATGGTTTTATTTGAATCTTCAGTTTATATGACTGGGAATCTAATGTAACTCTGGTTTCACTCAAAAAGGTCATAAAAATAATTCAAACAATTGTGAAAATATAAAACACTGGAAAAATACCTAATTTCAATGTTTAATATTGAGGTAAAACACTTCAATATTTGCTGTATAACATGCTGTTTCATTCTTATCAAAATCCAATTAAAGTATTTGAGAGGATAATTAATATTTGACAGACATGTGCACAAAGATTTATGAAAGTGGTACACATTTGTGTGCCAGGATTTGTTTGGTGAAGGCTTTATTTTTGTGCATCACAAAAGAAAACCTCTCAAAAAATTAATTACGGAGTAAATCACAATTTGTCAATGAGGCTCTGTATCCACAATGAAGGATAAAAAAGTTTCTTCTCCATCAGAAGCTTTTAAGACCTCTGGTGATCTTTAACAACATGCTTTCAGATAAAATGAGGTATAAAAGTGTTTTCTCAGGTTGACGTTTCTCCCTCTTTGTTGCAGCTCCGAGCCGTCTGCTGCGTCAGCCACCCATGTGCCAAAACTCTGCCCGTCATTCTCACGTTATCCAAACCCCAACCAAATCTGTCAGCAACAAGTCCAGACAAAAACCCAGGGGGGTGTTGACGGTAGTTCTTGGAAATGTGCTGAATCACTCAGGAAGAGGAAGCATAGTGAGGTTAAATGGTCACCACAAAAGTTGACACTTCATAGCAGAAAAATGTCTGGAATGAAATGTTCTGGATTAATAATCTGCAGGATCACAAAACGTGTAAGAGCAGAGTTTCCCACCCTGACTCCATCTGCACGATCAATGCAGGACGTAAGGAGCTTATGACGAGTGTTCGCCTGCTGCAGCGTTAGCACGCAGCCTTATTCTGCAGAGAGAGACACACATTTTAATATCAACTTCTACAGAAGCCCTGAGATGACATGGATGCAAACATTAACCTAGTCTTGCTTTAATAGTGTTTTTATATCTTTCTCTCACAGCAGATCTTGATGTAGCATCATACATGTCTCTCCAAGGTTGTAAAAGCAGTCCAGATCATTCTATTTCCTTTTATTTCACACATGATGTTAAAACATCATGAAAGACAAGAATTAAAATATGAAACAACAGATACAATGAAAGAAACAGTGCTAAAAGAGTATTATAGTACGAGCATGACAGTGTTGCATAATGAAAGACTTTTTCAGAGCAGGTAACTACTCTGACACACTGACATCCTGAACACTGCCTTGCAAAAGTCACATCTGATGTTTTTTATTTCTTCTCTGGTTTTCCCCCCAAATCCCATTTAAAGGACCACACATGTTGGCTTTTTTACAGCTCAACTGAATAAAACCAATGCAGTCGTAGTTGTGGCTTCTTTGTAATCCTTGTTGGCTTTTTGGATCGGAAACAAATGACCTGACTCAGTTAAATAGACATAAAAACTAACAGCTGAAGCAGACAGACGAGCAGTCACATATATGTGGGAGAAAATGAGCACAATGTGACTTTGTAATTTCCTTTTTCCGTAAGTGCTTGTACACTGAATCTAAATCTCAGTGATGCTTTCTGCCTAAGTAGAGGAGTCTGACCTCTCTTCTTATGAGGACTATGAACCCAACTCTTGAAGAAAGAAACAGAGACAGCAGCGTTAGCAGCATAAGCAGTGATCTGGCCTATCACAGCTTCCAGGTTTTTACTTTGTGAAAGTCCCATCATCATCACAGGAGAACAATCTTTGAGTTAGGATCTCACAAAAACAAACTAATTAATAACGAGGAAATAAGTAAATGGATGCATATATGTTTAATCTAGACATGCCAAGAATCTGACTCATCGACACAAAACAGCACCATGTATGCTGCACAACAAATGCTAAATAACGTCGCGTAATCACATAAATACTTTTGAGTTCATTGTTAATATAACAGCTCCCATCATTTCAGTCAAGTTACTGAGTGCTGAAATGCTGACGTGGTCCCTTTATTTAGCAGAGAGCATGCACATTGGTGTGCACACAGGGTACGACGGTTTTGTGCTAGCATGTGACAAACGCTCAGGATTTATGCAGGATGGCTCTCATAGCCTGTTCTTATTCTGCATTCTGTAAGATATGGACAACAGTCTGATGTTTTTTACTGAAAATTGGGCTGTTGATATTGGTTTGGGCCCCTCTTGAAAGCTTTTAGAAGAAATTCTGGGGCATCATTTTTAAGAATTTCAGTTTTATTGTCCCTGATTTCTTGAAGTGCATCCAAATAAATTGAGCCGTGTGTGTGTGTGCAACTTTAATGAATGTATTGTTATCAAGGAGTATGCCTGCACACACACACACACACACATAATATTGTTGTTGTAAGAAAAGCATCCTACAAAGAGTTTATGTATTAGCATACAAACTCAAAAAAAGTTCCAAGACATTTGCTTGAGCTGACTCATTGTATGCATAAGCACTAGCATTTAATGACGCATATCCTACTCAAGTAATAGCAATAGCATCGCTTACACAATTAAAAATATCTGAAAAAGAGTTAACATCTAGGCTTGGATCATATTCCAGAGCATTAGCACCAAATGCATGTGAGTACAAGCCTGTGTACAATAAAGTTGATTTAACTTTGCATCCTGCAGCTACTTCTGCTGACCTGTCCACTTTGGTAGAAACCATGAGTGTGTGCTGGCACAGGAGAGTGTATGCTAATTAGTTATCATTGCAGAAGTCAAAAATAAACATGCTTGAGGGAAGTCATGGCACAATTTACGAAAATGTTATCTATGTGCAAAAGAGTATGAACCTACACACACTTGGTACACATCACTGAAGTGGAATAAAACACAAACATGAGAGAATTTATTTTGAAGATATTTTAATACAAAATAAGATTTTTAATTAATCTCAAAGAGAACATTCACATGAAAGCATAAGTGACACATCGGCAATAAAACAATCACCTAAACTGAAAGACAACATGAACACATGACAGCTACAAGTTACATCCTGGTCAAGATATCAGGTGTGAGTGTTTGCATGAGTGGACAGTTGAGGCTTGCTGTAGCAGGTGTCATATCCGTGTCTCATGCTCATGGGTGATTCCTCAACGTGTCCTGACCTGGTCTAAAAGGCTGAAAGAGAGACAAAGACAGAGCTCCTAAACGCCCGTTTCATCATGAACCACACAGACAGTTAGTACAGTGACTAACAGAGCACCAGAGCTGCTCTACTGCAGGTATTTCTCTTTAAAAAAAAAATGAACGTCTGTGTACTTAAAGAAACATGGTTTTATTCATTAACTATCAGGTGTGTTAAAGTAGGTTTCATCAGCATGATAACATCCATCAAAGCCAGGTTATTAATGTTCATACATCCAGAGTCACACTGAGAAAACAAACAGACAGAAAATAGTGAGGCAGCAGAGAGCTGATTTTTAAAGGTTTTTATTTTGGTTCCGTGTCTTTGTGGTCAGCAGAGACAATGTCGTAATGCGTCTTTGCAGCTCTGCAGAAACAGAATATTCATGCAAAAGATAAGACTCATCAGGATGACACAGATACAAGACTTTAAAGAGGGATAAAAATACCTCTGAGATGAGAAACAAAACATGCCACATGACATATCTGTTCAGAAAAAACACACACATTTAGAGCTTCTATTAATAAACAGCTGAAAGAATGCAGGATTGTGAAATGACAGCGTTAGGGCTTTATTTAGACTCAGACGGCTCTATTTCAGTCCCAGACCTCTGAAGGTTTACCAAACTGCTCTCACATCAATGCTTCCTCCTCACAAACATTCAGCAGAGGACAGAAACGACTGTAAAAGAACATTTGGATTGTTATGAAACAAAAACAAACATACAAACAAACAAAACCAGAATAAAATAATATCACCAGAACATTCCTCTCTCTTTTGTCAAATACATCACATCTGACTTCAGTTTAAGGTTAATCCCCCTTAAAAAGCACAACTTGTATTTTGTTTTACTCTGCTAATGCTTTCTTGTGCATCCACATGCAGCATGAGTTCAGGGCTCTGAAATAAATCTTACTTTTGCAAATTGATGTCATTACAAGTAGTTTCAGTGCATAACCTTATTAACCTTTATTTACTTTCATGAAAGAGACCACATACTGTTAATAAAACCCAAAAAGGCAGATAAGACTCACGATCAAAACTTTAAAACCAGAGAAAAATTTGTCAAGCTGAATGTTAATTAAAACACACTATTTACAACTTGACTTGCTAATTTTACATTTATGAAAAAAGCATAAACACAGTTGTTACAAGGTTTTATGTTAACATGAGTACAATCAAAGTTTTTTATAAATGCAGATAACACAAAATGTAGAACATCATAAGATGTTAAAAGAGCCCTAAGCTCATAATCCACACAAATGGAGGAAGCTGATGCTAATTTAAGCTCACAAAGTGCACTTTAAGAAGCAAAAAGATGAGAATGCTGCAATTAAGAACTTTAGAGTGAAGTTTCTTTTATCACCTGCAACATCATGCAACTTCAAGAAATATGCAACACATGCACAGATGCAGAAGTCAAGTTTTGAAAAGAGTTTTGCATTTTATTTTGAGACAGGTCCGATCTGCAGTTTGACACCCAGGATGTTGTTAAGCATTTTTTTTCTTTATCTTGTATTGTCTTTTGTAAAACTGCAGCCAACAAGTGTTTCAAATTTATTGCTTAGTTTGCAAAATAGTCAGTTATTAGTCGTTACAGCCTAGAAGGACACCCCTCAACGATTAGCATATTGGCTTATAATTAAAGAGAAGATCAATCAGTGATTTTCAGAGCATCTTCAAACAGAAGAATGTTTAGAAAAATAAAAGATTATTTCTTGCAAAAAGCACAATCAAAGTTCACAAAAGAATAACAGTTCCACACAAAACTTGCTGCATGTTTGGAAATTCCCCCAATAAACTGTAAAAGTCAACTGATATAATGATGTCTTAAACCATCTGTTGCACGCTCTGCACATCCTCATCATCACTGAAACCAAATCAGGTAAAAACCGACAAAAAAATTTCCTTAAACTGACAACTCACACCTGTCGGTGCAGAAACAGGAAATGTAATAACAAGAAGGCGGGAAATTATGCAAAACATCCAAAACAGTAATTGTGCATGGGGTGTTTTCCTGAAAACATTCAAAAGACATCCAGCTTCTAAAATATCCAGGCAGCGAAGGGTTAATGTTGGTGCATCAGGGGGGATTTCCTGCACAACCTGCAGGAGGACAGGAGTGACATTTCAGTCACCATCACCTGTGTCCATTAGCTACAGACAGAGGGGACAGCTTTAAATGTGTGTGTGTGTGTGTGTGTGTGTGTGTGATTGTTTGTGGCTGCAGACACATTGTTGGTGACATTACTCTCTCAGATTAATGAGGTTAGTGTGTAGTCCGATTAATCTGCCACTGTGATGTGGCTGCACAATCCCCAAGCTCCTTTAAACTGGCCTTAGCTCCAGCCTGAATCAGAGGACACACACACAAACACACACACACAGGCAGGCAGGCAGACAAATCATGCTGCAAACATACTCGTCCACCCCACCAGAACATTTTAAACCGCCCACATCGCAGCCAAAACAGCATACAGTCTGGCAGCCGATACACAGACTGAGAGAAAAAAGCAACCAAGAAAAACAATGAAAGCTCTGGATCGGCACCAAATCCTAAATCTCCCAAAGTCGGCCGAGCTCCAGCGCTGAGACGGGCCTCTGCAATTTCAGCTATGTGGGGAATAAATACGCCCCAGGTGTGCAACAATTCCAAATATGACCTGTGTCGGCTTTCTGGTGCCATCGGTAAAGTGGGCATTAGGCAGCGCGGCAGGGAAGGAGTGAGGGAGGGCCCACGTGGAGCTGCGACGCCATCTTGTTTCACCGACAGGCTTGGAAGAAACGGGTGGTGAACCCCTCTGCAGTGCTGCTAAACACACACACACAAATAAGACATTACGGACATGCTGACGGATACTGTAGGAAGCACACACACACAGGGAGAGAAATACACACACTCACACTCACACACTCACACACACACTGACCAGCTTGGGTTATTGATGAGTGTGCTGCTCCCGCCTGCAGCTGAGCCGAGTCTGTGTGTGGAAGGGAGTGGCAGAAAAAAAAAACTGCAGGATGGTGACTGTAAACGCATCACTGCTGCCACAAAGACGTCTCAATCCATCGCCAGGCGTCTGACGCCTTGCTCGATGCCTTATGCCGCTCGCCGATCAATAACTTCACTTTTATCGTCGATCTGTCCAAAGTGTAGACCGTCATCTTGAGGCGCAATGGGCGTCAACCTGCAGCAGCATCGCCTCCACACCTGAACTGTCCCACACTTTCCCAACCTTTGGACCAGATTGCAGTCATAACCTGCATCCTCCACAGTCTCACTTAAAAACACGTCCACCTTGCAGAGATCATCGATCAACGTCTGCCTGCTAGCATGCAGAATCAATCGATCCATGACGGCTCCGTGTATGAATCCATAAACGCTGCATTTACACAGATAACATGTGAAACAGAAACCTTGACTTAAAAATCTGTGAGACTATGTGTTGCTGGAACTCAAGAGAAGAGACGTCATCAGAGGTTTCACTGACTGACACTCCTGAAGCAACTACAATAACTCAATTGAATTTAAAGATAAGGTACATTTTCGTACGACTGTCAGAATCGGCTACATCTCTCAGGCTCCCAGGTGACACCGATCAGTGGATACACCTTTTTCTTTCTACCAGTTTCTATTTTAAAAACGTTTAACCGACTCTGAAGCGTTGAAGCAGCTTACCAAGGCGGGCATATGCCCACCAGTCGCTCAGTCTGTCTGTCTGTCTCTCCTCCATGTCTGCTCTGCCATGGGGACACAGTGTACAGACAGTGAGCGCAGCAGCCGAACAATGGAGAGCAAGCCTGCAGCCCCTTTTTTTCAGCTTGCCGACAACACAAAACTGCTCCAGGTTAGTGTTTGCACACCCGGCTAACAAAAAAAGGATGATTTTGATGCAGAGATATTGCAGAAAGAGGGAGGCGTTACATAAGAGCAATGCTAAAGCTGCAGATTAGCTGTGCAGAGAGGTTCAAAGTTATAAGCCATATTAGTTTGTTAACATCAGGTCGGAAAGATCTCGGTCACGGTCTTAAAAAGACTTAAAAAGAAAATAATAAGCGTAACATATCGGCTCGTGTTTGTTGGGGGAATGGCGCTGAAGGAGGAGTAATGGGAAAAAATAGTTTTCAAGGTCATGTGTGAGGCAGACTGATGCTGCTGATCCAAGAAAGAGGCCATTATTGATCGAATAAATGAAGCTTCGAGGTTACAAGGATGTGAGGGGTAAGGCTTCGATTCAGGAAAAAAGCAGAAATGGAATCAAATCAAAGCATATTACTGACTTTTTTTCAGTACTTCCACTTTATTTTCTGCATAAATCTTGAAAATATGCCCAAGTTCAACTCTGAGACCCCTCTTAAATCATCACAGTCATTCTGACTGCCCCACCTTAGCGAGGGGTTAAGTTTGTTGCCTTGATGCCACAAAACCATGTTCAGGTAACATACATAAAGCTTAACACACAAGATTCCTTCCATTGTTTCAAACCGTGAAGTACCAGCAACTAGCAAGTACCACACATGCACCTGTGCACGGCCACGCAGCAGACGTGTGCACCAATTCCACAAGTGCACAAGTTCAGCAGCCATTTAAACACAGACAGGTATCAGCATGGAGTCAATATTCCTGCTACGCATCATTAAAGCCTGATATTGGGTACAGTGTGAAGTCAGGCATTGATTCATCATGTTGTTGGAAAGAAATATGCTGGAGATGCAAAACACAAGGTGCAGGAGGAGTCATCGTGGTGAAAAAGCCCCCAACAACCAGAAAATGTGCTCAGACAGCTTCTTTGCTGCTATAGTAGGGTGATCAGTTCTCCAAAACCCAAAGTCAGCGTGTGGGATTCACAATGCGATCATTGAAGAAGTGTGCCGCCGCTGTTTGAATCAAATCAACTGTTGCATATTCAGAAACACTTCACTGCTGTGTGATTCATGGCCGGCAGGGAGGTCGTCTGGTGGTGGATTACTCTCAGTGGACATCACAGCGTGTGTGAGAAAGAGTGTGTGAGTGTGTGTGTGTGTGTGTGTGTTTGTCGGTCTGCCACCCCTTCATGTGTGTAAGCATGAGCGAGTGAGCTTTAACATCGTCGAGGGTTCACTGAGGTCAAGCACATAATGTACAGAGCTGTCATGGTCACGCTCTCAACATTACTCTGTGCTGCTCTCAAGTCATAAAGGAACACACACACACACACACATGAACACTCACACACAGGTCTGCTGTAACACACTGACAGATGCTCCTTTGCTTAACAGAATTCACTGGTGTGTGAAGGGGCTAATGCTACCACAGCAGCATTAGCATTAGCGCTCATGATGCTAACCAGCTGTTAAGCGACTTTTCGACCTGCAGCTGCAGCAACGCCTATTAGCCCGGGATGGCTATTAGCTTAGGATGCTAGGTCTAAAATTAGCATCCACATGGTTTTAACCTGTACCAATAAAATCTCTCCTGTGAGCGCATGCTCAGTAATTAGCTTAAAAACTGAGGTTTTTAGGACAGATTTCTTCTTCTTCTGTGGTTTCAAAAGCATTCAGAGTGTTTATCATCACCAAACTCAAGAGCAGAATTTATGACACTGACATCAGAATGAAACATTAGCATCAGCCAAAAAAGGCTAAACACAAATAGCATCACATTAAAGTTGAACACACTGCCTCTTCTATATTTCATGGTGAGACGGAAGCAGATATAAAAGGCTAGTTTGTAGTGTATACGTATCGTACACTATAGTGTTCGATTAAGTCAGGCCTCTGCTGTTAGCATCATGTCATCCATCTCCACACCTCAGCTCATCCTGTTTTAACTCTGTCACATGACCGTTTAAACATGCCAATACATCCCCATCCTCCTCAGCCCAGAGGTCCTGAGTATCTTGTCCACATTTCATTTAAGTGCGTTGTGCAGCAGACAGAAACCAGATAAACCCAGCGGACATGCAACCAAGAGAAGGGTGTGAGCCAAGCTGAAATGTGTGACACTGCGAGCGAGCGTGCGGCGAATGCCTTAGCCTTGCTGCGCCATGGCCTTCCCCGCTCCCTGCTCTGATCGCCATTGTTCGAAGCAGAAACGTGCGGGAGATAGCGCTGGCCGTGCATCCCTCTCAGCTCCCGAGAGCCTAACCCGTGGACATGAAGAACATAACGTCACAAGTTAGGGTCTCAGGGACGGAGACAGATGCATCATCCTCTCTCCTCCACTTCCTCACACAAGCTGCTTTTTGACTTCTCTTGCATAAGCCCCGCTTACACGAGAACTCGTCCACAAGTCAAATGAGGACTCGCAGCGTCTGAGCATCTCGTGCATACAGAACGAGCTCTCCCTGCTGCTGCACACACGCAGCTACGCATCACTCTGGCATTACATGCATGCTCTGCAGCCTCCTCTGCACCCACATGTAGTCGTGAACATACAACAAGTGCAAACCTCAGCCAGACACAACACTGGCCAGCCCCCCCCAAGCCAACTCTCTCTTTCTCTCGCTCTCTCTCTCTCTCTCTCTCCTCTCTCGTTCTCCCTCTCCCCCTCCCCCACCTCAAGTGAACAATACAGCACTTTGAAAAATGCCTCCTGCCATCAGGTAGAGAGCCTGCTGCTGTAACAGATCGTCTAAAGATCTCCTATGGCCTCTGGAAAATCAAAATCAGCCGCTGATTGCTAATCTTTGTCAGGATGAATGAGATGAAACACCCAGTGTGGATACATCGATTACAGCATCGAAATCTGAGGCTGTGGGACCGCACAGCGTCAAACAGCCCCCACTCACATGATGCTCACCCAACTGTCACTGTTATTAAAATCATCCAGTGCATGCTCAATCATTACCAGCACAAATCCCTGCTCAGAGTGCTCCTCCGAATCCTCTGGACAGAGAAAAGACGAACCAGATAACAAAGCTGTGTTGCGGCTCCTTCGTGCCACCATGGTGGTCCGAAGCTTAGGAGACAGATGGGGAGCCGAGAGGGAAGTGAGGAGGAAGAGTATTCGTTTGGTATCGGCTCACCCTTCCCTTCAGGATCTAGGATGCCCCCTTTTTGCTCGATGTTTCTTCTTCTAGCTCGCTTCCTGCTCGGGAGAGGAAGAAAAAAGGGGAAAGAGAGAAAGAGAAAGCTCAGATTTTTAAACTCATAGCACGCCAACTAGATTCCAGAAATGTTTCAGGAGAAGAAGAAGATTTTGGTCTCAAAAAAAAAAGAAGAGGACTGAGAGATCCATCCGAGCGACGGGCTTGAAGTCGGGCGTGATAAACTGGAAAGGAGCGGCGGACAGAGACAAGAAAGAGAGGCATAAGGATGGGTGGTAGGACCGAGCCGGAATGAACCATGTGCACACACTCTCTCTCTCTATCTCTCTCTGCTCTCTCGCTTTCGCTCTCTTTCACACACACTCACACACACACACGCGCGCAGAGGCAGAGTGAGCAGTCTGGAGAGGAGGCGAGTCGCGAGACGCTTCCCAGAAAACCAAACGCTGAGTGGAAGTGATACATAAAGGTTAGTTTGAACAGGTAGACGGGCTGGGAAAGGAGGTGAGAGAAAGTGAGTGAGCGAGAGGCATCGACAGAGAGTGAGGTAGGTTATTAAAAAAAAAAAGAGCGAGCATCGAGATTCAGCGTTTGCAGCCATGCAGGGCCATGGTGCCAGTGAAGCAGATACCAGTACGCTGCCTCACCGAGGGGAGAGAGGGACGGTAGGGGGTGAGGAGGGGGTGCACACACACACACACGCACACGCACACACACATGCACACACTTCCTTGCATACACACACATGCATGCATACAGAAAACACTCTCATGCTATTTGCTTTTCTTGCACTGTACTTACTTTTTTTATCCGACCTGCAGCTCCGAGAAGGTTAGCAAGGGAAAAATGCTCACACACTTTCTTTCATACACACACACGCACACACACACACACACACACACATGCACACACACACACATACACACACACACAAATCCAAGTTAGAGGAACGCGCCTGCTGATCTCTTGTCTCAGCTCCGCTTTCTCTTTTCCTCGCCCTTTTTCCCCCTCGCATTGTTTTCTCTCTCTTTCAATCACATGCAGAGCTGGAAAGGGGGGAAGACAGGAAAAAACCATAACTCCCCCCTTCCTCCCCTCCTTCCTCCCTCCTCCCCCTTCCTCTTCTCCTTCGCCCGATATTAGTACTCCACCTCTTTCTCCCAATCTTTCTGCTCAGCTCTCCCCACCTCTGGCTCTTTCCTCCTTCTTCTGCCGTGTTGATCGGCAGGAGGAGAAAAGAGGAGGGGGAGAAATATCATCCATTAATTTGCCTCACAGCTGTAATCGCTTACTGCCAGAGGCCCACTTTTCCTCTGTATCAGACAAGAGAGAGGTGAGGGGGGAGGAGGAGGAGGGGGAGGAGGGAAAGTAGTCCTCCTTTCCGTTGTTTTTTCCACCTTGCCGTTGTCCATTTTCCACCCCTTCAAACAAATCCTCTTCTGCATGCAAAAACAAAAATCCACTTATGTAGTCCTCTCTTTTCTCTTTCTTTTCTCTGATTTACAAACATCACTCACTTCTCCAGGAGAGGAAGGAGACAGTGTGAGAGAGAAGGGACCATAGAAACATTGCTACATGATGTGCTTTGGCTTATAGAGGCTACATTTAATCTCCACTGGCTGGAGAGAGAGAGAGAGAGAGAGAGAGAGAGAGAGAGAGAGAGAGAGAGAGAGAGAAGAAGGAGAGAAAGAGGAGAGATGATGGGGGAGGGACAGATGAAGCAGAAAAAGGAGAGCAACGACATGCAGCCGGCTGGAGGCTGAAATCAGCGACGGGGCCCGGAGAGAGCGAGGAAGGAGAGGAGGAAAAAAAGGAAAAATCCCCGAGACCACACTGCCCTCTTGCTTTTCTTGTGCTCCCTCCCTCTCTCCCTCCCTCCCTGACTGACTGATCGACCGACTGTGTCTGCAGCCGGCTAATCTCCAATCCTCTTTGACTGCTGGCTGGCAGACGGCGCATTGTGCCGCTTTTCTATCTCTATACAGCTGCAGAAAACTGTGCATCTGGATCCACAGCACTCTCACCTCTTCTTTGGAGAAATATACTGACGCTACTGGTTTTTAAAATATCTCTCTCTCTCGCTCTCTCTCTCTCACACACACACACACACACACACCAGGAGAGAGCAGCTATCCTCATTTATCACCTGCTTTGTGTTCGGATAGAGCCAGTCTTTGGCAAGGTGCTAATATTAGCATAAAGCCAGACAAAGACTCACACACATGTGCATGCTGAGTCTGCACACACTTACACACACATGCACACGTTGCACAGAACACACAACAGGAGGTGAAATATTAACACTTTAACCAGTTTGGTGTGAAACATCATAATCCAGGTAGAGTTCCCCTCAGCAGTATGGATTTACTGATGCCGCTCGCTCTCTTCGTGTTTCTGTGACGAGCTGGTGATGGTCTGGAATCAGCCGCAGCTTCAGCCAAGTAGTTCATCAGCAGAGACCCAGATCTGTCACGCTAGAGCCCACGCATGTTAGAAAACAGCAGCAGCACGGCTCGATATGAGCACACAGCACCGAGTCTGCAGAGCCAGAGAGGTAGACACACACACACACACAAACACACACACAGATGCTCACAGACAGACAGAAAACTGTGCAGAGTGTGTCCTGTGTGTGTGTGTGTGTGTGTGTGTGTGCATTTAGCCTGGCAGGGTGACACACAGGACACTCTCAGTGCTGTTGGCTAAAGCGGTTGATTGACAGCTGTCACCACTGATTGATGGGATGAGGAGGATGGGTGCTGAGGAGGTCACACAGGGTCGTTACTATAGTGACAGTGATGATGAAAATAACGGTTTGGGGAGGTAAGGGATGGAAAGGGTGAGAATCTAAAATAAGATCTGTTCTCACTCAACAGTCAAAATGAATTTACTAAGTTTTAAATGTTACAGTTCATGATCTTTGCATGTTTTAAGGGAAATAGAAAAAGTATTCAGAAAAGAAAATTAATGGAAAGAGATATTCAAGTGTGAGGAAAATCTCAAAAATGAATTCAAGATTCTTGCAAACGTAAGAATATGCAGAAATGTTTCAATTTGTTCAAAGGGATAATAAAAGTGAAAGAGCAGCACCGACATTAAAGTAGCACTGGACTCAAAGTGCTGAGCTCAACCAAACTTCATCGATGCAGTGATTCAGTTTAGTGCTGACAGGGGAGAGAGCTCAGTTTGTTCATAATCCTGAAACTAACAACTGCTACAAACACTCTTTATGAGCAAGATGACAAGGTGGAATTAAAGAGATGTTTTAAGGAAGAATCAACAAACTCAAGCTTAAAAAAGTTCCTCACCAGCAAAAACACACATGAAGAAAAAAAACTGCAATTGTGAGATGGATAATAGAAAGAAATAAAGGAATAAGTCAACAAACTGCTCTGACTCTGGTTTATGTTCCTGCACCAGTCTGGTATAATGTGAATGAAGCTCAGATAAGGAAAGTCGTTCATGCAGCTGAACCATTTAAAGTTTTCTTCATGTGCAAAGTCACCGCAGTCGAACCCCGCACAGGCTCACACTTCACAGGGATAACCAACAGGGGGCAGTCTTTGGCTCTCCTCTCTACCTTTTACCTCCACTGTACACACATGTCCCGGACCAGGACGAGGAAGAGGAGGAGGAGGAGGAGGAGGAGGAGGAGAGGGCCTCAGTTTGTTCCTAGTTTTAAGCAATTGAGGGTCCAGAGATCTTGCATAAGCAGCCACATCATAGCAGGTAAGACAAGGAGTCAACCCAGAAAAATGCAAATTGCATTCTTTATTTTTGAAAATAAAGAAGAAGAAGAGGAAGAGCGGTTCTTCTGATAAGTAAAAAGTAGCAGAGGAAAAGCATCATTAGCGGCTGTTACTGATTTCACTTCAGAAAATGTCTTTGAATTAAATTCTTAACTTTGTGCTTCGAATGTGAAAGTCACCGGATGAGCTTTTCAGAATAAAATCAAAGCAATGATGAACTATTAGTAGAATTTTTTGTCCATGTTGTTGTTATGGTTCATTATAAGTTGATTTCTTTTCTCCCTGACTGTCACAATATTTCACTCGTCAGATATTCTGACAGCAGCAGTTTCCACACTGTCTGTGCGTCTGCTTTTTGAAAATATTGTGACAACAATTGTTCACGTTGACAGCTGATTTTACCGCCCGTAAACTCTGCTGGAATGAGGCTCGTGTTCAAGTCTCTAACTTTTTTTTTCTCCTTTTGTGTCTGATATCCTTTACAAGCAATGACTGTCATCACACAAACAACAGCCGGACTTCTTCACAACAACCGTCTGCGTTAATGAGTTTACTACAATCAGGAAACGTCACCTCCAGACGCAGTTTCAAACACAGCTTTCACGAGTGTGTCCTGTGCTTCTGATCTCTACCTGCCGACTACACATGCTACACACACACTCACACATACACACACACACACACACACACACAACTTGTAATGCACAAAACAGAATTTACAGCTCTGCTGACAACACATGTAGTTGTGAACACACCTCTTTCAGGGCAGGAAACAGACATGCAGGAAGGTGTGTAAGACTCAAATCTCAGCCAATCACAGCTGTCAAGCACTTTAGCATCATATCTAAATCAAAACAGGGCATTAAAAATAGAAAAATGGCACCAGGTCTCCCCTATAAGTTTGAGTTTGTGAAGTTAAACTTACATATCTCATTAACAAAACCCTGAAGGAGTACAACCATGTACAATGTCATTTTGGACAAAAATCTAGCAAATACAACCACATTTAATTCTCGTACACCAATATTTTTGCACATTTTGAACATCGTGCACACATCTGCACACTTAAGTTTTGAAGCTTTATTACTTCTTACTGCTGCACACATTTGTACAAACTACCACCTCAAGATTTTATAAATCTCTAAATTCTTATCTCAACCCTAAAAGCTCTTCATGAAACACTAAAGAGGCCCTTCAGTAAAAACTGAGGACACTGCAGACTCCTCTATGCACATGTTTGGGATTTTTCAAGACTGCATCTCTCATTCAGAAAGCTTTTCACCGAAACACATAATGGATCCTGCAGTGAAGAGCATCCTCACCTTGTTGCTAAGGAAGGAGAAGCATTTGCTTAATTCAACACGGTGTTTAAAGCAGTTCACATTACAGTGAAAGAAAACTGAACTGCATTGAAAACCTTTCTGCAGTCTTTAAAATCATCAGAGGTTTTTGGTGACCATGCTGTCAGTGGAGAAGAGTCAGAGATGAAAATGCACATTAAAGATGTGTAAAGCTATTGTGGATCTCTGCAGCTCTACAGGTGCCTCAGTGGATTAAATGCAAGTTCATTGAGGACAGTGATGAGAGTAATGTTTGATTTGATAACGTTTTCCATTGCTTTGATCTTTCTTACAAATTTAAAAAAGAGGAAGAATGCAAAGATACAAAGGCAAAATGACTTAATTGCATCTTTGAGAACCTAACCTGAAAAACAAGGTGTTCCTCCATTTCCACCCAAATTTTTGCACAATCCAAAACACTTATTACATTGAAAGTTGTGCCAGTTTTTTTTCAGCAGTGACAAAATGATTCTGAAAGTCAATTTCAAAGAATTAAATGCTGAAAGGGCCTGAGTTTGTGCCTTTTAGGTGTTCATGTTGTGGCTTTATACACAAGAAAAAGAACAATTTGGATTTTTGGGTGTTGGGTCAAATAAAAGCAAATGTGCTATTAAACTGCTTTAGGCATATTTTTCTGTTTCTAATAAACCAAAATAGTCAATGAAACACTTTGAAAGATAATTTACAAGTAAGTACAGTTTAGTCGCAGCTTTTAAAAAAAAATCTAAATAAAATTAAATAAAAGAAAGGTTTCTGTTTCTCATCATGCATCAAAACATCAGAGGAAGTTGTTCTAGTTAATTTTTGGTGGTGAAAAAAAGTTCTGTGCTTCCTTAAAAGTGTGTGTTCCGATGTTTCTTAAAAACAGAGATGCAATGTTTTGGATTTAAGGCTGTTGTCAGAAAACTGAGGATTGTAGTGATCTGTTTTATTTCTCCTGACATCATTTTATACAATCATTATTGAATTTGTCCAAATAAGTAGGTTGCTGCTGAAAAACGACTTTCTATATTTTTCCCAAGAAGAACTTATTTAATTAAGGGAAAGAAAATAACATTTGGGGTAAGGGTTAAAAGTTTCTGTATAGAAAGAAAAATCATGAAAAGGGGTGATATTATGACTGTTAGATATCAAAGCATAAAAGTCATTATCAGTGTCAAAAATCAGGCTCTAATGTTCATACACACACATACACATGAACAAAAAGGAGTCATCACCAACCCTAAAGTAGAAACCCGAGCGTTTCCTCCATCAGCAAAACAGCCTGCCTGTTATTGACCATGTGTAGTGGACTGTCTCTCCCTTTAACGTCTGTTTTTCTGTATTTTTTTCCCTGAAACATCTTTGGACTGTATCGATCCAGCTGTGCAGAGCGCCATGCGTACCTCAGGGAAAGCTAGGAGGTTGTACAGTTATCTCCCGGTGGTGTATTTCTCAACTATACAACCTACTACCTCAACCTGGGAGCAAGCAGACCCGGACACGGTTTGGGAATAAAAACCAGTGGGAGGTGAAGAAATCTGAACCATGTGTAGTCAAAAGCCTTTAAATCTGACATGATGCATTTACTATCACATCTCAGAGCCATTAGAGGAGCTGCTTTGGCAGCGCAGCTTCATATCTTGGATACAGTCTCCATACACAAAGCAGATAAACATTTCTCACTCCAAACTGTCTGCGTCACTGACCCCAAAACACACAAACCAGCTCTTAACCTCCCCCTGAATGTTGATCAGATTTCTACCCCTAAAGAACCAGCTTGCTCATTTTTTAAAATGTTAACATGTGGGCGATAATGAGAAAACAAGCGTTACAACCTCCGTTTGTATGCATAGCTAATTAGGACAACGTCTCCTTCATTAACACTAGAAAGGCCAAGCTGCTGCTAATTGACTGCAGGCTGAAACAGTTCAGTCTGCTCCTGACTTTTCTACAGGCTAACATTTGTAATAAACACACAGAGATGGTGGCTCTAATTATACAGTATATCTACAGCTTTAATTGACTTCTTCTTGGCCTCTATTTAACCCTCAGAGCCCACCAGGATACAAACATGAATGTGAGGACAGAGTCACAGACCCTGGAAACAAACTTTTTTCAACTTTGGGGCAGAGCAGAGAAATAGAAAAATTTCCAAATGATAACTTGTTTTACTTCATGGGTAGATCCAATAAGTTTTGCATGTTTTGGCTCTTGTACAAGCAAAGAAAAAAAAGAGGAAGATTTTCAGGTGATGACTTTCTCACAAAGCTAGACAAGTCAGTGTCACTTTTCCAATCTTTCATATTTTCTGCAAAGACTTTTCACAAGGTTGATGATTTAACACATTCAAAGTAGAGAAAACAAGAGCAAAACAGGTTGATAAAGTGGGTGACAGCTCAGTGCAGCCTCAAGATCCCTGTCAGAATCAAAGCAACACAAATTTCAACTTTTTAATCACTGGATCTGTTTGTTTTGGACAGAAAAACTATTGCAGAATAATAAGCTTCGGGTAGAAACTTTGTGTGCTAACATCGAAAGCAGCAGCTCAGCTCCCAACCCCTGAATCCCAACTGAAGGAAACCTAGAGCCAACCAGCCAATATTCAGGATTTTTCAGAATGGATCAGCTAGTTTTCTTATTAGGGTTGAGGCAGACCTCTGTAAAAAGTTTGATTTCAAATACAAATGAAGCTTGTTGAAAGATGATCACTAAACAAATTCAGAAGAAAATAATGTTGACATTCACTGTCCCTCTGGACATTAATCTGATAAATACTGATATTTAAAAAGAATTGTCACATTTTCTGCTCTGAAATTTAATGCTCTTTTTGTTTTCAGATAGCTAGTCCTAAGTAAAATCTGCCAATGAACACTATACCAAGGAGAATCTAAGTTTTGCAGCCCTCCCTGAAACCCTTTAAACCTTCATTGGGGGACTGCAAGTTTGGAAAATTTAGCGATCTTGAGAAGTCTTTGAAAAATAAACATGGAAGTAATCCTGGAGTCAAACCTGAGCTGACACCACAAGTATGTCCCTCTAACTTATCATTTTTACTGAACTGAGTCAAAGACAAAATCACTTTATTCACTTTGAAAAACAGAGTATACAGCTTAAAATTGTTTCAAGGACAACTAAAGTGCATGCTTATGAGCTGAACTGGAGACACACTAAGTAACTTTAAAGTTTTTCAAGACACGATTCATGATCTGGGTGTTTTCTGAATTGTCAACAAATTTGTAATACATAATAGTTTTAATAAAAATGTTTGGAAATATGGGCATTTATATGTGCCACTGCATTTGGGGATAGGTACAGACAGTAAAATTTATTTGTGCTATATTTAAATACAACTCTCCAGAGAGTGGTGTTTCTGATTTGTAACCTTAAACTTAACGGCCCACTTTATGTGCAGTTCCCCCGTCCTTGGCTGTAAACATTCACTGGATCATAATAAACTTTACTGCTGGTTAGTTGCAGGGAAACAGTTAATAGTCTGGGTGAGTTTTGGTGCGACGCCCCCTCCCTGCTGTATCTCGCTGCTCGGGGTCGTTGGAGCCGCACAGACACAGACCTGTAGACACAAGCTTGTGGTGTCAGTAAACACAAGTTCGGATCTACGGGTTTGAGGCCGTGAGCAGATGACTTCACATGTCTGTCAGTGTGACGAGGCTGAAGAAATAAGTTTCTTTACTCCAAAGGAAAAACTATCAGACTCAAAGCAGGGGAGACCAAGCTCAGCTGTAACACTGTGTTCCCTCCAATCAGAAACGAGCTGGAGTGATGGTGCTCATTCTGCACATGCCCAGTGTGAACCTCCCCCGGTGAGGAGGACAGTAGAGATTTCATCATCACAAAGTTTGTGCATGTGTTGAAATGAAGAGCTGAATGGGTTAAAGGTAATTTTTCATGGACTGAATTCTATTTGTTGTGAACTCTGCAAGATGACGCTGTTTACTTCTTTCAAAGTTACACAACATGTGTTGATTAATAAAATCAGCTACATGCATACATTAGACATGAGCCCACTCACACACGCTTGTACTTTTCTCAAAAAAACCCCACACAATATGATCACTCAAACTGAGAGTCTCACTACTGTACATTGAAAACTATTTCCCATGCAAAACAAAAAATTATTCTGAGAAAAATTAAACATTAAAGTCTAATTAGATGTTGCTTACTGCAAATATAAACATCTACGAGAGGTTTTACTGAATTTTGCAGCTCAGGGTCACAGGCTGAATGTCCAACGTGATCTGTTAGAGGGGAGAGCGTGCTCTGCAAAGACAGCTTCAACAAAATGTGAAGTAAATTTTGTTGCACTGCAAAATGCAACCTGAAAGCATCTGCAGCACGTACATGTTGTTTTCTTTTTATCAATAGAACGCTGATTAATTTTACTGTAGTATCACCGCAAACATGGAGGTCACAATTGGTGATACTGTGTAAAGGAACTATGCAAAGCTGCTCTGCTTCTGCAGGACAAATGAAAAACTATACACTTTGAATGTTGTTTTCCAGTGTGTTCAAGCCAGTTTTGACTCAGACACATGTCCCATAAAAACTATCTCTAAAAACTCTTGAGACTCGCAGACAGATGTTGTTTCTAATGTTAAAAATGTGCTTTGTCTCATCTAAAGAGATACTTCGAGTAACTTTGTCAAAAAGTTTTAACACCATAAAAGTTTATTTCATCTTTAAGTTCAATTCAATTCAGACGGTGGATTGAGAGAGAAGTTCAATAAAGATTTGTGTTATGGTTTAAATTAAATTATACACACACAAAAAAAGTAAATGTGTTATATTATTGTTAGCTCTAATAGAATATACCAGATTTTAAGAATGGAAGTAGAAATAGTTAGTTTAAAGTTTAAAGACAAAAGCTAGATTTAGTTATTTCATCGCTTCTCACAGGAGAACAATAAATAGTGCAGAAACTTGATGCAATAGTTTACGTGTGTCAAAAGAATTTCGATCTTCTCGAATAAAATAAAGTAAAAGCATCTAACGCTGCCAAATAAACGAACTAAAGTAAAAACTAGTCTGAGGAAAATAAAATACTTTTTTTGTTGAGTTATTTTTTAGGGTGAATTTTGACTTAGTAGCAGCTGAGGGGAGTCAGGACATGTGGAGAGGAGAGAGTGAGTGAGGACATCCAGCAAAGAGTCGTAGCGGGGAGTCGAACCAGCAACTATAGCCTCTGAATGTAAGGAAGGCAATTAAACTCACAGGCTGACAGCACCTCAAGAAAATAAATTGTTATTAAAATAGAATAAAAGAGGCTCACAACTTCCAAAAGACTCTCTGCGCTCTATTCACCAAACTCCTGACCCCACAATGCACTGCATCTCCAAAACTCAGAAAAAACTTAAATCCTTTTCAGCCCAGTAATTTTACTACTTATTGTTCCCTCAACGCCTTAGTTTCTTTCATACAGGAGAGAAAAAGGTGAATGATTCAAGTGGCATTTCACTTCAAATGAGACGTACACATGCAAATAAACAGCAGAAAAATGACTCTTACGCAGCAGTTTGTGAGAGATTTTGCTTCGTTTGTACCTGCAGAAATTTTACACCAACTTTGTAATGGCAAAGTTTCCTTACAGTGCTGTGAATTAAGTCAGAACAACATCAGTGATCCTACAGGACTTGTTGCTCCCAAAAGTTATTTTCGATTTTCTTTTTGGGCGACTCAAAATAAAGTTTCAAACTACTGTTTCATATTGTCCTTGAAAAATAATTGGAATTGAACTGCGTCATTGTGAAAGAATGTCCCCACAAATTTTTGCTCCTATATATTTTTTCTTTTAAATGCACAATTACAAAGGTTACAGAAAAATCTCTCTGACATTGTGAAGAAAACAACAACGAAGGAAAAAGGAACAATCACCTCACGGGACTTATGATCTGAAATTGCTCAAGAACTTTTATAAAAGTTACAAAATGTGAAAAATTCAAAGAACTCAGGAGGGCAAAGAAATCACAAAATTCCCCAGAATTAACATTCAATTAAAAAATATATTTATCTGATTAAATGTGAGCAAAACTCAGCCAGAAAATAAAAGTGAGTGAGTGAGTGATCAGATTTCGACTCTCAGGCTTCATCGCTCTCCTTCTCTTCCCTCTGCCTGAATTTAAATGAGACGTCTGACTTTGAAGCTGTTGCCAAGTTGCTTAAAGTATGTCAGTGGGTCTTTGCCAGTGTGCTGAAAGACACCTTGAGATTGGCTGAACAAAGAGGTCAGCGGGGTCCATAGCACCCTGCCGGCCGACGCCTCCACGGCTGCACCACCATGTGAGTCAGAGCAGCAACAGAACCAGCTAAAGGCCACCAACCGCATTGTGTCGGCAACACCAGTCAGCCAAACCCAGCGGTGCTACCCGCCCTGCGCGCCTAAATCTACCCGGCAACAGAGGAGGTGTGTGCAGGAGGAAAAGGAGGGGGTTGAATAAGGTGAAGAAATGAGAGGTGAGGAAGTGGCGTTAGCATTTCATGATATTGCTCAATGCAAACAGATAGCCAAGGCTAGCCAACAGGTAGCATTCAGTTTAGGCCCATTTCACCTGCACGACTAATTAACAGTAAACACCATGGAAACAGCAAAACTGCAAACACATTGCTCAATCTGAAACACCTCAAAGCAAAGGGAACAAGCAACACAAGTCCAGAGAACATTTTGAGCATGATTACTTACCGATACGCCTTCACGTTAAGTTTCCAAATGTGTCTTTTCTCTACTCTGCAGGGCCTACGGTGCTTGGCAGAGGGAACAGGCAGGCATGTCCACAGTGGCCCATCAAAAAAAGAAAAAGAAAAAAAAAAAACTCACAAACATGCAACTACAGTAACAAAACCACCCAAAAGAAAAGGAAAGGAGCTCGGGGAGAGGGTGGGAAAGAGTGAGACAAAAGAAAAAGCAAAAAAAGGGGAAGAGGGAGAGAAACTGGCAAGAGGGGAGAGAGGGAAAAGGAGGGGCAGAAAGTAAACGATAACAGAAAAACAGATTTTTTGGGTGTTTTTACAATTTCAGTTTAGCGCGCGTTAGTAGTAATAATAAGCGGGAGGTAATCTTTCTGCCTGAACATGCTGCTTCCCAAGCAAATGACAAGCAACATCTGTTTGCAAGACAGCCAAAATCCCAGCTTGGAAAAAATCGTTGAAAATTGGCTTGATTTTTCTCTTTCTCAGTCTTCAAACTCCTCTTGTCTGTTTCACTCGCTCAGCTGAATCAGGCAAATCAGAAAGAGAAGAGAGAGGGGAGTGTGGAGATCCAGCGCAGGGAAAAAGCAGCCATGAAGCCATCCTCCTGTCACCCCTGAACCTCTCCCCCTTCCTTCTTCTTCTTCTTTTCCTCCTCCTCCTGCCCATGCACACTCCTTCTTCTTTTTCCTCTTCCTTCCTCCCTTCTTCTCTCTCTTTTCACCAAAACGAAAAAGGGACAGTCCAGCCGAGGTACTACTCACTCAGTCCTTCTCTTTCCCAAAACGCCCCACTACTCCGACACATAAACACTTGGAAACACACACACACACACACACACACACACACACACACACACACACACACACACACACTCACTCACTCACACACTTGTATCCTTGTCTCCCAGAGCGTCCCACACAGCCAGAAGCAGACTGACTGGCCTGCACGTACACACTCGTGGATGCACTAACAAAAGTGCAAACACAGAAATACACACACACACATTTCTTGGAAGGCTTCCATGCACCAAAAACAAATACCAATCTTTAGTTAGCCTCAGCTGCGAATAGAAAAGAAGGAGTCATTTCGGGACTTGGCTCTAGTTTACCGAGGCACAGATACAGACCATTTCTCCATATGCCTGCCTTTCACAGCTCGGAGCAGCTCCAGATTTGACTGTATCATAATACTCGCGAAAAACGTCCCTCTGACACTGATATCTTTTGATAACATCCAGCTCCAGTAATAGGACCGTGAGAGCGTCCGATGTTCAAAAAAAAAAAAAGAAAGAAAGAAAATACCCACAAGTGCCGGACTTGTTTGTCATGTTTTTTTTTTTTGAAGTCTGTGAATTAATAGGTAGGGTCGTGCAGCTCTGCGAATGCTAGTGACAGCACATGAGCTCTGTTCCATTATAGGACATAAGTGGGTGCCAAGTGAATCAATACAGCACTCAGAGACAGGGAGACAGCTTCGGTTTAAGCTGCAGGAGCAAAGATACACATGCTCCACTGAGGTGCTGCAAGTTTAGCCTGATTTTTAAAATTGAATTTCACTGCAAGGGAGAGATATCTCTCCTTCAATTTCAACTTTAAAGCAGAATAAAAGCCGTCTCTGTGCACCGGGGACATGCGCTAACACTAAAATTAGCCCCTCTCTTCCCTCAGCTCTTTGGTATTCTTTGGTGCAAGGAGGCGTCACACACAGGCCGGTTTGGTAAACAGGAGCATGCTGACATCACACTTTAGGTATTTGAGAGTTAGGAAAAGATCGCCCGAAAATAAAACGTATTGAATCATCCGAGTAATTATGGATCCCATCGCAGTCATGGGCAGAGACCGTCCAGCAGCTGCACCCAATGTTTTCCAAACCGCTGCCATTCTTCTTCAGATTTATCATCTCAAACTTTGGCTAAAGCCGACTTTTTTGTAACCTTACCAAAACCAGGACTTCCGCTTTTTTTAGCCAACCACAACATTTTCCCAGCTATCCAGAAATGCAACATCCTGCTCCTCCTCATGCCTCTTATGAAAGCATGACTTCAGACTTTTAAGAGCTGAATTTCATGGAGCTAAAAGTTCAGTATGGGCTTTGTGAAAGTCAACAACAGTGTCTTGCTTTTCATAATTTTTTGATATTTTCACGTTTTGCATCTGATAAATCTATAAAAGCTAATCAATAACATTGTATTAGTACAAGTGTAAAAAACCACAAAAGGTCTTTACAAAATAAATAGGCAAATTGTTTCAGTCTGCAGTTGCTGAATTTCTGAGGAGAGATATTTCACATCCCTATTATCTCTGCTAAAAGTTGCCTTTGCAGAACGGCAACATGGAGAAGTGAAAGGCTGTTGGATCACACCATTAGTCTTGAAGCCTCTCGCCCTTAACTCTGCAAAAAGAAGGATTTCAGCAAAAGCTGTGTTATCATCAGAAATGTATGAGTGTTTGGAGAGAAAGCACACCGGACATCTCTCTATTAAACATCATCTGTGACATTCAGCTCAACCATTCAAGGTCAGAGCCACGCTCTGTGATTTCTCTCTCATTACATCTTCGGTCCTTTGCCTTAAAACCCTGAAAACACCTTTTTCTGTCCTTTTCATTTCTTTTTCTTCTTCTGTCTCTACTTAAACACGGTGGAGTAAAGACTGCACATTAATACCAAATCTTGACCCTTGTGATGTTCAAGCTGAGACAAAATCAGGATTTGATGAAGATTTTTAAAGGCATGTTTGAGTTTTGAAGATTGATGTTGAATTCAAAGGCTGCTTGCCAAACCAGGAACTATTTTTCTTCCAGTCTAGAGTTGCTCGCACTGATTGTATAAAGAGTAGACACGTCCTTGGACGCTTCATTTCTGCTTGTTGTGAGCATTAAAGACTAAAGATCCTCTCTACAGCCGCTGTTTTATTACAACCCCAGCATGCACAGAAGTGACCTGTGTGTGTTGGTATCACAGGAAGAACGTCACACCACGACAGTAACTGGAGTGAGTATTAAAGTTATAAAACGTCAGATCCCTCAGGTGGGAACAGTCCAGAGCAGAACCGAGTCGTGTTTATCTGCAGCAGACTCTTATTTCTCTGGAAAGGTCAATGACTCATGTTTCTTGCATGTTTCTCCTCTACTTTGATAATCTGTTACAAATCGCTGCCGTCACCTCACTGGTTAACAGCTGTCATTCATGAGGTCATATCCACTCGTTTTATAATTAGATGATAAACTTGAACAAAAGTTATCATCACAAGAAATACTTGGATACTAATGAGCATAATAAGAACAACCCGTAATTACAGAGAGAGAAAGGTGACTTGTGTTTTAATCTCTGCCAGTCAGCAGAGGGAGCTCTAAATCTTATGGCATCAAAGCAAACTTATGAATTAATTAACTTTATGATATAGGCTAAGTGCACTGATTTAAGACAGTTCCCTATTTAGAAACATCATCAAAATATGTCTAAATAGGTTGTACTTCGTATGAAAAACACTGTTTTTTGGTGATTTTGAGCCCCTGTGAATGAAGCGGGGCCTCTAGTCTCTGTTACCAGGATTTCACAGTTTAACACAGTATTAATCTTGTAATCAAAAGCCCCTGTGATATCACAAGTAATACCTGTAAAAACTACTGTGACACCAGATTTCACCGAAATTAACCACTTTCACAATAAAATATTGAAATCAAAACCCCTTGTAATATCACAGTGTGTTACTGTAAATTCTGAATTTGTTGAATAGGCTTTTGGGAACTTTATCAACAGAAGATGCCATTCAATCTAGTGCTGTAGAAGTGGAATTTCTTTTGACTTTAACTGTAAAAAACGTGTTACAATGACAACAATCTACCCCTAAAACAAATAATTAGGCATACATTTTAGAAGGAAAAACTGTATATCAAAATGTCTCAAACCCTAAACTTTACTGTATTATTTGGGCAAAACAAAAGTCATTGAGGTTGTGCACATAGAAATGTATGGTATAAATATGTGGAGCAACACAAACCTAAAGTTTTACAGGAGCAGGGTGCTAAAAATACGGTGCACTGTAAACCTATTGACAGTACACTGTAAAAAAAAACCTGTTGTTTTCATTGAAAAAAACTGGAAACTGTTGTTGCCAGGGGAAATTTAGTCAAATCTACAGTTTGAATATTTAAAACTGTTACTTTGACAAAGAAAAAAATAAAAATATATATATACACAAAAATCATTTTAAACTGGTAAAGTCTCCAAACACTATTTGTACATTTTTTTGGTTACATTCCAAAAAAAGTATCAAGTTGTTATTCCATGAGAAAAATTCTCTCATAAAGTTTTATTGAAATTTAAGAGATGTCTTAATACAAGAAACTTATTTCTTATCCCATTGGCAGATTTTTTCAAAACTTAAAAAAAAACAAAAAACCAATTCAGACCTCATTTTTGTCTTTAAATAAATTTAAACAAGACATTTTCCTAGACGTTTAAGTTAAACATTATTCTTGATATGAGTAAGACAATTCTTACTACAAATATGACACAATGACTTGCTTGGATTTCAGTTTTTGCGGTGTAATGGTGCGCTTGGTTCTGATTTTCAGATAAACAAATGTATCAACTCTCTTCAATGGCTATAAGGTCGAACCTAATCTTCTTGATACCACTTCTCTTTTAATTGTTTGTGCCACGTCACTCACCAAATTAATTTGTCTTGCTCCATAAGTGATGACTGACCAAAGGCTAGTAACAAACTAAAAGAAGAGAACAAGAGGACATAACTATCTTTAAGTTATTTCCATTACCTCTACAGAGAGTACTAGTGAGGCAAATGTCCATCAAGGTGATAGAGGGGGAAGCATGTGGCCTTAAAATAAATATGCTTGAAGCATCGTGTTACTGAAGAACTGTCTGAAGGTCAAGCCATCACATGACAAACAATCCAGCTGATATATCTCAGGGGCTGTTTACACGACAACCGTTTAAGGGTTGTATTGTATTGGCCTCTCGTTTACACGGAAACTGGATTTTAGCAAATGTGCAAACTTTTGAAAACAGAGAGTGAAATTTTTCTCTGCTTTGCACATGCGCATCACACTTTCATGCCTGAATCAGACAACAACAGTAGCAACAGCAGACTACTCCATCGTGTTTGTATTGCTGAATCTACTGATTGCCTTTCAAAAAGATGTGCATCTACTGCACAATCAGCAAAGAAGCATTTGACATACACGACAGATGACCTCTTTTTCTGGCCATTTTCCGTGTCTCCAACATTAACTACAGTCCTAACATGCATACTACAGTGTTTCAGTCCCTCAGCATTTCAATGTAAATGCAGATTTTTTTCACAGTGTTTTTTCATTTTTATTTTTAAGTGAAACGCTGTGAAAGTTGTTGTGTCAACGTGGCCCCTCACAAGTAGGGGTGTTTTAAAAACGAAATACCTTAAATGCTTCATGTACGCTTTTCCCCATATTTTCATTAATAGGTAATATCCATATATTGTGAAAAACAGCAACCTAAATGAGATATGATCTTAGAAAACTTAAAAAAAAAAATATCTCAACCAAAGAGAAACTGGGGTCCTCTTACATTCAGTCAGTTTCTGTCCGGAGAAACTCCAACTCTTTCTGAGGGTTGCATCGGCTTCATTTTCTCAGCAGGGATATGTAGACCTACAGACAAACTCCGACCTCTTTCAGCTTCGAGCCCTTATAGGTCACATCAACCAGACCTGGACGAGCAGAACCAGAAAAACTCAAAGTGGAGAAAGAATCAAAGACGAGACATCAGGGGAACTGAGCCATAAGATCTGGCTCCCTTCAAAACGCTGAACTTCATAATACCGGGAAAAACTTCATCTGACCCTCTCCTGTGTTTACAAACTCATGTCCATCCCTCTCTGCCTTCACAAACTGACTCTGATGTTAACTCCAGCACACATCCCTTCTGTGTAAAGTTTCCTTCAGGGTATAAATAAGAAATAAAAGCCTAAAACTCAAAGTAGATCCACAATAATCTTGCTGTAATGAAATTTTACTGTATCAATCCTTCAGCCTGGGCCTGGCTTCATAGGATGTGTTTACTGCAGCCCTCGTAATCCCTTCAAATTACTTCTCCTGCAGAAATGAGAGTTGTATGGTGCCATTTCATAGATCGTGGATTATGGGTTCTGCCTCAAATGCACACGATAAACCCAGACTGGAGTTTTACGATCTCGAACAGAAACCAGTCTGACTTTCTCTCACTTTAAATGGGCTGAAACCTTTGAGAACGATAAGTCGAGCCCGGGTGTTGTCTCCTACTTTAAGGATTAAGCCTCCTCCAACTTTAAATTCAAACAGCTCCTGATGAAGTGAACTTCATGCAGATGAGCTCTCTATAAGTGCTCTGTTTTACATTTTGTTGGAGTTTACTGGCGCCTTCTTTCATGCATCGTGATCGGCTCGTCTTTCGTGTCTTCAGGCAGAGAATTTCACCCCCTTTCCCCCAAAAAATCAGTCTCTGTACCCTTTCCATCTTCTCTCCTCTCTTCTCCCTCTGTCTGATATTCTGCTCACGCACAACTGCGGCAGCCCTCCTCCAATCGCTGGCATTAATCCACACCTCAGACCCCCCAGACACACTGTCTGCTCTCCCACAATGCACCTCAGCTCCAAAACTTTCCCAGACACATTTGGCCTTCTCTCTATCGCTTACCTCTCCCTCCCTCTTCAGCCCCTTTTCTTTCACTCAGTCTCCCCGTGGCTCTTCATCGTCCAGTTTCATTTGCTCTGCCTCTTTCTTTCTCAAACTCTCTAAATTTCCCCTTTCTTTCTCTCTATTCAGCCACAGCCTGTCTGACAAAAGTATCTCCTAATCTTCCCCGGAGTCCATTTGACATAAAATGGCGGCACCGCAACCGTCCCTCGATCATTGAAAAGTAGAGCTACAGTCTGTCTCTCCTTTTTTTCTTTAAGAAGCAATTCAAACATTTTATTGTCCCGGACCCCCGAGGAGACAGACAGTATAGTTACATTAAGATATTTTCCAAAACAGCTGCAACAGTTTGATTTTTAATTCTTTTGCATCAGAAGTAATCCGCACCTTTTGTTTGCCATCAAAGAGATGAGGAAAATAAAAGCCGACAACCCAATTACAGACAAAACAAAGAGAGTCATCCAGAGACGAGAGTTTGACGCAGCAACAAAAGATCTTTGGAAGGAAAGGAGGTAAGTTGAGGCTTATTACTTCCTTATTTCCTGAAAAGTGAATATCAGTTGTCTTTGTTTTAAATGTAAAGTTTCTGAAATCATTTAAAATACGAGGCTGTAAGCTTTAAGTTAAGGTGATGGTCTCTGAAGAGTTACTGTGGTAGAGCAGATTACAGCGATAAACATTACAGAGTTTAAGATTTAAGCAAATATTTGATCACTTATTATTGATTTGTATTATGTGTGCTGCATTTTGAAAACTCCACACCTGAGCCCTGTGATGTGTGACAGGTTTGTACAGGTGGACACGCATAAACAGCTTGGACTTTTCAGAAAGTTGTAGACATATATTTCTACTCTAACACGCCTAGTAATTTTTTTCAACTCCAACAATACAAAAAATCAAGCTTTCTGTTTCTGGTCAAGTTTTATTAAAAGAGTAAGTCTAGATCAAAAAGCAGAACCCATTTTGATACAGAGGTGTGTCGTAAATCATTTTGTAATTTTTTCAATGAGCTTATCTTAAAAGTCAACTTTTCAAGGTATATTTTTCTGGACTCATTTCACTAAGTACAAGACTGGGGCAATGGGAAGTCCAATCACTTACGTACGGTCAGTGTTTGGGTTTCAGCATTCAGCAAATACTGGTGTCTATACATGAGGTCAACGCTGAGCACTAACACCTGCAGTTCCTTATATGTCCACTGGAGGCTGGTGCCAAGATCACAGGGATCCTCATTAAAACCTGTTACAATAACAAACTTAAACTAAATTTAATATATTTACAGTCAGGTATAAAGAGCACTTTTGGAAGTTTATTTCTTTATTGAAGCACATTTCACATGATGAATTTCTTCACAACTGTTTTAAGCTGAATATACATGATACACGGATGTGTGTTTGTGATGTCTCTGGTTGCTTTCTTTACATAATTCTGAAGTCTAATTTTGACAAGGGCTACAATGGCAATATTGGATTTGATCTGGCTTTGTTCAAGTTTAGAGGAGGTAAAGAGGCAGGCCTTTAGGCTCACTATAGATAGCAACTAAGTGACCACTTGTCAGTCAGACATCTGTGCCTTTAAATGGGCAAAACTTCTATGAATCAATTTTCTATGACCATGTTTCTTTTTTTCATGTCAGGTTTTATATTGTTTTTGTGTATTGCTTTCAAGATAATCATTTTTATCACTGTTGCTCAGGCTTATTTTATTGACTGTGGGTTTCTGCTTTGATTGAGATAACAGTCTAGTAGAGTTGCATTGATTTGCATAGTTAAGGGTATGGTTGAGTGGACTGACAGGGAGAAATTGTAGTCATTTGCCAGGGTGCATGGAGTCTGCCTTGGCTGCACCTCTTAAACTTGGAATGAGTCAGCATTTGCAGTATGGTGACCCCAATCACTGGGCTTGAAATCCAGCGCTCAGAAACTGATCTGACAAGAAGAATGATTATAAAGTCTTAAACTGAGGATCAACTACTGATGATTTGTGCAGAGTCACATATTGGGGTATCTGAGGTGGAATAGAACATGGTAAAGACCCACAAAAGAGCTAAAAAGTGTGAATTCAACTCTGTCATAAAATAGTTGTGAAAAATGTCTACTAGAAAGTAAAACAAAAAATATCTGTTTTGCAAAAATTTGTCTCAACTCATCACAACAAACTTCTGATCACTATCAGTATTGGAACATTAGTAACAAGAGGATCTCTAAGCTCTGTGTCCTGGGAGGATTATAAAGGTAAGTCAGGAGCACCTGCTGAGGACTAAAACAAAATGAACTCATCACTTGTTGTCCTAATCTTTTCAGGATGCAAAGCTCCTTAACATTCCTGCTCTGCATGTCCACTTATTTATTGCACGGTCACTAATTCGTTCCCTGGCAATTGACTCCTTGGGAAAAAAGACCCCCATGCAAAGGCCACTAATCAGCGTCTGCTGGCTCGGACCATTCCTCTCCTCTCCGACAGTGTTTCCCTCATAAGGGTTTAACATTTATCTGTGATCTCGTTTGGCTTCGGTCTTGGGAATCTTTCTGTTGTGCTGAGAAAAGACAAAGCTTTGAAATCAGAGCTTCAGGCAGACAACACGATGGGAAGCTCAGATAGAAACTGGAATGAATCTGTCCTCTTTGTAGATAATGATTCATCCAAGACAAAACCAATAAGGTATGAATTCAGTTTTATGCAGATGAGACTTCTTCTAGAGAATTCCCGCTCTCAGAGATTACTTCTTCAGTTCCTGAGTAGTTACTGTTACAATAGCATAAAGCTGAACTCAAAAGATACACTTCACAGTGAGTAACAGAAACTGAGTCATTGCAGACTTCTTACTAACCCTCGCTGACAGGAACCGCCAGTTTTACGTGGACTGGATCATCACTTCCAACTGTTTCTATGATGATCATGAGTTTCCTTCAGAAAAGCAATGCCCAAATATAGTAAAAATGAAACAACAACATAAGTGGATACTCAAGAAGACCACTGGAGCGGTCTGGTACTCGTACAAGCTTTAGGAAGACAACAATAGCCACAAGGTCACCATGCACTCTCAACTGTAACCTCTCCTTCCCAAAGGTCTGTTGTCAAGTTAATTCTATACTTTTGACAAATCATGTTGATTAAATCAAAATTCAATGATCCATATACTTAAAGGTTATATTTACCTTGTGTATATTTTCCCCAAAATGAATCCAGTGGTGCTGATGCATTGCCATCTTTCGTAGCTTCCAATCAGGTCATGAAAACTCTGCCTTTACCTTTGAGGGATACATGGATAAAAGATGTCAGAAAGTTGTCTTCAGTTATTCATAAAGGTAACTCATTCTGATGGAGATACATTTTTTCACCAGGTCTATGCCGGGGCTTTGAGGCGTAAATTCAGTGTTGGTATCATCAGTGGAAGAGATAATGCTTGAAAACCATTGAAAAAGAGCCCTTCACTTTCAAAATGAAATAAACCGTGTGAAAATTAGATCATATTCAGCTCAACGATGGCAATAAACAGCAAACGGAGGCAGGTTTTATCAGCAGGTTTGAGGTTTTTACAACACAACATGAATGAGGAGACTTATCAGTGGAGGCACGGTAACTCCTCGGTGTCAAGACTACAGTTGTCTATCAGTCACGTGGCTTGGCGAACTGAATACGCAGCTGGACCGGACCCAGACTCCAGACGGATGTGGTGCAATTTAGATAATGCTACAATACAATTATCCAGGCTATATTTGAATTCCTCATCAAAAATTCACTGTTTCTATAATTCCCATGTAAAACCCAGAGTTAGAAGTTTATGACAACAATGAACTCAAAAACAAACGTGACGACTTTGGAGGGGGTATAACTAATGTACCGCTTGCCTATTACATAAAAAAGGAGTCAACATTGCAGGAGGCTGTGGTAGTTAAGGCTTTTAAATACACCACGCTTCTATTCAAAAAGTTCTGCCACTGTTATTCCTTCTTCGTGTCTCACTAGAGCTACGTATTAGGTAGCAACAGCAACACAGCACCTACGGTTTGTGGTGGTACTGTTCCGTTTCTTCTGTATTCAGAGGTTTATGGGAACGTGCAGAAATACAGTTTAAATGAACACAGAACATGGACAGAAGGCTCCATCTGTGGCCGTACACGTATTTAACGTTGAGCATGACAGTCAAGAGACAGTTGAACCATTTTCATAATCAAATAGAAGAAGTAAAAGCTGTTCTTGCTCTTTATTCTGAAAGATGGAGGATGCACTGCAGTCTTCAGTTTCATTCTTTGATGGATGGACCTAACATGCCATCTCTTTATGACCTAAAGTCGTTAAATGTAATGTGCAAGACTTAGGCAAGTGTTAGTACAGCCAAGGTTTTACTAAAGGCTGCAGAGGAAGGGAACAGACTGAACAACAAGAACCATTACAGGTTGAGTGGTACAGGTTACAGGAAGACAGATTTGTTGTGTTTTAGGGATGAGGCAAAAAAGATACACTCAGAGATAATAAGGTATGTCTTTCACGCACCAGAATGTGTGTTTGCTTATCAAGGAATGATGTGGTGCTTTGTGTTCAGATTCTGCAGATGTTCTCTTCAAATTCATTGTTTTTCATTCTGCGTCATTTTTGTCTGCGTCATTTATGTTCAATTTGGTTTTTGTGGATTTTAGTGTCATTTCTTTGAATTTTGATTCATACAGGTGCAGGTAATGACTGATGATGATTCAAATAAATAAAGGACTCTCTGATTCATCTTGATCAAGTTTCTGCACTGGATACAGGAAACTGTATCTCTGAATACAGAACAATCATTGCGTTCCACGGAAGCTGAAGACAAACAAGACATATTGAGTTCAAATGTAAGGTTGGACTAATTTCACAGCATCTGTGTTATCACAGAGTCATCATTGGCCGCAAATGTCAGCAAACAGAGTCGTCAGACGAACCCTGACGCCCAGCCCTTTGTTTGCCTTTCTTCCTGTCTTTTTGTTTCCTTCATGGCAACAAACGCTCTCCTCTCCTCCCTCCCTCCCCCTTTCTTCACAATATCTTTTGCCTTCCTTGCCTTCCGTCTCCTCTCTCCATCTCTTATTCCCCGCCCCGCCAAACAGCCCCGCCATCCCCTCCCCCCTCTGTCTCCATGTCCTCGTATGACCCTGCTCGCTCTCAATCGCTGTCGGTGCCCGTTTGGCTCTGGCACAGCTGGTGCTGCCACTGAAAGGAGTGCCATTACCGCCGCTGTCGACTGTCCGCCCTGCCTGAGAGAAACGTCTTCATAACCGTATTATCCCTCTGATTTCTCATTTGATGGTTTTAATTCTCTAATTTCATTATTCCTGTAAGTGCTTTGTTTTCTATGCAGCACGTCACTTGATTTCCCTGCTGCAATGACCCCATTCCTCCAGGGGAAGCCGTTTAAGCTTTATCTCATTTGCTCCTCCATTTAGAAGGAATAAATAAAGTAAACACGTGATAAGACACAAAAAATAAACCAAACTGTGTCCGCCATTTCAGAAGAAAGGATGACGAGTATAGATGAGACGAAGGGGGCATTTGTGCTCCTCAGTCCAATCAGATGTCACGGGTCGATAAAAGACCAGGAAGTGTGAGTATGTGTTTGCAGCTGATTGGACGGCGCTGCAGCAGTGGCTCATTTTGTGCCAGTTGCAAGATAAGCTCAGTGAAGGCAAAAGGAGCAAATCAAAGCCTGCTGTGCAGAGACGCTCAGATAACAGTTTGTGAAGCCATACTCTGACGTGCATGTTACAACAATACAGTCACAAAACAGTCTAAATATTTAAGACGGCACATGTAGATACATAAATACTCCTGATTGTACTGTTAAACATTCATCTGTACTCCTAATGAGATTACAATGCTTAAAGATTGTTTTAATTCTCAAAGGAAGTTGTAGATTCACAAAGAAAATAAAAGACCTGCTGAACTGGAGCCTCATTAGTCTTCACGTGTTGCTCAGCGGTGTCTGTCAGGTCGAATCAACAGATTCAGCCTTGAGCAGCTTTTTCTACCGCGTGGTGAAAACATGAACAGCTTCCCTAAATATAAGATTAACTGCAGTTATTACTAATGTGAAATGAGGTGAAGAGTTCGGAGCTCCTGGGGGTGAAGAATAACGACTTTTGACAACGCAATGTATGAAGATATGACACTTCGAGCTGGGTTCGAAGAAGGATCGAGACTCCCAGAGGAAAAAACAGAAATGTTCACAGTGTTGACCTCTTCGGTATTGCCTCATTAAAACTTCATTCAAAATAAATGACCTTAAACCCCAACTGCACCAATGAACTCTGACTTACTGTTTCATTGTGGATGAATTCAACTTGTTCATTTGCTTAAAAAAAAGGATCAAAGCCCTAATAGAGAAATCAAAACCAGGGAAGCCCCGAGGAGTAGATAAAGTAGACGATTTGTAAGCTTTTTATCTTTTTAATTTTTATACCTCTGTTAAGAAAATTAGGGGATCTTTTAAGTCTTTGCCAAAAACTTTACTGCAGAGTAAATTCAATTTTTTGGTGGTTTGAGGGATGAGTATTCTGATAAATGTGGATAATGAGTCATTTACCTGATGGTTTAGAGCCTTCAGGGCTGAAATCATAATAAGTTGGATGCAAGCAGAAACAGCCACCTGACACAAGAGGCTTAAAGTTTAGTTTCACTGAAATAGATGAGATAAATCTCAAAATCTCAGCTAACATTGTGCTGTAATCAGCCCCCATCGTCGGTCAATAGAAATGATGATGACCCTGATGATATATGGAGAGTGAACAGGACTAGATACAGGGGATGCACACTTTATACATCAAGTATGTGCGATTGTTTGGATGAATGACAATGATCATGCAAATCAAGAGAATTATTATATTTCCCTTAAAGGTAACAAGCTCATGTAAGCTTCAACAGCATCGGTTCACATAGGTTTCCATTCAAGTCAATGTGTCAACTCACACTGGATCTGTTCTGTTGCTGTCTGGCTGCGTGCCGAGTCCTGCAGGTCGCAAGTGATACACACCAATCCTTTTACCACCAGGTGATGGAGCTGTGACGTGTAAATTCAGGGTAGATGGAGCGGGACAGCAATGCCCAGAATACGTTTAAAGAGAGCCTGTGACTTTAAGAATTCAAAATTAAAAAACAACACCAAACAAAAACTGTGTTAGAATTAGAAATTAGAATGTACTTAGCTTAACCAAATACAAAGTGTCCTGAGATAATGTTTGTTGTGATTTGGGACTAGATAAATAAAGATGGATTAATTGATTGACTAGAGACACGCCAGGAGTCACTAGGTTTAAGCGTTTACAGCCCAACATGACTCCAGCTGTCTGAAGGTAATGAGGTTTGGCAGACTGAACACGCAGCTAGTGTAAGTCGACGACACGAACCGGAGTGATGCTGGACTGGAAAGGAGCTAGACTGCAGACGGATCCAATGCATTTCAGGCGTAATGTCCAAATACACCAGATGCATTTCTAGTTCGACTCAGCTCAGATCAGATAGGTTCTTATTCAGGTCGATGTGTCTGCTTGCACTAGAATAACTTTGTTGTGGTCTAGCTGAATCCCTGCTCCGGCAGGCTGCGGCAGATACACAAACCTTCTTTTGAAGCAAAAAAAAACATCTTCAAATTGGTTCGTGTTTACCTTGACTGCAACAACAACCTGACTTGAGTGGAGCCAGGCCAGGAGTCAACAGGTTGGAGGTTTTACAGCCAAACATGAACAAAGAGAGCTACCAGCACCAAGAATTGTGCCTGATCTGCTTGCACTATTTCCGTCTCATGGTGCAACATTCAGTTTTATATGTTTGTTTTCATTTGACTCCAAAAATATAATGTGAACTTTGGCAGACTACAGTTAGGTTTCTGTCTGTCAACAGTTTAAAGCCAAATTTGGCACTTTTAATTCTTTTTTTAATATAAACTTCCAACCTGAAAAAGGGAACAATTTATATGCAGCCTTGAATTTTACAGTTTCCATACTCCAGTGGACTTTTGAGTGAATGAACACACTAGTTCTCAAGGCAATACCATTCTCTCAGTCTGTACATCTCTTAACGGGCTTTGGAAGGCCAAGAAAAGCTTTTTACATTGATTTACAAAAATGTTATCACTGAAACACTCTGAAGGTTTTCCTGGAGAATGGAAGAGAGTCTTTTCACCAGGAAACTCTAAAGTGAAACACACAGTTGGTGAGCAGCTCCAGGCGAAATAAAGAAACAAAACAAAACCTTGAGATATTTTATCAATGAAAGCATGTTCACCCATTATTCCTAACCTTTTGTTTAATATATGTGAGACTCAGTGATTTTTAAATTTTGCACTACAAAAGCAAGCTGTTCGACCAGGTCTCAGTGATTGTTTCAACTTGAGCCAGCATATCTGCAGCCTGTCAGAAAACCGTAGCAACACTTCCAATCAGCCAATTACAGTCCAGTTCTCAATCTGAATTGCAAACAAAAAACTCCCAACAACAGATGTTTTTTATGCTTGTGCTGTGGGTTTTCTTACTGGGATTGGCCAGTTAAACCAGCAGCCCTGCAGGCAAATCTGCCTGTGAGCAGAGCCATGTTAAACCAGTGTCGAGGTAGACGGCTGCACGTAACCAATCACATCCAAAGCAGGCTTTCCCCCACCATCCAATCACACAGAAGGACTTTAAATTGACTTTGGAAGCAATTGCTGCTTGAAGTAGAAGTCTGGGAGACAGTGAAATTCACAATGATTCCTGAATGGAGTGGAACACAGCACATGGCACAGTGTGAAATGGATGCTGCAGTGCTGCTGCTCCAGGTAATAGTCTGACCCACACCAATGCCCTGAGATCTGCTCTACTTTTCTTTCAGCAGCTGGAATCTGTCCATTCACAGTTAAATCCAACACTGGCTTCAATTTGAAAACCATTTACAAAGTCCATCTCTGACTTTCAAATTTCATACCTAGAGATTTTTCATTACAAATCACATCGTTATCCACAAAGAGCAGTGTCAGTGTGGTGTGTGCCAAAGATGTAAATTACATGTGACTTACAGAAAATTATCTTTATTGCTAAATTTCTACTTCACATAGAGCACAGCTTAAAATATGTACATTATTTTGTGGATGTTATCCTGCAAAAATGGCTAAAGACCGGTGGTGCTAGCTCTGCAAGCTGTAGCTACACCCTGCAGACTAATTTGTGTGAAGCCTGTGATCCTGCATTTAGTAGTTGACTAACTTAAGCCTTGTTTGGCTTTTTTAGTCTTCCTCCACTTTCTGACCTTGTCAGCTCATTGGAATTTGAATTTGTTTAAATTACTTAGAAATTAGATGCAGGTGTCAGATTTTTTTTTTTTGTAATGATACCTGGTTATAATGTGCAGAAGGAGAATGAAGACTGTTTCTATGGGAATACCTCCAAAATGTATTAAGTTCTTTCATAGATGTTTAACATCTAAGTGTGTAAAAAAGAAAATAGTGAATAAATACATTGAGATCTCAGGGTTGTAAAGCACACAAAAGAGGGCAAAAGATAAAAACGTCCCTGACAACCAGTCTTTATTTCAAACCTCCAGTTTCTATAAAAAGGAAAACATGTATAAATTTTTCTTTTATACAACAGAAGAAAAAAAGGAGAGTACATTTTTTTCATCAGCGTTACTGAAGCATTTCAATTTATATGTGCACAAAGAAGGGAGATGAAAAATCCAATTTTATTTACCCTCAGTTCCTTGAATCATTCATACAAAACAAATCTTCATATTTTTTCTTCATATGGACACAAACATTGTGATGTAACAGTGTATAATATAAAGCAAACCCTCTCCTTCTCCTCCCTGTAGCTCAATGAAGTATTTTCTCCATTTTCTTTTCAGACTCGATAATGTTCTGACTTTGGTGTAACATATTCAGCCTGAGCTATCTTTTCACTCCACAGATCAAAATATCTAAACTTTACTTGGTATATGCTCATAATCTTTGAATTAAACTTCCTTTTTCCAGTTGACATCTTATGAATCTGTTCCTTTCTTTAGACACTGTCAGTGCAGTTTTGAAATCAGCAAGGTCAAATAATCCTATTCATTTTACAAAAATCAAGAGAATTTACACATACACAAACATATACTTCTCTAACCTGTGAACCACCTGTGGCACTGAAAACTATGAGAGCACTCCATTTCCTTTCCATATATTAGTCTGCATCAGTTCCCCCTTCATTAACCTGGAAGTGTTCACCTCCAGCTGTACACAAAAGTCTTTGACTGAATGAGCAATCAGGAGGCTTTTTAAAGTCTAATTAAACAGTCTGTTGGCACACTGAGGCTAAATTGCTGACTACATGTTGATTGCTTTGCCTTCAGATGTTTCTATAAACGATTATTATAACAATTAGCATACTTGTGCATAGGACTTCTTGTTAAAATACTTTGCTTGCAAGACTTGAAATAATTATCACCTTCTTAAAAAGCAGCCAAACATAAACGTGAGGTGGATGAAGAGGGGGGGGCAGGAGGTGTTGTATTACTCTGAGTTTTCTCTGGAATGGTAATTAATATGAGACTTTTTTGTGGATGAAGAACCGCAGGGAGGAGAGATAATAAACTGTGGAGAGTGGAGGGAGAGGAGATATGACGCAGGAGGGAAAGGATGAAGCTCACACCTTTGTGACTCTGTGAGCAGAGCCATTTCTCAAACACACAAAAGTGCACTCATTGTTCAGGATGATGAATTAAATTTTTAATGCTTAACTCGGCTGCTTTAGGAAGTTTTAAATAAGTTTTTCAGACTTTTAAGGCCATTCCTCTTTTTTTATTTGGGTAACTTTGGGAACTAGTGCAAAAATGGGTCATAAAAACAAATCCTCTATCCAACATAGGTACAATCAGTGTGGAACCAAAAGACCCATTGAGATAAACCCAACAATATATAATATATTTCTGCAGCAACATGGCAGCACTTACTCCAATCATGAGTTGGACAGTAAACAGATGCTAAATGACATGTTATAACTCACTTTACGGCTTTAAACAAAGAAAGAAATGCAAGAAAGTGAAGGAAACTTGAAGGTACCTTGGAGGTCTGAGTGTTTGCCTGTGTTGAAAAGTGAAGCCAATGCAGAAACCAATGCAATTCCTTGAGTGTCCACTTGAGGCTGTCCCCCAAAACTCAGTATCATTCTCATTATCCTCAATATCCTCGGGTCAGTCCACAGCATATCTGTTACAATAATCGATGTTTCAGATTCAGTGATTGGAGATCCACAGATTAATGACGGTCTAAATGGTGGTAGCTAACCAATCATTGCAAGGCTGAGGAGATAAGTTAAGAAGGACAGGGGGTAGGGCCAAACAACACCCTTAAAGACAAATGAAATGAAAAAAGAGTTGCCAACCTGGTGTGTAAACTGTGTTTGCTCATTCAAATGCAGATGCACTAACTTTACACGGACAGTAGTCACTGGGAGGATTAATATTATGCGTCTGCTGTTTCTCTGCGTTTTCTCTGTTGTGCGAAGCCAATGATTGCACATCGTAGAGGCAGGGATTCTGTTGCCAGAGCTCGACAAACTATCTCATTGTTCTTTTTGCTCCCATAAGCGTCATCAATCTTTTACCTTTTTGCTGTTTAGTTTGACTTTCACATAGGAAGACACTCTGTGCTCCCAATGGTCAATGCCACTTGTGTGATGGATCACAGCACAGAAAGACCCTCTGTCTGAAGGTCAAGAGGCGTCCTAAAATCATGCTAAAATTGCGATGAAAACACAATATTTAGGCTTAAAGTAGCCATGAAGACTTTCTGGAAAAGCTAACATTAGTGCTTGCAATGAAGACCCTGCTTTCCACAAGCTTTTGCTCACCACTGTTGTGATGAACTAAGTTTGTTTTAGTAATGATTTAGTTTGGGAAAACAAATGAAGAGTGGATCTTCCCTTTAATACCTAAACTCTGATCAGCGTGGTGTCATCATAGAGACTTTGACTTGCCATGAGACAATCTGGTCCTGCTCGACCTAACTGGTGATTTAAGGGACAGCATTTAGAAATAACCTATACTGGTGCTGAAAATCTTATTTTAGGATGTAAATAAGAATGAAGCATTTATCTTGGTATAAAACTTCTTCAAGATCACTTTGAAAGTCCTTATAGTCCCTTTAAGTGGTGCATAACTGGGCATAAATAGAAACAGGACTGATCTGGTTGACTGGTTATTGCTTTCTTTGAATTGTTGCTGTTTGTTAGGGAGCTAATCTAAGACCTAAAAGTAATCTCTTTGCTGGTTGCGCAAAAAGAAAGTTGGAGTCAATGTTTTTATCATAGCTGCTGTCAACTTTAGGGCTTCACATTCAGAGACCAATGAAGGACATTACTGAAACTACACCTATGTTTTATTCAGTTTATCTGAGAAATGCATTAAAAAGTGTATAAAACACTCTGCATGATACTCAAAAAATGTGAGGACAGGACGGATTGGGTTTGTTTGGTTTATTCAGCTTGTCTTTTAGAGATGTGAAGAAATTTCAAATGAGTGAAATCACTGACATTCCTGTGAGGCAGGTGGTTGTTGTCATTTTGACTGTGACCCATTACTTCAATTTTTCATGGTTTATACTGTATAACAAAAAGCTGGTGAAAGTTTGAGGCCACATTTATGAACTGAATTTTAGTTCTCTATTAAAAAAAAATCAAACAAAACAGACTGCTGAGTTCCAGCTGTCACTCCAATCTAATGGAGGCTTGTCTCATGTCTTAGACTCCACTCATGAGACTCATCAGAACAAGATGCCAGCTGAATTAACTTTTCTATCCCTAGCTGAAGTTTTCTGATCTTCAAAAAGACACAGTCTTAACTGTAAAACAGAGTTATTTCTGAAAAAAATGTCACTAAAACTAAAAGAATGACTGCAAAGTGGAAGGTTTTTTTATTATCATTTATTTCAATCTCAAAATGTGTCTTTTGATTGCAGTTGGCCTTGACTCCAAACTGTTCATTTATGAACTGGGAAAAATTTCATCAAAGTTTTTGCACGGTGATGAAGAGTTTCTTGAAGCCAATTTCAAATCTGTTTGGCAGCTCTGTTGAAGATTTTTGAATTGCCAAGACATAAAAGCCTCTTTTTCAGGATTTTGGGGTACTTAAAGTAACACTGCCCTCTTTCTGTCCTCCTCTTCGTCTCACCCTCGTCTTCATTCCTCTCTCTCTCCCTCTCTCTCTCTCTCTCTCTCTCCTGCCCACTGTGAGCTGACAGTCTGGCTGCCTGCCATTCGTTACTCTGCCACTCCATTTTTCTGCCACTCCCTGCCCCACCATCTCTGCAACCCTCACACCAGTACCCATCATGCGTTTGTCAGCTGCTGTCTGGCTACTGCTGCAGAGCTGTGAGATGAATTCAAGAGAGAAAATCAATGCTTTTGTTCAAACCTCTGTTTTAACATAAGATTCACTTATTGCTATACAGCCTCTTATTTAAGACGCTGCCCGTATCCCAAATGAGTTCTGGCCCTCTGATTTGTTGCCTGAGTAAAGGCAGCACACAGAAGAAAATGAAAAAAGCACGGCAACAATCAGGGTATAACAATCAACAGAAACACAATGTGACATTTGCACTACAAGTTTGCTGACAATAAATCCAGGGAGCCGGCAGTGACGGAGTCTGGCTGCGGCCCAGGCAAGAGAAACGTCTGATTGTCAGAAATGAGAGATGAGGAGCGTTTCGAGGCCAAAATAAGGAGTGCTATAGAAGAGCCTTTCAGAAATGAGGCGATCTTTGCATGCAATCACACCACAAAACGGTCATAATGAACACCCAGCAGCCCTGTCCATGCTGCGAGAACATGAGCGTGGTTTGTGGGTTTGTATCTGGATCTGTGAACAGCTGCATCTATCAGGACTTCACAGGACTGCATTGTTTTAATTGGTTCCAATTAACAAAATGGAATCAAGATTGGGGTTTCTGTGATCACTTTTGAAGCTGAAAACAATAGTAGTGCTCAGGAGAAAGTCTCAAAGCTTTATATTTTATTCCATTCATCCCTCTTTTAATTTGTAAAAATATGACAAACCTGGGGTCTTCAATCTGCGAAACTTCTAGCCCCTTTTACATACTAGTTAAGTCTGGTTTATTCTAGATGAAAAATTCACCTTTGTCCTGTTTACTTTTCTTCTTCCTCCTCTTCTGTTTAGGTTGCCATACTACCTGGCTTCCTTTCAGCCCATTTTTGTCCGTGTCAAGCCTGGCCAAATAGTCCAAATTTGAGACATTCATCTTGGTTTAGTTTAATTCAGAGAAACATGAATGAATGTAACTGAAACCCAACAGGTAACATGTTTGCTGAACAGCTGGGTAAGGTGATGACATTCACATAAAGTTAAGTTTCTCTCCTCTATACCACCACTGTTCACCCCACTGTAGACAGAGTGAACTTTTCTGCTGCTCTGTGTCAGTATGTTCTAACCTCTTGCACATCAATATGATTCCCTTAAGCGTCAGGTTAGCAGTGTGTTTTCGATGTTGTCTGTGGTATATTAGGAGATGTATAACATGTTGACTGTGTAGAGTTTTCATGGGACACTGTTATCAATCTGATGAACCAAGCTAGCTGGGGCAGAAAAGTCTATGCAAGAGACAGCTTCATGTTAAGAATCAATAATGGAATTGTTAAGCAAAAAAGCCAATGGTGTCGATCGATTGAACCATTACTCACCATTTCTTAAAAGGATCTGATTCCCAATTCTCAAACACCTGTTGAATATCCTTAAAAAAACAGTTTAAGATAAATGACACTTAAAGTATTCTTCATAAGTTGAGAGTGATGCAGTGATTGGTGACATGATGAATCTACCCAGTACTTTTCACTGGAGACTGACTTTTTAAAAATATGTAATCTGATAAGTTGAAGAAACAACTTCAGTCGTCCTGCACAACTTTGTTCGACAGGCCAAACCCTTATTAAATGACGTATGATAAAGGCGTGGTCTGGATGTCTGACACCCTGATTTATATATTTTCTGTGCCAAGAACCAGCTGGAGCCAAGACTGCAGAAAACTAATTTCATTAACAGTTAATGTTATGTCAGCCAAAATTGGACACAAATGTTTTCATCAACTTGAAAATATTTTCTGTTTTAGCTCCTCCTCCAAAAGAAGCTTGCTTTTTTTCCAAGCCCCACTCTATGCATGTTTTTGGGGTATTTTATATTGTTGGTGGTAAAACCGGATCATCTCACAGAAGGAAAAGCCTTTCAGATGTATTTATTTTAATGTGCATTGCAGCCAAATACACTAGTTAAGGGCCTTCAACCGCAGGATGCTACAAGGTGAATTATACAGGTTTATGTACCCATTTGTCAAATATGTGATAATGCAACCCAGACCCAACGCATCAACTCTCAAAGACAGAAGACTGAACAACTTCACCTTTTCTAATACTCAATGGCCTGTAATCTCAGATGAAGTGGGAAGATTGCACCGTCTGTATGCTTGTGTTACAGCCTGAGTTATGCAGCTGGTCATGACTGCTGGCACAGACTTCTGGCACATCACTATATCTCTCCAAGTGCAGTTGTTAAACCACAATTTCTCTGTAATGGTGCATTATTAATTGTGAACGCCTTCATAATGAGTGCATGGCCTCCTCGGTGTATCCTAATCAGGACTGCTTTAATCAAAGTGCAGTACAGCAGGAGTTCGACTCTAGCCTTGCCAGAAATCTCTTCTTGTGTGTCTGAATGGCAGAAGGCCACGGGATGTGCTCGGAGGCTGTCAATACAGCAAAGAGGTTGGCCTTGTCTAAATAAAACAAAGGAGGAGGAGAGGAGAGAGTGCAACACATGGATAGCTGCTACTTTAGTGATGAGCTTCACATGCTGCGGTTCTGCTCAGAGACAAAGATGGTTCACATCTGTGTGGCGCTGAGGATAAAGAGAGAAGAGTCTCATTTCTTTGTCTAGAAATCTACAGGGTGAGAGCTGCACTCATCACACTAAATGGACTCTGTTACAAAAGCTACAGCTGCATGCTTCCCCCGAAACCAAACTCCTTTATCAGCTTAAATCTCTGGTATTGCCTTCAGGGAAGCTTTTCTCTACATAAAACATAATGATTATTAACTTTTAAAGAATGTAACCAAAAGAAAAAAAAATGTCAGGGAGGGAACTTGACTAGTAGCTCAGCTCAGCTCAGCTCAGCTCAGCTCGAAGAGAAAAGCACTACTGAGAAAGTTGAAAAAAATACTGTGATACTTACTGTGAAAACCAATATTGAAAGACTGCACATGAAATCAAGATAAGCACCTTGAAAGAGACAGCAGCAGCTCAGCTTGCAGCCTCCAAATCCCTGCAGAACATCATCATAGAGACTTAAACTTTTACATCTTCAGTATTTCTTTTAGTGTGAAAACCAACTCTGAAAGACTGAAGCTGAAAAAAAGATGTGCACCTATGATGAAGCTACCAGCAACTCAGCTCACAGTCTTTCCTTGTGTCCCATGCTTACTTTTCCTTAATACTTTTTTGTCCTTGCTCCACTCCTCTGGTACAAACCTTTCAATGTGTGGAAACAAAACAACCCAAAACTGGACAGAAGGGCAAGAATAAAATGCACAGAACAAGGGGTAACTCAGTTTGCAGGTTTCTTTGTATTTATTTTTAACTACTGGTTTGTGTTTGCATCATAAATGTGTTTTAGTGCTCTTTGCAAGATACCAAAAGCTCAGCTTACAGCCTTCCCTTGTGACCTGTTTCTCTGAGGTGCTCCAGTCCTCTTGTAAAAAATAATCATCCAAACCATGACTACGAGAATCTGAACCACAGTATCTACAAACGAGCAACAGCTCAGCTTGCAGCCTCCACAACACTGCAGAAAAGAAAAAATGTCCAGTCAACACTGAAAGTCTCTGCACCTACAAAGAAGCCAACAGCAGCACAGCAGCTCTGGTTGCAGCCTAACTGTGAAAACCAAAATATTCTAAACCTAAGAATAATGTGCACCAACAAATGAGCAGTAGCTCAGCTTGCAGCCTCCAAAGCAAAGAGCTGGGAGGCAACACAAATACTACACTTTGAGATAAAATAACCTTCAATTTAAAATCCTGATGAAAAATCAACACAAAAAGACTGTGCGTAAAGAAAAGGTATGGACCCATCAATGTGCTAACAGCAGCTCAGCTTGCAGCCTCTCATTTTTTTATCCCATGTTTACTTCTGGCTTTTGAAATTTGATTTTTAGTGCCTCAACTCTCTTCCAAAAACCTTTTAAACCATGAAAACTAAAAGACTCTCAACCTAACACCTAGAATACTATGTGTGAGCAGCATCTCTGCTCCCAACAGCTCTGTTGGGCATTTGGGCTAAATTCGGGCATTTGCGAGACACTTTTGTCTTAAGTAAAAAAAAATCATTGGTTTAATGCAAATGACCTCTGCAGCTAATTTGACTTCTATTGATATCTTAATGTTTCACAAGGGATTACATGAATAAATGAGTTAATGGGTTAGCGGGGTGCCATGCTGTAACCTGGTAAAAAAAAATGCTAATCTTTCACAGCCCGTGAAAATATTTCTGGTCTTGTTATTTTGCAGAACCCTATAAATGCACGACTTTTGTGTTTGTGATTTCAAGAGCGCATGCATGGCAGCAGATCTAAAAATAACTCTGAAACCATACACGGTGATGTAAAACATAACATCATAAAGATATGTCAGTACATGATTTAGTCCTGTTAATACTCATGAAACCGTCAAGAATCCACAAAGTTTGGGAAATATTGGCTTATATAAATCATCACATGGAGTGTGTGTGTGTTTGTCAGAATATATTTGTGTGTGCAGGTTGTGTGAGGACACCGCATAATTTATGCTGCTGGATCGAGAGTGGAGACAGCCAGCCGGGGGATGCCGGGCTCCGAGAGAAGAAACATGCCAGGAATTTAAGAAGATGGCTCAGCAGCGGCTCCAGATGTAGGCAGAGCTGGAGGGGGCTGCAGAGCGTATAGAAAGAGGAGTATAGGGAGAGGAAAGAGGAAAGGGAGAAAGGGATGCCTTCTGGTAAGAGTTGAGCAGACAGACAGAGATGTAAGATGGAGGAGGGCAAACTGTAGGTGAGGTGCAGGAGGGAGGATGAGGAGGAGAGAAAAAAAGCTACAGCAGGGGAGGAGAGGAGAAAAGGAAGAGCAATGAAGGTAGGCACTGATGCAAAGATGAGAGACTCCCATTAAAATTGTAGATTTTGGAGGCTTACAGAGGTTTAGATCATCTATAGGCACATCTGAATATCTTTAGGCTGAATAAATCCAGGAAATTCCATCCTTAAAGAAGAAAAATAAGGTTTTATTTCAACCATAGCTCTTGCATCATGAGGACTAAAAATTAGCATACAGGCGCTCTACATATGTGTGTGCACATTTTTGAAAGATTACGCGTGTTTGTCCTTTGCTTTGATGAGATTGAACTGGGAGTGGGGAGAGTGAGAAACTTGGGAATAGAAAGTGGAGTTAACAGGAAAAAGGCAGCAAGCTGGAGCTGAAAAGTCAAACCTTTGAATGAGACGGTTTTGCTGCCATACTCCAAACAGCCACACAGCTTTCTGTGTGTCTTGATGAACCTCTCATGTCAAGTAGAAATGGCAATGAAGGAGAGTGAAAAGGACAGTGTTTGCATTTTATGGCCAGACCTGCATACATTTTATTCTCTAAATTTTCTTTCCTATGTCACACTATCAGTGACATACAAGGATATCGTAGGAGGAGAGACTTTGACTAACCCTACCAACAAATCAGAAAATGGAAGGGATCTAGTGGAAGCTGATTTTGCTGAAATAAAAGATAAAGTGTTGTTCTTTCTGCAGGAAGAGTCAATTATTTTGGTGGTATCATAAGCAGGAGAGTATTTTCTTGAACTGGAACAACATAACCCAATTTCATCTGACAGGAAAAGCTGTCAGACAAACCAAAACAGGTTTTTTTAGCACAGACCAAATTCTCTTTCTTTTACCCCTGTGCCCTGCCATCTTCTCCACATGTAAATAAGCTGTAACCTCTGCAAACAAGCTGCTCTGGCTCCACATGCCGAGCTGTCAGCGGAGTCCTCTCTCTGTTCAGAGCTCCAGTTTCTGTGAAAGCCAGGAGGACGATGCATCAGGTCAATTGAACCAACAAAACCGTGCAATACATCATTCTGATCCTATGGACAAACTGTAATCAATTCTACAATAAATACGTGATCACTGAAGCTGCATCACAGCCATCTTCTCCAAAGTGGACTCTGCTGACTGCGTGATGCACACTTTTTCATAAAAGATCGATAACAGCCTGGTATAATAGAAACACTATTTATCAGAGGACAGCATTCTGCAGCTGTACTCGCTCACTAAGTCTGGATCATTTATCATGCAAAGCACTCGACTTCTCTGGTGCTCTCAGCCATATGGGAACATTGTGATGCCCTTTGTTTCATAGACAGATGATAGTGGGGGAGGGAGGGAGGCAGAGGAAGGAAGAAAGAGGGGGACAGTGCTGTCGATGACTTCCGCCGGCTCTCAAAGCTGTGGAGAAGGACGGTGATTTGTGCCGCACTGAGAGGTGTTTGGCGAAGATACATGGAGGAAAAATAGCTCCACACATCAGGTTCTATAGAAACGACAGCATAGATGGAGCAGCTCGCCACTCAATGCACAGCACTCCAGATGAATGATAGCAAAGGTTAACAGAACACTGATGATAAGTACATGAGGATGATATTGACTGAGTAGAGTTGAAAAAGGCGCGTTTGGAGAGACTATTCAAAGAGTCATACGTTCAAGAAAGCAGGAACAGTGCTGGTCAAAGTGAGCAGTGTGGTTTCCATGACGTAGATCTGATTCTCTTTTCACAGAGGCAAAGTTATTGGCAATGTTTTCTTTAAAGTGTGTTTCGTTGAGGGAGGGGGCACCAAAAATGCTCAAAGAGTCAAGCACTAAACTGAATTGGAAATTTACAACGCAAAGCTGAAACAAGCCGCAAGGGGCTTGAAAACTAGAAAACAAGAACTTAAAATACTACTGATTCATTTATTGCCTAAATACATTCCCCTAATGAGTTTCTGATCCTACCAGCAGGTGTCCAGTCTTTAATGTTTCACTATCTCCCCATGATGTCTAATTTTTTCCTTGGCTTTGGGAAAACATGGTGTTATTCTATTATTCTGGGTATTCCAGGTTTGCATTAACGCAGTGGATTGCCTAAACATCAAAAACTTTTAATTAACCAGCATCTGTAAGGACCTAAGACTTTGATATTATAACTTCCTCAGAACACTATGCCTCTTTTCAGGGTACTGAAAGTTAACAGAAAAAGCTACTTTCATCATTGAACCACGAATAGTGACCACTTCTGAATGGTAACATTAGATTGCTAATAATTGGCTTAATGCTGAATGCTGAATGAAAAGGTCACTCTTGGCTGACAGGGCTCCTTACAATGGTCCACAACTACAAGGTGATATCTTTGTTGTTATGTCTTCTGCCTGGCCCAGATGAAAGATTTTCTTCTTTTTCTTTGAATTTGGAAAATGTGAAAGACTGCACACATGACTCAAACAGTCTGCAAAATGTTCCTATCAGCACCCAATGAAAGGAAAGCAAGCACTTTTACAAGCCGGTTGCACAAACATGCTCAAGTTTGGGGTGGTCCAAACCCGACTCAAGTCACATCAAACTAAGAGCGTGATTTTTCTCAGCTCTGGTGACTCCAACTGAAGTTGTGTGCCTTGTGAAAGAATTTAACATTTACAAGAACCTCATAAATTTGGTAATGAGCGAAGCAATAGCTGGTAAAAAAAAATCCAAATGGCTCCAGTTGTCTCTTTAAAATGTACCCCATCATTACTGGCTTTACACCATTGTTAGCAGACCACAAATTGGACTGTAGAGCCTGCTTTTTTGTTGGTTGTCAGCAGGTGTTGATGATGGTCTTTTGTCAGCAGGTTTGTTTGTTGGTTCCAATTTATCCTGGGATAGAGAAGCTTAGTTTCCCGGGCTTAAAAATAATCTATATCTTTGTTCAAACAGTCCCAGAGCAGACCCGTTTAACTCCACAGCCTGGTCTGCAAAGTGTTTTGAAGACGTCTGATTGTAAAGATGTGTGGGCGGCTCAGTTGAAGTAAGAAGGACATTGATTTTTTACATGTTTGTATGAGACTGTATTTAAAATCAATGCACACTGTACTTACAAGGTTGAACGCCTACATGTTGTTGGCTCATGCAAGAGCTGTCAAGGTGGACTGATCAAAAGGCAGCAGAGACAAAGATAAAGAGACACAAGAAGTACCACAGTGATGGTAATTGCCTTACCTTTATGTTTCCTTTCACAAGCATTCAGACGTCCACGATCGGCTCTGTGAACAGACACAATCAGGGTTAGAGGATACAATCATTCAGATCCCATCACACTTTAAAATCCTCTGGAGTAATAAGGTCAAATGATGCAGGAGCCGAAGGTAAGTTAGGCTTTTTCCAAAAAAAGTTGGGGTTGAGTCAAAAAGGCCAAATGGTGGCAGTTCTCCCTTGGTTTGGAGAACTCTTTACAGCACCTTGACCTTTAATCAATGCACAGAGCCCCAGCTTTCACTCTGTTTGGTGGGAGCTCACTGAGTTTGGATCAGGGTCAACAGCCGTCCATTACTTTTCACCAACTACAACACAAAAGACACTGCGTTAAGTACTACAGAGTGCAAACTCTTCTATAAACTGATTCACTGGTTCAGGTGGTCAGGTCTAATATGTTGATATTAATTCACTGGGAGAAGAGGAAGAAGGTGATAGAAGGTAGTGATAGTCCAGCAGGATCCTTGTTTTCTGCTTTCGACCCCAGCAGATGTTTTTCTTTGAGTTGTATCAAAGATGACCTTAACTGCTGTGACATAGGGCTCAGTGATTTTAACCATACTGTCATGAAAGAAATCAAAAGTAGATGACCTGTGATTGTAAACCTGAGTCAGTGGTTTTATCCACAGTTTTTGTAGTTTACATGGCTATCTGCGGATACACAACCATGACTGACAAATGGTAGATATGTGCCGTCAAACAACATCTGGGCACAGAGAAGGAACAGGAGTGCAGAAACTGATTTATACTTCAGTGATGAGAAAACTTGAGTGGCTAACATCAAAGACAGGGTCAGCTTTGCTGGCAGTAAAGACACTACAGCTGCACCTGATCTTCGCAACACTACAGGGAACAATCCTGCAAAGAGCCATTAGATTGGATCTGTCTGCAACCAGTTGTGCCAAGTTGTGCAAAAAAATCTTTGCTTCTAATTTGTTGTATGTGCAGTCGTATAACTGTATATGTATATGTATATGTGCAGTTAAAAATCTGCAGATGTTAAGGAGTTTTTTTTTTTTTAAACCGCAGGGGGTGGTGCAACCCAAACCAAACCTTCCTCACAGAAGTTAATATTCAAGCTTGTGCCTCATCTTTCTTATCTTTAATGTCTAATTATCAGGACTCCTCTCCCAACAGATGTGTCTTATATGATCTCAAAATGCCTGCTGCTTTTCTCTTTCCCCTCCTCCTTTTAGCTCTGCAGTGTGAACAAAGTGGTGAATTTGTGTCAATCTCAATGTGCCCCTGAAGTAACTGACTCTTCCTTTGTACTAGAGACTGAGCAACACTTCAAACCTTTCAACAACGATAATAGAAGCTGATCTATAAATCAGTGACCATAAAATTAAAGCAGATAGAATGAGGACAAGACACAACAGCAACAGCAAATATTTTTAGCTGTGATGAAAAAAGCACTAAATCCATTATCTGGCTAAGTATAACAGGAAACAAACAGGCCTTTTAAGCCTTTTATCTTTTTTATATTATTGATCTCGGCTGACTTGAAGGGAGAAAGTGAGTGGAGGTCATTGGCAGCCTGCTCTGTGTAGTGGCCTGTCCCTTTAAAGACAATGACCTGAGCAGCAGGGCAGCTTGGCTGGAGATGAGAAAGTAGTTATTTCCAGCACCCTCCTCATTTATTTGTGTACGTGTTTTAAGAGACCCAAAGCAGCAGGCTGGATGCCTGGGTGCCATGCTGATAAAGCAAGAAGGGGACTCGGTGCACTCTTCCCAGGGCCCCTGAGTGATACAAGGGGCAGCATGGGGGGGCTCGAACAGGGGATCAGGGCTCTAAGCCAGGCGGATACACTCGGGTGGATAACATGTCTTTAATGCTACTGATGGACTGCCCAACTGGCGCCCCGGCTGGCTGGCACCCTGCCCAGCGTTCTTCCACTGGCTGAGCGTCTGTATTGCTTGGATGACTGTTGTGAGACAGGCAGGGAAAGTCAGAGGTGACAGACAGACAGACAGACCACAGACAGACAGAAAGAGATAACCACAAACACAGGACACACAGGCCACGGGCAAAGACAGATTAACAGATGGACAGAGTCCCTGACGGACGACTTGGTGGAATGTGGTTCATACGGGTCAACATAACTCTGCTGAGTTCATGCATGTATCAAAGCGAGAGAAGCGCTGAGAAATTAAACGACTTCAGGAGTGCATTTCAGATCAAATTCAGGTTGATAAATTTATGTATTTCATGTTTTTTTCAGTTAAAAATATCTAACAGCATGAGAATAGATGCAAACACAGTCAAGATCTCCACACTCTTAAGCTTGCAATATGGATCATAAAACATTCACAGCTCACTTCTTGCTCAATTTGCAAGCCATATCTTTGTCTTGTAACCTGCAACATGTTGTTGCATTGGCAGTTTATTGTTTCATTGGTTATGTTTCAGGTATTGGACATCTTTAGGTTTAGATCAATTTGGGCTTAGGTCAGCAACTGCTCAGCTCTCAGTCTCTTAAACCATGTCAAAAGACAGCAGAGATGATACTTCTTAACAGGTTAAAGCTGCTTTGCCTGGAGCATAGATCAACAGGTAGCTGCACTGAACTAACCATAGAAACGAATCTAAACCTTCCTGAAATCCTAACTAACCTGGTCAGTGGTAGCTCAGTTTGCAGCCCCTCATTATGTCCTGTCTGCCAGGAGATACAAGGAAAGCTTATGCAGTGTTTTAAAGGTTTAACCACCCCATCGTGTAATTGAAGACCTTGTTTGGTTACGCACCCCCCTGCTGGGACCTTGTGAACTTTGAGCACTGAAAGACTACAGCCTAAAAACAGAGCCAACAGCTCAGCTTTCAGCTTCTCCTAAACTTCTGCGCCTGCTACAACCTTTAAAATCTTTAAAAGACATAAAAGTCAAACTACAATCCACAGAGGTCAAAATTTAACATTTTTCAATGCCGTGATACTCATAAAACCAGCGGCATTATCCGTCCAATATTGATTCGTTTTGATTTGGATAGTAGCAGCAAGACACTCAAGGCTAAAATCTTGACCTCGTAATGTTCCTGAAGACCTTTGAGCTTCTGAAATATGGCTCCTACCATGAGCACTTTCACTTTTAATGCCAGCCTTTGAGATGTCCTGATACAGAAGTCGAGCCTTTCTCTTCCTCTCTCTCTCCAGCAGTAAGTCCATCTTTTTGTTAGCATTTCATCACTACGGTGAAGAACCCACTATTTATTTTCCAGATATCACTTTCTCACTCAAACAGTCAGTCTGAGGAGCCTGGCTTTCTCTTCTGGCAGTTTTGAGCTGAATGTGTTCACCCAGCCCTGAGCTGAGCTTCGAAATAATAGAAGCAGAGCAAAATTGGAGGAAAGATGCAGATATAATTAGAAGTGATCTGGTAACTTTTACTGCAGTTAGGCGGACAGTCCAGCAGTGATAGGCGGGCTTCATGGTCCAGTAGCTTTTCTCCATGAGAGCAGACTGGTGCCTGCATTTACAGAGGTCAAAGCCAGGAGAAGTCTCCCTTTAAAGTCCAGATTAGGAGACAAAGTTTGCATTTTATCAAACAGATTCAATGTTCAAAATGTTTATTTTCCTCTGTACAATAAAACCAAGGCAGAATGCTGTTGTGTGGTTATTGCTGGGGTAATTTGTCTGTGAATGATCTTTTTTACCACATTACAATAAAGGTCTGATTATCTGCATGAAGACAACTGAAACCCAAACAAATGGATCCTTCTTCTGTGGTGTCGGTGGAGGTTTCCTCGATGTGCAGGGCCACTCTCCAACAACTCATTTCCCCCTTGGAGTCTAAACAGAGCGTGTTTAGGAGAATGAATGGATTCAATGTGATGATACCTGCTGCCACTAATGCCCGGACACAGCTTCATTTGAAATTATTTACTTTTGAGCCACAGATCAGCTGGGAGCTTTATTTAAAATGAGACAGATAAATACACTGTGTACAGTGGGCTCTAACAGGACCCTCTGTTTATGTTTGGAGAGCTCTTAAGGAAATCAAGCTGTGTTTAGATTGTCGGACATTTTGACGGCTGCGGGTTATTTAATAAATAAACAGCTGAGGCTCGAGGTCTAAGACTCTGTTATGTATTTGGTTCAACATCATTTGAGTGGTCTGGTCAAGCGTTTACCATATATTATTCTAAACCCTCATCTTGAGAGTCCGCTTACTTGATAGAAACACGAGCTGGGTCTGAACTATTTGTGTTCAAGTGCAGAAGTCTGAGCTGAATGCAGCCGACCCAAAGCCAGAGTCTAACACAACAACAGTAACTGACTGAGTGATTCACTGAGCTCATGATGCCTTTTTCTGCTAACATTATTTTAATTTTGATGCATGAATAAATAAACTGTAACTCTATCTCACCGACAAAATAGAACCAAGGGCGAGTTACTCAAACTGAGTATTTATTTTACAAACCTCATAACCAGCGGCAGATAGAAATCACAAAGGGACCAGCTGACATCACTGTCTCTCACCTCTGCTCTCAGTCTGTCTGTAACAAACATAAATGTAATGTTTGTTCCTAAAATGGACATTTAAAGATAGTTGGGATGGAGGGCAGGAGCAGAGACACACCCTTATCCCACTGAAGTGTAACTGCTACATCAAATGTTCAGAATGCAGCACCCCCATCCATGTATTCAGAGGTAATTGGTTAGAGTGATACTACAGTGAGACATCCATGGATACTTATTTTCCACTGTCTCCACTTAGTTTTCCTTGCTCCATCTCTTAAAGTTATCTTTATACTGATCGCCCACTGCTGCTCGCTTCCTCTCTGTCCTTTTGACTTTGTAATAGCAAACTTGAAAAACAACAGGATTGTTTTCATTGAAAATTGGACAACCTGAACAGTTCTGTGAGATAGAAAGGTTGTACACAGGTTCTTGAACATTTTACGAGGCACAAATTATCATTTCCAAGTCTTCAAACACAAACAAAACTGCCTCAGATGAAGCCACCTGCAGCATTTTCAAACAAAACGACTCTTTTAGCCATGATGTTGGTGTGTAGAAGAGGTAGATGATATCCAGTTAGGGAATATCAGTCAGGTGTGATGGACAGGTGTAAATATGCAGATTAAAGCCAGAATACCTGGGTCAAAGTCTAACATTACTATGAGTTTTATGAAGATAACATTTTTTTTTAACCTCAGAACCAGCGATTGTTTTGAACCAATAAGAGGATGCACCAGATTGTTTGCTGAACATATGCTGCCTTTAGTATCTGGATCAGAGCCAGTATGACTTCTTCTGAGGAAACATTGCACCAACATGCTCTCCACAACACCTGTTAACAAATTTTGTCAGGATTTCACACTTTAAATCAATTCTTTTTTAAATGCTCCATGTTTTAAAAAACGTAATTGGTGGGGTTTTTCACACTGGATAAAATCTGAAAGATCCAAAATTCTAACATCAAAAAGATTTAGAAAAAAGACGAGCAGATATAACTGACCGTTAGATGAAAGGTGGTTAGATCCTTAAAAACAATTAACATTACATCCATGTCAAATGTGCATGTGCAGTAAGGAGCCAAACATTGTTTCGACTTAAGGTTGTTTCTCCCCACCATTTTTTTAAATTAGAATTTTATCACTGTCCTTTTAACTGACCCTGTTTTAGTCCTTTTTAACTTTTTTCTCAGGCATATCTTTAATCTTTTATTTTCATTTCTCTAGTTTGCTTTTTTTTAATCTTTGTTTATTGTTTTCATATTTTCTGATAAATTTGTGTTTTTTTTCATGTGAGTTTTATTCTATTCTTGACCTCCTCAAACCTTTGATTTATTTTTTATTTTAATTTTGTCGAGCACTCTCTGACCCTGTTGAGAAAAGTGATACAGACCAGTAGTGATATCTTGTGGTTCTGACCTGCAGACAAATGGCTTTGAGCTCCACATCACTGCACAGAGATCCAGCGTCCAGAATGAAAAAAAATACAAACAGAGCATACTCACTGCAGACAGACACAACTGCACACACAAACATGAGGTGTTGCACAGGTAACACAGTAAGTGTTAGGTAGGCTTCATTTTAAGGAAAACATGTTTTAATCTGCTTTTCAGCACCGCTAACTGTGTGCCAATTTTTCTGTTTTCAGCCACCTTTTCTGCAACAGCACAGGCGGTCATAAAAAAACAAAAAAAACAAATTTGGGTATCCAGAAGTCCAGTTTCTATTGTAGCGGCAGGTCTCGACATTGTTTGATTTCAGTATTTCTTAGAGGATCCAAAAGTCACATTCTAGCACGATGACCCATTATGTTTTTTATAAGATGCTAGCTCTGCAGATGACTTTTCCGTATTGCAAACAATGTATCTGAAGGCCCCTCTGTTTGTGAGAACAGACTGTTCAGCACCTATTGTTGATATTATAACTGCCACGAGGTCACGGCGTGTACCCGGGGCCGTTGGGCCTGTTGGCTGGTCGGTTGGGACAGCTGAGAAGTGGCCCCAGAGCTGTGGGAGTGGCCCCGGCCCAGATGGCCGTCCTATACAGCCTAGGGATTCAATACCTTTCTTTTTCCCCTCACAGACCAGATGGAGACCATTACAGTGGCCTGAAAGACCTGAGAGAGCCGGAGTGAGAGAAAGTGAGAGAGGGAGAGGTGGGGTAGGTGGCGGTGGCGCTGTGGGGAGGGTGTGTGTGTCTCGCCTTTCCAAAATCTCTAATTACCACAATTGTTGAAATCTTTTCAGCCTGCTTTTTTCTTACTTTCTGATACAAAAAGCTCCCTCTCAACATGCACTGCAAGCCCTCCCGAGGATTCCTATAAGAGAGCAGACTGTTTCACACAAGACAGAAAGACCGAGAGAAAGAGGGAGAAAAGGGGAGAAATGCTGAGAAGGGAAGGAGAGAGGAGGAAAAAAAACACTTTAAAGATATGCAAATCCAACTGTCTGGGGTGAGGAGCATTAACCAGCGTTAGCAGGATAGCTGCCTCTATTTTTAGTGTTCGCATGTGTGTGTGAGTGCACGTCAGAGTGTGTGTGTTTCTCTCTGCCGAGGTGTGTGATGACTTCCTTAAGCCTGGGCTTTCATGTTCTAGTGAGACAGTCTGGGCGTCGAGATATGTCGGCAGAAATATTCCTCCTAATTGAGACACTTCACAAATGAAGCTGTCAAGCCGGAGCTTCAAACAGAATGCACAACAGCAGTTGAAAGAGAATTTCTAGGACGACAGTGAAGGAGTTTCTGTTTTTTTACCCCCACTTTTTTTTTTCTAAACAAGTACAGTGCATTCAATGATTACAGGCTGGTTTCGGGACAATCATCAGTGTTGCCAAGGATTTAAAAAAAAAAAAAAAAAAGACTAAAATAGCAGGCGCCCAATCAAGTCTTCAAGTTAAACTAAAATAAGTCGAGGGGAGGGATGTATTTAACTGGTTTATTTTGTACACATGGTTTCAGCATTACCTCAGGCCAGTGTCAGAGACGTCTAATGTGGAGACTGGTGATGTAATGAAACGTCTGGCAGCCATGTTGGCCTGTCTCTGTACCTGAAGCACAGGGGCTTTTTCCAAACGTACAACACAGCCATGATAACTATCACAGACCCAGTAAAATCCAACTTTTAATCCACATTTATTCTATAATTCCCCTAATGCAAGCCTCATCAAATAAATGCTCCTTATCGAAGGTAATTCTGGTATCTAGAATGACAATCTGAACCAAGCAGTGACAAAAAGAAATTCACGTGTTCTCTGTGAGGAAGTTTTGACTTAACCCTCTCAAGCACCTTTTAGGTCATTCTTAAAGGGAAATGAACACCCATAAGAAAAACTTGGTTGGATATAAAATCAATCCCACTTCAGATCCAGTGTACAATCAAAAAAACACCTGCTTAGAGCCTCTTGCAATCACATTAACATCCCCTTCAGCAAAAAAAGAAGGCCTTGACCACCACAGACAAAAACACCAGTTCCTATCCGATATATTTTAAAGAGCTGATACTTACTTTTCTTAAGTTTCATCACTGTTCACAACTTCACAAAGGTTTCACACAAAGTTCAGCCATTATTCAGCCAAGCCATGCTTTTTTTTGTATGGTCACTTCTCCCCACTCCGCCATAATTACAGATATTACACTGAACACAATTGGCAGCAGCTCTGGTGTAATAGAGTAAAGTTCACAACTTGGCTTTCTTTGCTTCTAGATCTGTTCACCACACCCAAAAAGTACTTTGGGAAGTAGAGCCTCATCGGAATTTTCTCCTTTGAATCATCTAATGTAATCTAATCTAATCTCTAAGCTTCTTGAGCAGCATTTGGAAGCCCTGTATTGCACTGATAATTTGTAGTGAGTGTTGTAAAGACTCTCCTTAGACGCCCAAAATTGCAGGCCTGGTCGTGGTATCTACTGCCTTTAAAAAATTCTCAGACGGACATCAGACTTGTTTCCTTTGGATTTATCTTCCAGCCTTGGTCTAAGTGTTCACCTAACCCGTACCCTCTTTTATATTTAGCAGACCTTAAATTATCTGTTTTATTAAAGCTTACAGTTGGGACCACCTTAGGATGAGACTAGCCTGTCGTTACACAGCTGAAGGCTTTAACTGCTGAAGTCCTCACACATTGCAAACTTTGTGAACGTATTTCCTGCATTCACAATATTTTGTTGTATGTTAGATGTTAAACACCTGCTTAGACACTATTCCTACTTGTGATAATTGCTTTATGATCAACAGCACCATGTATGAGCTCAAATTTAACATAAAAACTTTAACTGTGCAACTGGGAAAGCAAGAATGTTCCCACTATCAAAGGGACCTCAAAAAGAGACATAGTTACAACAATTCTCACTACCACAGGGTCAGCACACAAGTATAAACAAGACTTTACCAAAACCACATTACAGGTCAAGGTACAAAATGTCTGCAAAAGTACTATGGGAGGTAGACCCAAACCCCAGCTTTGTCCTTTGAAATCATCCAGGCCCAAAGCTTTTTTTTTTTATTTATTTTTTTTTATTTCATTGGTTCGTTATGTTGAGGCTTGCAATGGGACTGATTCTTTCTTGAACCAGCTCTGAGTTATGGTGCTGAAGGCTTGAACTGTCAGGAGATGTATGTCACCAGCTTGAAATCTTGATTTCCTGGTAAAGTGACAAACCAGATGTCCTCCTGAGAGTCCCTAAGGTCCCTAATCTATCAGTTCCTTCCTACTAGACTTCATCTCCCACCCAGAATTTCACCATAATTATTGGTACTGTCACCATAAATCTCTATGTCTCGCATCATCCTCTGTTCCCCTTCCTGAGTCCAATGCGGTCCTAGGCAGATGACAGTTCAGCATGAGTCTGGTTCTACTGGAGGTTTCTGTCTGTCAGAAAAGTTTTTACATTACTTGCTAGATTGTAAAGTGGATTGAATCGACAACTTTTTCTGTAAAACTAATTTAACAAAAAGTAAGTGAATGGCACTGTTAAAATCAAAGGTTAAAGATTTATTTATCTATTCTGGAGCAAAACTGCTGAGTTCTGCTTTTATATTGTCTCTGTCTCCCCCCATCAAAAACCCAACTTCACCCCACTGCCTCGACAACACTATTGACTTGAAATATGTTTATGTAAGAAGGCCACAAGCGGGTTAAATTTCCTCTGTTACAGTGTGTAGTTCATTCTCCCACATCAGCACATTGCTTTAATAAAGTTATCATTAAACATATTGGACACAGATGATGGTCAGAGTCAAACATCTTTCAAACATGCTTCTTAAATGAGAAACTTGCAAATGTCCTCATGATTTGATCCATCTGGCTTCCTGTATGCCATTAGGTTTCCCTGACACAGTTTGTGGTATCATACTTAGCCTCAGTTTGGAAACAATTGACCTCAGTGCTGCGATGTGTTTTTATGCCCCTGTGCTGCAGGAAGTGATTGCCTGCGGGCAGAACATTTTGGGTTGTCCTTGAGTTTTTACATCATCCTGAATGAAAAACTTTCCAGGAGGGAATTTCTTTCAAAAGAAACAAATTTTTGGTCAGCCTGGAGTCAAGGATAAACTTCTTGAACAGTTTCTTGCCGGTGCTATGTTCTTATCAGGACCAGAAAAAAGGCAGCCCGTCAAAAGTGTTAATAACACCGAAGTGACAAAAATACTTTACAACCTGGGTCAAATTTCTTAAAAGTCCTCGCACATCAAATACTGAAGACATATTTGAATTAGAACAGCAAAAGGAGGGCAGTACCTGTAGTTCATTTTTAATCCATCCATGACTGAATATGGGACAGTGGAGTAAATGGGCTTGGATCAGAAAGGAGGTTTAGTTCTCTGTTATTTTTATTGAGGATTTAAGGAATGGATGAGTTATTTAGCTGGGCTCAAGGGAGTTTCAGGTGGATTTAGCTAAAGGGCCAGCATCCAAATATGACATATAGCAGCTCTTCAGATCATTTGATTGTAAGATGCATGGACTTGGAAGCATCTGCAGCCAGCTTGTTTCTAGGTTTTTCTCTATTCCGTCACTCTTAGCGTTTGTTTGGAATAGAGGGTGTCCTAATTTTTGTTCTGCTTCAGCATTTGTAAGAAAACAGTCAGTGTGGAGAGCAGAAGCAGGTGGAAGGCACATCCTGGCTTCTATACCTCCCTATTTTATATTTGAATGAAAGTGAATCCAACTTTCTGTTTGAATTTTCAAATTTGAAATTTCAGCTTGAGACACTAACTTGTACAAAAGCCTATCCGCGTTTCGATTACCTTTCAGTTTTCCATTCAGACCCCTCTGAATGCATCAGGGATGATCTATCTGACCTCAGAAGTTTATGACAACAACCAACTCCAAAACAAACATGGCGACTGTGCAGGAGGTATTGCTAATGTACTTCATCCAAAAAAGACAAAAAAGGAGTCAGTGTTGTAGGAGGCTGTGGTAGTTGAGGCTTTTAAATATGTGACGTTTCCCTTTAAAAAGTTCCACCACTGTTATCTCTTCTCTGATGAAATACAGACAAAATGAACGCAGAGTATGGACAGAGGGCTCCGTCCACATCCTTATTTAACATTGAGCATAAGTGAGCCTTCAAAGTAAATTGATGTAATAGGTAAAAGCCCACCAGGACACAAATTGAAAATTCCAGTGAATGAGAGCTGGATAAACCTTTTTCTAAACACCAAGAGGCATCACCCTCTGAGCCTGCTCCTCCATCAGATTCTTCCTCCAAGGCCATAAAGTAAGGCTGAAGCCTCCATACCTGTTATTCTGCTTCTAGTTATCATTTCTGCCTCTCTTGGGTTTTGAGCAAAGCTATAGCCAGATTTCAACTTCACAGAGTCTAAAAAGAAAACAAACAGAAGGAGAAAGATCAAGAAAATGAAGCAAATAGTGACATAAGACACCCCTTATAAAAAAAAAAAAAAAAAGTGCAGTAAATTCAAAGTCAGTTCTCTTTTGTGTTTTCAAATTTTAACAAAAAAAATTAAAATAAAAAATAAACCCAAATAGTAAAAGTCAGGGTCCTACTGGTATGTAGGTTTCATTTACACAAAGTCATGACGTAGAAAATTTTGAAAGCTGTCAAAATGACAGCCTCGGTAGTTTTGGGTGTTAAACCAAACTAAGCACTTTGTTTGCACACAGAGTGAGAATCTGCTCCTCTGGAGGCTTCAGGTGTATTGTTCACATAGAGTCTGGCATTTCGAGCTCTACCGGAGAAATTTCTTAGAGTAGTGTGAAAGCAACTCTGAAGCTTTTGTACCATCGACAAAGGATGCGTTAATTCTTCTTACAAGGTGTTTTGTAGTGTTTGGAAGGTTTTTATAGGACAGTTTTCCTCCAATCATGACCATCCTAACCTTCCTTTCAGCCTTCCTGTTTATAAAGTGTCTCGCTCCGCGTTGCGTCTTTCCTGATAACGGATGGCTGCAGCTGAGCGCCGGCCCGTTTGGAAAGTGGATCAGTAAAACAATACAAGAGTCACTGCTCTGAAACTTTCATCATGAACTTTACTGTGTTTGTCAGAGCACTCTTTGTTTAGACAAGACGAGCCGAGCCCAGAGAACAGCAGGCTACTGAGGGCCTGCCGCAGAGTGTGATACCAGCAGCGGCGGATAGCATATGGCACCGGGAACAAGATACAACACAAACAAACACAGGACACAGGGATGGGCAGCTCAAATGATGGGATTACATGGGCTGGGTGCTGTACAGGGAGTGTGTATGTGTGTGCGTGTTATTGTTGGTGTGTGTCTGGCTGTTGAGTGTGAGCATTTTATAGTTTCAGAACTAAAAGTCAGTTTTAAAATCAATATATGATGACAGAGAATCCAGAGTGAAGTGATATGAAGAATGGAAACTTCAACTCGGTCTGAAAATCATCTATCCAATAAAATGTCCTGACAGAAGTAAATACTGGACCCTCAGCTATAAAAGCTACAACAATGTGGGGTGAAGAGATGTTCTTCATGTTCGGGTGTTTTAACTTATTGCTTCTATCGTTTCCACATTTGTTCGGCATCACTGAAAGAAGTCAAATTTGTCACAGACTAAAAGCTTGAAAGAATAGCTTAAACTTATGGGAGATTTTAACAAGACCGCACATGTTCCTGAGACATGTAGGCGGGGGGTGTACTGGTGGTACCGGGCCCAGATGATAGACCCTTTAAGTCCTGGAAGTTTTGAGGTTTCGCCTTCATGGATCAGACTTGGTTGCTGAAACATATTGACATCTGAAGACAACACAAAGTCAACACCTGAGACTTCTCCAGGTCACCTCCTTCCATATCTTGTTGGTCTAGTTCTGATACTTTTCTGTTCACTGTGGGGGCTTTCAGACTCCTTGACTGTTCTGCTGCAACTGCAAAGGCCCTTACACAGCAGACTGTTACAGGACATCTTTCTATCAGAACAAATATTTACTTTTTCAGTCGCTGAGCTCCGTTGGATCTCCTGTGATCGGTTTTGGTTGTTAAGTTTAAGAAAATTGATAGCTTAAAACTCCAGTCGTGAAGTCTACTGTGGTTCAGTTTGTTATGAAAGTCTCAGTTTAAATCTAAAAAATCTGAAAACAAAGAATAACATTGTGACTGAATTTAAACCCTGAGTCAGAAATTCAGTTATCAAATTCTTGCCCTATGCCTGTAACTCGAGACGTAACGAGACGTTAAAATGAACTTAAATAATGGAAGTGCAGGAGGCTGGGGCAGTCTTTGTTCATTTTGTAACTTCCTGGGAAAGCTTTGTTAGTAAAGTTTGATCACCCTTCTTGTCTTTTGATCATTTTTTTTTTCAAAGTGAAGAAGATTCATTTCACCCCTCAAGTTTTCTGCACATCATTTGCATCACTTTGGTGATGAAACAAGGTCATAATGTTGATATTTTTCTCTCAATACATTTTAAGAATTCATATTGTACAGGTTTTTTTAAACTTAATGAAAAAAAGAAAGACATGCTAAGACTAAGATGCTTAATCTGCTCTAAAGTGAATTCATGTGCCACGACTCCAGCATCTAGCAAAATTAGGACACGGCATATCTGCTGTGACCTGTTGGAGCAGGGATGCAGTCAGATGCTCTGTGTAGCAAATGGTCAGTGGAGTCTCAATGTAGAGGTAAGTGGGCAGAGTCAGACATTGAACTCAACTGACGTTTCCTGTTTGGACCATTATTAGCCATTATCCCTGCAGACATGTAACACCCCTTAAGAGATTCACTTGGGGAGATGCTCTTCCAGCCATCACAGTTTTCTTATTGCTAAGGTCACTCACATCCTCAAAATTGCCCATATGTTCTGCCTTGTGCTACCAAACATGTCCCACTCACTAACAGGTAACATTTACAAGAGATAATTAGAGTAATACGCTCATTCTGTTTGTGGTCACAGTCCTGTAGCTGATTAGATTGAATCTATTCCATCCAAACTGAGCTAAAACAAGCTTAATTAGGTGTGTGGACTTCTACCTGGCGCTCCTTTGTTTAAAGAGAAAGACGATAATTTCTACGACACACATTTCTTAATTTAGATTGTTAAATTCCTCTCTTTGGGCTCAAAATCTGCCTCCTCGATAACGCTGGTTTGGCTCTTTAAAGGAGCTGTCAGGAGCAGGATTAGCATTCGCAGCAGCACAAGTCTGGTGGATCGTAGCCAGAGGAGAGAAAAGCGAGCAGGGTCTGACAAAAAGCAGGAGGCCCAAAGTCAGCGCGGCCCGGGGGCGAGAGCTGCACTCCACAGGGACGCAAACACACCGAGCTCAGACTGGAGTATGCGCTGATAAACACCAAGCGAGAAAACACACACATGTGGACAACACACATGAAAAGAAAAGCTGCACACATTGTCTGGTGAGGAGATGTTAAAGCCACGGGCCTGTTGCACAAAAAGATCCTTTGTTCTATTACTGCAAAACACACAGAAAAATGTACACACACACACACCAAAAAAAAAACAAGTGCTGCATGTATACCAGACAGAGCAGAGCGAGGCTGCAGGTTCAGGCTGTCAGGGCGTCTGAGAGCTGCATCTATCTTACACATCTGTGCAGTCTCAGCGGAGTACACTGCATATCATCCTTTACATGCATCTACTGTTTCATGTTAGAGAGTGTGTGTGCTGAGATACAGAGGCTGTGAGTGTGTGTGGGATCACCTTACAGCAGGTTCTGTCAGGAGCTGAAGATGAACTGTTAGAGAGAAATGTCTCCTCGTGTCAGTTTATCAGTCTGGCAGCTTCACCCCTCCTCCACCTGCAGCCTCACGTCTTGCTCACACACTCAGGTTTGATGTTAGTGTGCAGACGTGCAAACATCACGTCATTCTGCAGAATCTGCAGTGAGTGGAAATGCAAACACCGATCCTCGCTTTTTCATTTTCAGTCAAACATGCTAAATGTTGTTAAATGTTGAATCTGGAGCATGCAATTTAAAAATGAACAAGGTCTGGAGTTAAACCTGCAGCAAACGTTTGAGCATGAACAAAGAGTTGGGCTGTCAGAAAATAAAACTCAACCGTTGATTTGCAGGAAGTGTCATATCTGTCTACATTTGTGAAATAATTTTGACTGAAAGACACAGTTATTCTGATGCCATGTTTCCATCCTTAATACTGATTTCAATACCTGCATGATATTAGCTATGTTATGTGTTAACTTTCCTCCTTTCCTCCAAGATACAATCAAAGAAATGTTCTCATAATTTACCAGTCCTGCATAAAACGTTGATATTTAGCTATAGAAAAAAATACCATTCATGGATTTTTAATCAATTTGAACTCATAAAAGTTTGACCTCCTGTTTTTGTTTACAAGGATTATTCACTTTTATACCATCTTCAATGTTAAACTGCTCTGAATTTCAACTAAATATGTGAATAAATCCAAAGTATTCAGATTAACATCCATAAAGATGCTTTCTCTCTTTCACAGCCCAATATTGAATTTATTTTAAACTCACTAAATCAGTAAATTAAGAATAAAATTGCTTAACATCCTTATCAAGCAGTAAACAGGAAACAAACTGACTGACACTTGTATCAACGTGTTTTATGTATTCATAAAAAGAATATCTGTTCCCTCTCACTCTTTAAATTTCTGAATATAAAAGCCTCAGACCTTGAATAATAGGCTGCAGATGTAAAATTTACTGAGCAGCTACACTTGTTAGTTGAAACAGCGTGGATCTTGATGACCTCCTTACCTTTTCTCTTACATATTCAGCTCCACAAACAGCCAAAGGGGGGTTCAGTCCAGAGTTGAATCTGTGGTCCAAACATTGATAACGTAGATTATAAAGAGCGTCTTAGGCCGCTCTGATCTTTAATCTTTTGTTAAAAACCCACTGTATGAATTACTGAAGCATGTGCTGATAAAACTGTTTTCTGTATTCTTACTGGAGGCATCAGGACAGAAAATAAAATTCAAACGGAGAGGGCGACGTAAAAGCCTGAACATGAGCAGACGGGAGAGGAAACCGAGGAAGAGCCAGCAGCAGGTCGAGGCCCAGACCGAGCAGTTGAAAGGCAGAGAGAGCTCACTAAGTGATTTAAGGTCCACAGGTGCAGACAGACCAAAATTAAAACATCTACCATCCCAAGATGCTTCAGGTTTCTCAGATCAAGACATCAGTCGATTGATACAGTGTTTTCAAAGCAGCTTGGGAGCTGTTATGTTTATGCAGAGGATTCAAAGATGTGTTTGTAGAATTTAAGACGTCTAACCTTGAACAATCCCAAAACTAAGTCCTACAGTAATTCCTCTCACTTGAAACAAAAAGTGACCAGCTGTTGCTCAGACACTGAGCCTTAGACGTGAGTGAGTTTGTCAGATGGTGGTGTAGCTGCCCCATGTTTGAGCGCCTTCATTGCATCCTCATTGCGTCAGTTGTATGATCAATTCCCAGAACTATAGCTCATCTGTGCATTGTGCATGAATGTTCGTTGTATGATCCATTGGTTGTTCGACTGACTTGCAAACTGTCTGCCGTGGTAGTTCTTGCAGTGGTAAAGCAGTATAATCTACATCGGAAGACACATCTGGTATTGAAAATCAAGCCAGTGCAGAAGTTTAAAAAGTGGAGTTAGTATTAGCCTGATTCTGGCACTAAAACCACAGGGGGTTAGAAAGCAGCACAGTTAGTTAGTTAGTTAGTTAGTTAGTTAGTTAGTCTAACCAGTCAGATTAAGTGCTGAGCAGTGGCAGGGTAAAATAAAGAGTAATTATAAGTCAAGATACAATAAAAGGATGTGTGAGGACTTCCTGCAAAAGCATCATTAGTGCTAGCGTTAAGACTCCACTTCCCATAAGCCTTTACTCCTCCCTGTCTTGATGGTCCAAGGCATCCTTAAGTTTCGGTTTTGGTTTGTTTGGGAAAAATGAATGGAAAGCACATCTTTTCAACACCACTTTTCAACTTTTTACTAACAAGGTATCAACAGTTACATAAAGCTACTGTTTGAAATGTGACAACAAGCGAAATTTGTAAACTCAGTCTGTGCCATAGTTTAGTAGCCAGATATAGGTAAAGCTTCTCACAGCCTGGTGCTCTGAGACATGTTCATAATGTTAGGGAATCTTTATGTCCTACCAGTGCTCATCTACCAAACAGAGCAGACGTAACCTGGCTCTACATTTGATTGATAGACTCTGAAGCTTGAACAGATCACTGCAAGACAGTAAGACACTCAAGCTCTTGTTTCCACCATTAATACAAAACAAATCAAAGAAATAGTTTTCAGTCATGAGACTTTGGGGTGCCGTAAATCAATATGGTGCCACCAGGAAATGTACGGTGCACACTGTCAAGTATTCACTTAGTTTCACTTTTTTCCACTTTTTGTTACATTCCAGCCTAATTGCAAGACAAAATAAACTCTTTTCTCTCAAAATTCAACACACAACACCACATAATGACAATGTGAAAAAGGATGTTTCTTCTTAAAATTTATCAAATGTATTAAAAAATAAAACACTAAGTCATCACAAACTACATCATATGACCTAAGTATTCGCAGCCTTCACAACACTTTGAATGCTACTTTTCGCAACATTCGCAGTTTCAAGTCATTTTGAATATGATGTCACAAGGTCGACAAACTTATCACCTAGGATGGAGAGAGTCAGTGGAAAGCCATTTTCAGATCTTTCCATGGATGTTCGATTGAACCCCTCAAGGACATTCACAGAGTTGTCCTGAAGTCACTCCTTTTATATCTTGGCTGTGTGCTTAGGGTTTTTGTTCTGCTGCACTGTCGCCCCAGTCTGAGGTCATAGGTGCTCTGGATCAGGTTTTTCATGCAGGGTGTCCCTGTACATTGTTGCATTCATCTTTCCCTCAATCCTAACTACTCTCAGTTCCTGCTGCTGAAAAACATCCCCACAGCCTGATGCTGACACCACCATGCTTCACTGTAGGGATGGTATCGTCCAGGTGAGGAGCAGTGCCTGGTTATAAATTTATATGTATATAATTAAATTCTGGAGTGAGGCTGTAATAAGAAAATGTGGAAAAAGTTAAGTGTTGGGAATATTTTCCTGATGAATTGTATATCCTGCTTCAAAAACAGTTTAAGTCTGAATTTCCCTATCAGCACACACTATTTGAGGGAAATATTTTTCTTTCCAAGTACTTCTGAAGACATTAAAATTAAGAGTTTTGCATGATTGGAGGCACAGCTGATTTAACTCCTGATTGTAGCTCTGAGCAAAGAGGCTTAATGTTCTCCTTCACTCCACCTCGTCAGTAAGTTTCAAAACTACAGAAACGAAAAAAGGTGCCATCACAGACTACATCCACGTTTGATTCAGTCTCTGTCTGTGATCTCAGTCAGATTTATCTGCAGATAAAATATTTGCTCCAGGTCCTAAAATTGTCATCTACAGGACTAATTCCAGCTTCTGTTTTGGCAATAATGACCTCACAGATTAGAGCTTTAATCTCAATTAAAATGAAATTAAAATTAAATTAAAAGTTTTCAGCATTTTTCTGTGACTAAACAGCTGACCGTCACTACTTTTTTGATCAAGTGCTTTGCTGACTGAGAGTGCCTTCAAGTAAAGGTTGAACAGATTTTAGGGAGATTTAACACTCAGAGAAGTCAAAGAAATGAGATTACAATGAGAGGAAATACCACTGTGTGCACTTGTCAACCAGCCAAATTGTAAAGACATCTGCCTCTTATATACCTGCTCCCAGCTGGTGAAATAAAGGTCTTTATTAATGGAAGTACTATTCAAAGTACTTTTACTGCATATCTAAAAGCTGGTGAATCCAATTCACTTCTCAAGAGCAGTTTACTCCAAAGGAATGAGTTCATCAGGCTTCAAAAAGAGACTTTTACCATTTCAAAGTACTTCACATTCTCCCGGTGCCTCACAAAAGCGAGTCATGTAAGTGTAAGAATTTATCTTATCTATACCTGCAGGAGTGACGAAACACGCAGCTTCAAACCACCGGAGCCCAATTCAAACACATGGTATATTTAGAAAGAGACAAAATGAAACCATCGAAGCTTTCATCCCCTGCTGGAGTATCAAAATAGCACGAGCAGGGCTGTGAGCGATTACTAATAATACAGGAGGATCATACATCTGGGAGTGTGTGTTACAGACAATCAAAGAAAGATTTTACAACACCAGGGTGAGGTAACGCCTCCCTGTCTGACTGTCTGTCTGACTCTGTCTGCTCCCTGTCTCCTTTTTCTTCTCACATTTATCCTTTGAGTTTCGCACAATAAAACAGATTCACCTCTTTGTTCCAGATGTTATTTCACTTGAAACACAATATGACTTCATTACTTAAAGAGACAGGTTCAAAATCTTCCCCTTTAATCCTCTAAAACAGCTCTCTGATGGGTTTTCTCTTCTCGGGTTTAAAAACTGCTATCAACATCTCAGAACCATTTATGCAAGTAATTAAGCCACAGAAACAATTATAACAATCAGAAATGATTAACCTGTTTATGTTTTATAAAAACCTGCACATATCTCTTCATAATCTCTTTGATTTTTCATGGTTTTATCTCTTTTTTGCTCGTCTTATGCTGTGGTTTTCATACAAAGCTTTTACAGATTTCTACCACACCCTGGCATGTGCTTCTTCTTTGTAATTTGCATTTTCTGCAAAATGAATCAAACATATAAACTTCTGCTGCTCATCTTCTTTCACATATTTCATGGTTCCTTTCTTGATTTAATGAAAAGCAAAGAAAACAGTCTCAAACACACATGCAGACGTGTTAAAGATGTTCCAAAGCTTATTTTAAAGGAAACAGTCATGCACACACACATTTTAACACACGAAAATCTGTGCTTTGAGCAGCTGTCATTAGTCTGTAATTACCTTATTTGACACTCTGTACATTTGCTTGCAAGCATTCACACCCGCCCACACAAACACACGAGCAACAACACCCATATGCATCAAATTAACGCTGAAAACACACACACACACACACATACACAGGTTCACACACACACTTCAGGACTCTGCGTCCAGAGCAGCAGCAGCAGCAGCAGACAGCTGCAGAGTCTGAGACGTTGAGGAGACGCTGAAGGTCAGACAGACTCAGACAGACCATTAAAATTAAACAGTAGAATCTAATTATTACTGTGTGATTAGCATTTTATTGCCGAGGACTGGAGCTCGTTCACTTCAGATTGTTCCCGGGATCATAACGTGTTTATGTGAACGCTCGGATGTCCGTTTATGGACGCTAAAATAAAAGTGATTATGAGCAAACTCAGACAGGCTTTTTAAGGTGCACAGTTAAACTGTTCACGACACACATGGTGCATATTAAAGATATCATATCTGACACAATACAAGAGCATGACTTAGGTGCTGCTGGTCCACATCATGCTCCAAAGGCTCTTAATTTACAAAAACGAGTATTTATCACTTGTTGCCCTTCACCCTTGTCATAAGGTTGCACGCAAATTAAAATATCAAAGTGAAAGTGTAAATATGTTGATAAATTCAATATGTAGACTTCTCATCTCATCAGATATTTTGTGCCAAATGTTCGAACCAAGTACGCAAGAAAGGCCAATATGTTACCAGTCTTTAATTTACTCAAAATGCAGACCCCAGAGTTTTATCCAGTGATTTAGACATTGTGACAAAAAATTCCTTTACCGAAGCAGATTTAAGACACTTTGGGAAGTTGTGATGACCCTCATTGTGCTTATTCTGGCTGCTGTTTTAGATTTGATCTAGTTTAAGTCACATTTCTTAATTAATTTGACTGTGATTTGTTCTTTTTAAAGTGTATTTCTAATAGAAATGTCTCACAACAGGAAAACACAAGATGCAGGTTTGCCAAATGGCTGGAGTTGCAAGACCAAGAAGTTTTCACTTCATTGATGATCCTCTCCTGGTTCATGTTGGGTGGAATAACTCAAATCTGTTGACTCCTGGCCAAGCTCCACTTGGAACGTATGGTTGTTGTAGTAGTTCAAATAACTTAAATTTGGTTTTGACATGGTTTGTTTTATTTCGAAAGTCAATGGCTATTTTAAGGTAGCTTGATCTGCCCTGAGGTGGATTGACGCACCACTACTGCTCTTCCAGCAGAAATAGGACAGGTACAGATCTGCTGAAAACTGTCGCAAACTGTAGGGACGCAGACCTCGAACAATAAATATGAAACAGATGTCAGCCCGGGTGTTTTTCACACTAACACATAACAGGGCTTAAACTCAACAATGAGCATGAGAAAGATACATGGAGGAGGGGGGGACTTGAACCTATAGCACACCTGTTACAGGTAAGTAACAGTCTCATTAACTAAAGCATAAAAGATATACATCAACTTTTGTTGTAAGTGAGGTATTTCAGCTCCTCTTTTTCAAAGAAAATTGGTTAGTAACGAAATTTATAGTCATAATTTTGGCTAATGAAACAAACTATGCATCCCTGGGTAATGTTTGCACCATGATGGCACACAATGCAATGGACCAAAACGCTGTGATGAAGGTTTTTGCTTTTATATAAATGCTTTGTGCCAACCCAAATTTGCAGACATCCACTCCCTCCTCTTAAAAATAGGTCTCCTTCAATGAACTCTAAAGTTATAATTCTTCCTGCAGGGTTTGCACTGATTGCATGATCAGAGAAGCACCATCCCCTCCCTCTCCCCTGCTACCCTGTGGTGAAATTATCTTGCTGCGTTCTCACAGCAGCTCACCCCAAATTCATGAGGAAACTTTACAAGGGGTGAAAAGTTTTTACACATGCACATCACCCTGAAAAATCTCAGGACATATGAGAGCAGGAGCAGACTTGAGATGATTTTTCAACTGGTAATGTTCTCCAGAGCTGGTTAAGACCAAACTCGAGCTGAGAGGAACAGAGAGTAAAAACAGGATCTATAAGGCCAAAACATACAAACAAAGTTTATAAGGCCACAACAAACAAACAAAGTTTTTCTCACTCCTTGAAAAAGTGTCTCATCATTGTTGTTCAATGGTTCCTTTAAACCAGTGATGAACACGTTTCCATGAAGTCCGTCCCTGTTGTGATAAATCCCTCCCTGCTCAGAAGAACACACTCATGTTTCAGCTCTTTGACAAATTCTCTGCGTCCTCGCATCTCATCAGTGCTGAATCCACTTTCCTCCACAGTTCTGCTTGAAAAGTTTGCTTCTTAACTTCTCCACTTATTAGATTTGACTGGCTCATTTTTCATCTTGACAGCTTCATTAAAGCACCCTGAAAAGCTCTAAATATTTGTGTGTGTGTGTGTGTGTGTGTGTGTGTGTGTGTGTGTGTGTGTGTGTGTTCAGCCTCTCTGCCCGTTTCACATCAGTCTGCTCATCCTTTTTCAGAAGCTGTCTCCTCTTTTCTCTCCTTCTAACTTCCTTTCTGCCCATCTCTCTCTTTTAAAATGTCTCTCCTTCACACATCCATCCCACCGTGCTTCATTACCCTCCACTCTCCCCATCATTTCCAACCCACCCTCCATCTTATCACTCCGTCTTCTCCTCCTCCTCCTCCATGATACTTTCCCTGATTTTTCCACCAGAGGAGAAGAAAAAAACACCTCTTGTCTGCTGGCTGCCAGTGTGTCTCCAGCCTCCCTGAACCTCTCCCCGCTCTGGTATTGGCTGGTGGAGCCTCAGCTGTGTAGGTATTGGCTGGTTCCAGCAGGTGAGGCATCAGTGTGCCACTTAATCAATGCCCTGCAGAGGAGGGAGCATGTGCCAGACGCACAGAGCAGCAGCAGCAGCAGCAGCAGCAGCCGTCAGCACTGGCAGCTCTCCATGAAGCCGAGCATGGGGATGGCATGACCTTCAGACCAGCAGGAGAAAGACTCATGCACAAACACATCAGCCGTGTGTGTGTGTGTGTGTGTGTTTTCTCTGCAGATCACATTCTGCACAAAAATGTCTGCAGGCCACGCCCAGAACTTCACCTTTTTCTTATGCAGAGAGAAAAAAACGCTCTGTGGCTCAGGACGAGGAAAAGACAGAGCGACAAGTAGGTAGAGCGGGACTTTCTGAAGGTTAGGTAGTGTCTCACATAACACACACAGACTCACACACTGCAGAGGCTGCTGGATGCACACGATATAACTGCTGTATTCGCCATTAAGACAGAAAGGAGGAAAGAGGATAAGTTAATAAAAAAAAAAACACTTAACGCCCAAAGTATGATCAGTATTATTTCTAGAGCTAAAGAGAGACAAAATTTGTCATATAGAGAAAAGAGGATACATGTTCAAATTGGAGCAAATGCAGCGGTTAACCTTCAAGGCTGCCCCGTGTGAGACTGCTGATTTACCAAAAGAGTTCCACAAACCTGAACCTTGATTTAAAACAAATTTATTTTCATCTAATCTGAGTTTATGGTTTACGTCCCATTGGATGGCAGACTATTCTACATTTCGACACAGCATATAACTGTAATCAATGCTTTTTCTTGGGATTTCACCCTGGAATCGTGATAATCTAAAACAGCCCTGTTTATTTAGCAGCCTGCAGCCACATGTGGCCCAAAAGCAACTACGGAGTGATTGTGACTTGGGTCAGGTGAGAAAAAACATGTTTTACTAACACTGTCGAATTCTTACAAAAATTCCAACATTATTACACACAATAAATGCAACACCTATAATAACCTAACAAATGACCCACAATGCATTGTGTTTTGAGGAGGCACATTTGAAAGGTTTATATTAGCAGTTCTGTAGAGGCAAAAATAGTATGTTTTTATCTACCCTGAAATATATCAATCAGTGATTTAATCCTGCACGTACTGATAGATATTTATTTTATCACTAAGTCCAAATGCCAGACCAATGTGTTTACTTGGCCCTGAGTGAATTACAGTGCCGAAAGAAAACAATGTCTGAAGCAAAAAGGCTGTTGGAAATAGGATAGGTGTTGAGTGTCAGTCACCTAAGTACTAATGGGAAGTAGACATTATTTGTACCAGGCTGTAAACTTGTTCATTTCTATTGTGAAAACAGCTTTTTTTTGGCTTGGTATGGATGTGACTTCCAGTACTTCTGGAGCCAGCCTCAAGTGGACACTCGACGAACAGCAGATCTTAGCACTTCAGCATTGTTTCATATTTTCAGACCGAAGGTTGCCGCTTGGTCTAAACAGAAAGACTTCGCTAAAGCACCTGCTCATATTTCAAACTCAACAGAGCAGGACTTTGAGGTCTTCTGATGAAGGTTTGCTGGTGTTTTCTCAGACACCTGGACTCCAAACGAAAGGAAACTGTGTGAGGTTGTTGCTGCTAAACTTTGAAATAGTCTCCCACTGAAAACTTTGAACACTGTGGACATTTTGAAAACTTACCTATGAAATACATGATTGTGTTTCATGAATTTCTATCACCTGAATTTGCCTTGTATATTTCCTTTTCTTAAAAGGTGAGCTGACTTTCAAATATCATATGACAGATACCCAGCAGTCTGTCCCCCACTGTTCAGTGAAACTTCAACAGTTTACAGTTCCTTCTGCTTTCTCTACTTTCTCCTCTCGATGATTACTTTTACTCAGGTTTCTCTAGGTTTGTCTCATGCTGCTGCAGCTTTTCAGAGGACTGAGGTGCTGAATCTGCAGCAGAGCCACAGACTAATAAAAAAAACCTCTCTGTTTAGCTGCTGAATGGTGTATTGCATGTGGCTTGTTTGAGTCTCATTCTGGGATTTGCTCATCAAAATATGAAACAAGCAGGCGATGCAGCTGATGTCCTTCAGTTTACACTTATTCACTCAGAAGACATTTCCCCTCCAAAGCCATGTACCAAAATTAGAAAATTAAATGACTATTTGTGGTACAGTAACCAACTCCTCTGGCCTCTGAGAGAGAAGACAGACTGATGCTCCACATGAAGGATGCAGATTTCTCATGTTACACCTACGCAGAGTTTTTCGGTGCGTCTGCAATCACATCCATCTCCATCCCTCACTAAATGTTTGCTGGGCTGGAGCCATTATAGCTGCTGAAATTGGCAAATTCCTGATCCATTCATGCGCTTTCATTGAGGAAGGATAAAAATACACACTTCACTGTACACACACTCATTTTCACCCCTACCTCTCCCGTCTCAAACACTCCTCCTACATCTTGTTCTTCTCCCTCACCCCCTGACCTCCCCGTGCTCCCTCCGTCTCCCTCCTCCTCCATGCCCCGTGCAGAGTCGGCAGGCCCCCCACGTTGCGGGCCTATTAACGGCGCTCGGCTGGCTGTGATGATGCCTCTCCTTATGTCTGTGCAGCTGCTGCAGCACTGAATGGGGAGGATAAATGTGGGATCCTCAACATCCGCATCATTGTTTCACTGCCACTCTCTGCTGTCACGAATGTCAGACGGAGGAGGTGACCGCTGATGGAGCTGTCTGTCCACCGTCTGTAACTGTACCCAACTGAATTAATATAACTCTGCTTCAACATCAGCCTCACACTCAATCTACTGGATGCAACATCACATCATCTGTGTTTCTACTTTCGCATCATCTCTGCTTGAGCTGAGAATTTCATTTCGGGCTGTCTATTATGAAAAAAATAAACCCTTTTTTTCCAAGATTTTGCGTTATTTATGAAAAGCTTCAATGTGTTTCCTTTTTTGGGGTATAAATGGCTAATTGGGACAAAAGATTTTGAGTTCATACAGTTAAATTCTGCAGTCAACAGCTGTGATGAGTGCTCCTGAAAGTGCAGAATTCTTCCTCAGGCCGACCATCGACTCCCATGAACTTCTTCAGGTTTCTGTTTCTGCCGGTGGAGTCTGGCTACAGCAGAGATGTAAAGACTGCAACCTTAGCGTCGAAAACTCAGGTCATCTTTACCAAACCTGGGCCACCACTTCTATTCTTAAACTCTCAAAACATCCAAAGTTTAGTGATATTTCTTCAAGCAGTTGGACTTTTCAGACATTCGTCAACAAGGAAGTCCAAAACAAAGAAAGTGCTCTTGACATGAGGACCCTGAAAAGACGTCCTTTGAACGCTTGGAAGAAGTTTTTCTTAAGGTTTTTGCAAAGGGATGAAAACTTACTAGTAAATTTCAAGAAAGTTTCCTTGGGAATTTTATCTCAGATATACTTGTAATTTCCGGAGTTTTGTTGCTGTCAACTTAAATTATTTTTTCTAAAAATTCCTGTTTTTTTTTCTTCTTCTTGTTACCAACTCTAACAAGGTTTTCAAAAATTAGTATGGTTGAAACAACATGATAAAACGAAAACTCAGTTGTCAGCCATGAATCACATGTGCAAACACTTGGATTATCATCATGACCTCACAGCTTTTCCATTAACACCACATCTTTGGATTTGAAGTCGAGAAGTCTTGTCAACTGTCCATATTTGTTGGTATGGTTAAATTTCAATAAATGGACACATTGAAGTTTCAGTAACAAATGCTCATTAAAATGTGGATGGTTTTTAAAGGCCAGCAAGACCGTTTTCTGCTAGTTTACTCAGATTATATCACCAATTTACAGATGACAAATTATCATTGTGGTGAACTGACATTGATTAATAAATGAACTGTAATGACAGATAATTTAGTTTTTAAAACTTGCACTGAACTATGTTTGTTTGAGAGTTAAAGGCCGCTCTGCTCCACAGTACTGCCACTTAAAACCTGAATCCTGTGGCGTACTAGGACTTCCAATCAGCTACAAGCATCCTTTCACAGTTTCTGTTTGTGGTTCAAAACATTAAAAATAAGAAATTGGATAATTAGTTTACTTAACTGAACTATGGGGTGTTATAGAATCCAAGTCTCATGTATGAGGGGAGAATAATGTATATAAAGATTGCAAATGTACATGTTAATGTTGATAACTTGTGTATTTTCATGCTGATTTCTGCAAAAGATTTTACTGGATGATGCACACCTTCAAAGTCTGTCAACACAAAACAAAGGCAAACAAAGTCCTTCCTCCAATGTTGCAGTAAGTATTGTCTGATTTGATTCTTGATAAGAATATGATGCAGGCTACTTTATGGCAACCAATACTTTGCCAACAAATATGTAATTTGGACCTCAAAATTATTTTAATTAAACAGCCCAATTGTAAAATAGGTGAATAAACTTATTAGAGCATCACTGTGAGCTACACTGACAAAAACCCTGCACAATCTTAGAGTTGTTGGTCAATTTCTTCACTAACTTTTTATCTATAAGGAACAATGTGTGTAACATCTTCAAAAACACTCGTTATGCAAAGTTTAGAATTGAAAGCTCCAAATTGTGCACAGTCTAAACATAATGTACATGACTTGTGTATTAAAAATGAGAATTAAACTGATGAACAATCTCTGGCTGGACTTCAGGGGGCAAAAGCACCAAGCCTCTGACTGAGAGACTGTGAAAGCCTTTATTTGATCACAGCAGGAATAAATCTATGCTCAGTTCAACTTCAAGTGGATTAGAACCACTCATCAAAGAGGTGAAGCTAGATTATAATCCAGATTATGACACAGGAAGTCTCTCATGCCGGTGGTCTTCAAACTGAAGGCGACTAGAAAATGCTTTAAGTACAATAAACACTCCCCATGTGTTTCTGGGTGTTCCCATCAGTGTGTACATTATGTGTCCGACAGCTGCTGCAGGCTCCATCAGTCAGCTGCTGTATTTATAGAGCGCTGACCACACAACGCCAACAGCTGCATCACACAGAGACAGACTGCCAGACGGAGAGGATGCAGGAACCTGACATGTTCAAAACACATCTTTACATGTCGCACGGCGCTGAAAGTGACATCGAGTTCTTTGAAATCCTCTTCAACAAACTCCACGTCTGAGCGAGATTCAAAGTGCCTCGTCTCGGCACATCAGAGGCAGGAATAGCAGCGGGGAGATTTACAGTGAGAGACACATCCACCGCAGCACCACTGAGGAGGATAACGTGTCAAACAAAAACTATGTTAAAGAGAAGAACGTGTCACCGCCTAGGGGGACAGTGTTGGGAATGACCGTGTGTCACTTTGGGTGGAATTTTTAAAAAAAATCAGAACTGGCAGAGGGGAATGTAAGTAAAACTCAAAATATTCCAAAATGTAATGTGGGAGAAGAAAGTCAAGGTTGAAGCGTAAAATATGCAAGAGGAATTCAAGTTGGTCAAAAATGACTTCAATATTTTCTGACACTACAAAAAGGATATATTTCACAAGTAAATAAAGATATGGCTGGAAAGGAAAAGAAAATTCAGAAACTGGCATGAAAGAGTTTAAACAATTTTGTTATGATCACCTGAAACTGAAAGTATCTATCGATTTTTATTCATCTGACAATTTGCACTGCAGTATTCTACTCATTTCTCAAGTGGGCAAAAATGTTTTAAGAGCTTGGATTAACATTTTTCTGAGGACAGCGCTCCCAAAAAGCAAGTCGGCAACTAATAAATAAGTAAAAAGATAAACCTAGTCAATGCGCGTCTATTCCAGAGTGAGGGAGGGGGTGTCAAGTCAAACATTTAATCAATCATATATAATTGCATGCCAAAAATTCAGTTACTTCTCATTTCAAAACAGTTTCAAGTCACATTTACAATGAAAAGAAATTCTATATTACAACAAGTAGCTGCACCTGTATACTTAGCTCCTGGGCAAAGCACTCAAAGTACTTCAGAGATATTTTGATTGTTTGACAGAAAGCCCAGAAAACTTCAACTCAAGTAGGTTGTAAAAATGAAATGTACCCTGGTGTCATTATTTGTTGTCACGGTGACAGAAGGGAGCAGGAAGACAATGCGTCAGCTTGAATTCAGTGTTTTAAAGAGGACAAAGTAGCACAAAGAGAGAAATAAGATATGATAAATATGATGGAACTGAACTGCACACTCAAGAAGAGAGGTAAAACTTTTTGATGTTGTTGACTCCCTCCTGCAAATACAACTGTGCTCACAGGTGTAGGAACACATTCAAGCAGGCCACAGGACTTGATCTACTCCCCACTACAGATTTCATTCTTTCTACTCAGCTACTGTTTGTAAATATACATCATTTTACTTACCGGATGCTGCAAGGTGTCATTCACAGGTTGCAGACTGTCCTGGCAGCTTCTGTAAGAGAAGAAAGATACATCAGGTCATCATCTGCATATCACCTGCTCAACAAGTACATGCTTCAAAGGAGAAATTGTGTATTTTTGTGCATTTATTTATACTAAAATTGAATCCAATGCGTACGTGCAAGCAAGCATCAATTCCTTGAGTGTCCTCTTGAGGCAGGCATGAAAAGCCAAAGAAAACCACACTACAGCTTTAATGTGAAAACCACTATGACAGCAGAGGGTTGGAGCTTGGTTCAAACAAAGATGTGGGGTTTTTTGCTCATGTATTTGTAGATACACTCTACTTAAAGAATGATTTATTTCATAAACTCAAACATATAATAATGTAAAGTGAGTCAGCTTCCTTACACTTTCAAAACGTTTTAGATTAAAGTCAGGAGATTGTCTCAGCCAACAGCTGAAAAACAGGCTGTGATGTCTGTTAATCTCTACAGAGCCGGTTTTGATTCATCCTAACCCTCTTAACACCAACGTCAGGGTTCAATCTCAGGGTAAATACTTTTTTTAGCCAATTTTGGACATTTCTGCTTTGGGCAGGGCAGTGGGAGCAGCTAAGGATCAAATCTGGTCTGTCTGTACAACCCCAGGTATGAGTTGTCACTGAACCCAAGCAGGTACATCTTTAAGGTGCTTCAACATACAAAACTCTCAATGTAGTTGCAAATTTAGGGGTCAAATATATAAGAGTTGAAAATAAAAGGTAATAATGTGTCATAGAGACGCTTTTTTAACTTGTTTTTGTGCGTGCTCACAAACACAAACAGGGTAAAGGTGGTTCAAGAGCATCATGCTGCTTTTCAAAACGTTGCCTTTTAGTTGCGGCATATTTTTCTGCTCGTGCAGAAGAGGAGGTGACGTATGAACTCTAAAGTGACCCCCAGAGCCTTGTCTGTCTAGAGGTGTTATGAACATGAGCGAAGATCATCTTATTCTGGAAAGTTGTGCTGGTGAACGCAGGAGTTTGGAGTAAGAACAGGTTGGTAAAGGTGCCCTTCAGCAGGGCTGTGGACCCCCGCCTCCTCCTGCAGAGTTTGAGCAGTGTATGAGTGTGTGTGTGCTGAAAACAGCAGGGCGTTTCGACTAATTTCGCTGCATTAATAAAGGCTGTTTAAATATTGTTTCTAATCATGTGTTCAGAGCCTCTGGTTGGGGTCATGCTTATTGACAGCTCCCCTATGGAGAGGATACAGCCTTTAATGTGTGCGCTGAATCTTGTTTACTACTAGAGCCTGAATGAAGTGGATGCAACCTCGATGACTGCTGCAGAAAAAAGGAATGGAGGGGAGGCAGAGAGAGGAAAACGTCTGCTCTAGATTTGAGTCTGATCCTGTTCCGGTGCATCCCATTAAACTATGATACATCCCATCGCACACGTTCAGTCAGCTCTGCCTAATTGCCAAACGGTCAAAAGTTGGCTTGGAGGCGCTTTGAGGTTGGCAGAGACAAAGAGGGAGAGAGAGGGAGAGAGGGAGGTGGGTTCATCCTGAGTTTGAGCTCAGCTGTGATGTAACTGTGGACGATGGCTGTGCCGCAGTCAATTTAGGAGGCGATATCCTCAAACGCCCTCTACTCCCTCCCTCCCTTCTCCTCCCTCCCTCTCTCCTCGCGCTGCTGTCATTTATCTCTTCCACACCCTTTCTTTTCTTGCTTTGCTACAAAAATCTCAAACTAACCCCGTTCTACCCTCATGCAGACTCTAATTTTATCTTTTCTTCCCTCTCTGGCTGTCAGCTCGTCCATGCATCACTGCCTCTGCTCTCCTCCTGCTTTAGCATCCTTCCTCTCCTCCTCCTCCTCCTGCAGCATTAACCTACTCACACACACACACACACACACACATACACACACACACACACACACACACTTAAGAGAATAATATCTCCCTCTAAAGTCATTTCAAGAGGACTCTGTTGAGTTGGAAGGCGTTAGCACGATGCTAACCGTCCTCCCCCTCAGCGGCGCTGCTCGTCGGATAACCTTACTGCTTTTAATAAGAGTATATCCCCCAGACGTATTTAGCTCTACTATATGTTCACGGCCCCCTCCACCTTTCTCTGCAACACACTCCTTTCCCCTCCCTTCTCTCCATCCTCTACTACCTCACCTCCTGTCAATTCACTTCTTTCAGGAGTCGCAGCGAGGAGTTTACACGTTGGAACAGATTATTCATGAATCATTTAAGAGCATTTAGGATGTTGTGTAACGTTTTCATGTGTGTCCCTATACATTCGCCTGTGAGTGTGTGTGTGTTTGTGTGTGTGTGTATGTGTGTGTGCTCATCCCTCTCTCCTCTTCTCTCCTCTCCTCTCCTCTCCTCTCCTCTCTGAGTGATGGAGGGTGGGGTAATCTGCACTGGTTGCCATGACACCAGACAGCCCATGGTTGGCGAAGGCACGTAGCTTCCTCTCTGCTCTATTTCCCCGGAGCCCTCTACTCACAAGTGTGTGTGTGTGTGTGTGTGTGTGTGTGTGTGTGTGTGTGTGTGTGTGTGTGTGTGTGTGTCTTGGAGAGTCATATATGCTGCACATGATGCTCAAAGCTAAGTGGGAAAAAAGAACATGGAGAGAGAGACTATTTACTGTCTCGATATGTTGGAGCGAGGAGGGAAATAAAGCAAACAGAGCCTGGCTTTGTGCAAATATTATATGGTTTATAAATAAACAGGAGAAAACTCAAATTTACAGAAATTACAGGATGATTTTTTTTTTCCTAGACACCCTAAAACACACTCTGCTGTCCTTCACAGACGTTCGTCACAGGTCTTGACTATAAATCTGATTTTATGAAGCCGGTTATTTCCTCCTGCACCACTTAATTTTTATTTTTTTTCAACCTTGATGTTTCAAACAAATTATTTTCCCGTCTCAGAATCCTAAATCTCATGCAAAAACATCGTCACACAATTTTAAAAGAAGATTTAAAGAGCATTCATAGAAGACTTTTCTCTGATTTTAGGGGATTTTCTTTGTTCCACAGACAGAGATTCACAAAACCGCAGCTCACACTCATCCTCGAGCATCCCCGCTCACCTCAGATGAACCTGAAGGAGACTTTCACAGACTTCAGTTTCTTTCTAAATGCTTGAACTCTGCAGGCTCTCGGTCTGAATGCATGACCGAAGCTGTCATAATCTAATCTACGCATGGCTAAAAGTCAAATTTTAGCTCTCCCAGACATCACAAAACCTCCTGAGTCACCTCATATGAACCAGGTAATGGTCAGAATCAAGGACAGGGACATTTGCAATGATTTGACATCACTTACTCTGACTGCTTCGACTCGTCTGAACTTATAGCATCTGATAAAAAAGTCACCTCAGACATAGACGGTTGTCAAATCAAGAAACAGCTCATTGGTGTTTTTTCTTCACTCTGCAGACTTAAAGTACAGGAAATGAATCATGGCAGAAATAATCTCATCAAAGCAGGTGTAAAACACTGTTTTGCATCTTGAATCCCCTCAAGGGTGGACAGTGATGGTGATATTTAAAAAAGGACTTGTGTTTTCTTTCTTATTTTATTCTAAAGATTTTCCCTTTTTTTCCGTAATTATTTGACATTGCAGGAAATGTGTGACTACCACAGATATAATCCTTCATAAGCTTTGCTTAAACTTGGGGTTTATGCTTTGCAGGGCACCTCACAACATCCTAAACCACCTTACACATAGACAGGGGGACACACACACACACACACACACAACCAGTCTGGAAGAATCAATAGTGAGGGTGTTAACTGTGGAATTTTATTTCCCTATTTATGCCTGTTTAATCTGCAAGAATTGAGTTTAACAGAATTCATATATTTTTTTTTATTTTATTTATTTATTTCTATTTTTATTTATTTTATTCTATTTTATTTATTTATTTTGGGGGGGTATTGAAACACATAACAGATTTGTTTGAATCAAAGATTTAAAAAGGATTTCTTTCCATTCTCCTCTTCGGCTGTATTGCAGGGATCAGGTTTAGAAAATGGAAGTATGAACTCTAGTTCTAGTTCCCAAATTCCCAGCAGGGATGAAAACTTATTTTGTTGTTTCTCCTGACACCACGCTGCACTGTGAGTCACCTCTTTCTTTTCTCAGTTTGCATCTTGCAGGTATGCATCTTGCTTATTGTTCTTTCATTTTTCATTTTTTTATGCATGTTAAATAATTAAATCATAATTTTACATAATTCAGACAGCACATAATAATACTCAGTTCTTTTGCAGACCTGGTTCTGGTCATAATTAAGAAATCAGGTCTTTGAAAACAGTCTTGTCTCAAATTTGTGTTTATTGTTCAACCATTTGAGGGTTGGTTAAAGGAAAAAGAGTCTTGAGGCCTTTAAACCATTAAAACAAGAAAAAAAATCTGCACGGGGATACATTTTTGTTTGAGCTCTGACTGTATTTTCCTGAAAACACCCATCTCTGCAGGGATTAATTAGGGATTAAATGTATCAATGCAAAGTTTGTCAAAGACTGAACACTCATACTTTCAGACACAAACAAGCATCTTGTATTACACTTCTGCATCTGTAGATAGAAAGGGATAAATTGGCAAATTCAGAAAGACTCCTCCATATTTCTTTTACTTCCTGTTGGACCCTGCAGTTGTTGCTTTTCAATTCATTTAAATGCATCTTAAATTGTCTCACTGCAGCAGGGCTGCACCTATGAATCCTTAAGTACCTCATACAAAGTTAACACAGGTCAAACTTTAGGCACAGATGTACTTGCTGGGATTTTCCTCTAACTCCGCAAGCGCTGCGTCAAAAAAGTCACCTCAAAGTCATAAAATAAAGCATTCCTAATGTTCGAGTTTATACTCCCATACACATTGTGCGAAGTCTGCATCAGACGGACCATTGCAAGAGGTTTTCCCTCCCTTATTTCTTAAATCCCTGCAGCACAAGCATCGTCTTCACAAGATTAAACACTGCAGCTGAAACACATCACATAAAGCAGTTAATAACAACTTATTTTCCTGCTACATAATGACATATTATCAGGGCATTTCTGTCCTGATTCTGCAGTCAAACTGGGCGAAATGCAGATTTGAGCACTTCCAGCAAATAGGCGGTTCCCAGACCTGATGCAATTACTTTTCTTAGTCTCACAAGGCAATCACGGTGTTTTGAAACCACTCTGCTCACAGCTCCTGGAATCCTAATAAAAGTGTCCATGCCAGCCCCGATCCATCTATCTATCTCCAGACTCCAGCCCGGATGAATAATTTAGCAGGCTATATTTCCAGCCATCTGCTTCCCTCCCTCGCTCACTCACTCGTGTACTCTCTCACTTTCTCTCCTTCCATCTCTCGTCCTTTTCCATCTCTTTAAAGTCGCGTTCAGCTCCTTTTCCACATGTAAAACACCAATTAACCAAAAACAAGAAGTTTGAAGATTTTTCTCCATGTTGTTTTATTTCCCTCTTTTACACTTCTGTTTTTTGCCTGCAAGATATGTTTTACAGCCATAACACAAAAATGACTTAGGGTCAAAGTTGCATGCATTAGGAAATATTTCTGTATGGTGAGAACATTAAAGACTCTGGCTTGTTTCATCACAAAAGAAATCCTGTACATCAGTTAAAGTAAAGTTTTCTGCAGTAGCAGAATCCAGGCGCAGCCCTGACTCTGCTTATCATCCCCGAATCTGCTCGGTGCTTAATAAAAGCCAGAAGAGGACAGATGTACATCCTGCATCAAATCATTAACTGTGATCAACATCTGCAACAGTGCCTTTTAGAGCCCAGCAGAGGTCAGCCAAGTTCCTCTTTCTCTGCCAGCATCAGGAGCCGTAAGAGGAGCACGTGTTCCACCAAACTGCATCACTTCCTCCAAACGTGGAGCAATTTAAACACCTGAGGAACAGGTGATATTTCATGATCTACAGCTACAGCCGCTGCAAGAGTCACAGGAATATTTGAAATAAATACCCACACTGTCAGGGATTAATTTGGCAGTTTTAAACTTGACATTTGACAGATAAGAAGAGTAGATAGTAGTAGTTCGATGTGTTCAAGAAAAACTCAGACAAAGGTTGACTAAAACAGAGGGAAAGTCAAAGAGAATCTCTTCAATTTTAACTGTCAACCAAAGCAAAAACAAAAAAAAACTGTTATTCAGCCATGAAGCATCCACAGGGTAAACTCAAGTGTGTATTCTTCCCTTGGAGAGGACATCTTGAAGTGTGCTTTGATAAGTTTTTGGTCAAAAGTGAATTTTTCACACTTCTGGTTTTGAAATAATCAGAGCTTTTAAGGTTGAAAGTAACTACTTGAGTTTCCTAAAATATAACCTACAGGTCTTCACAGACACAAAATTTGCTCAAGGAAAAATAAAACAAATATATTTTAATTCAGTAAAACTGTGACCAGACATGCACTGCAGTCAAAATGTGTTGATAACAGATGGATCTATATTGTTGTTGATGTACTCAACTTAAAAAACACTTTTGGCACTCTAAGCTTTATCATCCCATCTTTGAAGTGTGATTAAAGCTTAGAGTGCTGCAGAAAAGTTAGATAGTCTGGTGGTGTCTTTGTTTTTTTATGGGGGGAATATCTGCAACATGAAGAGAGCTCATTGTTTCGTAGTTTTTGATCATTTTGCTTGAACAGTTTCTGCACTTGAACCCCAGTTAAATTTTAAATGCATTTAATCTTACTTTAAAAGATACTTGCAAACTGTGATTTTATGAATTTTCAAAGCACATCTGAATATTTAAGTTTGCTTTGCATGCGAGGAGCCGTATGCTGCTGAGTGTATTTTATATATTAAAAGTCAGATTTATTCATTTGTTCAACCAAGTGTTGTTTCATAAAGCAGGGACCATGTGCAATACATTTCAAGTCCACATCTGCAAGTAAAAACAGTGTAACACAGTTAAAGCATCAAATTAAGAAATTCTGCACTTTCTGGAGAATTAAACATAAAAGCTGATAAAGAAAAAATAAATAAATAAAAATCTTAAACTTGCAAAAGACACACCATCTCGCCTCCAAACGTGGTAGCAAACCATTAACGACCCAAAAGACGTTAAAAAGAGAGAATTAATCAGTCTGAGACATGAGCGACATGCTCATGCAGTATCAGCGCTGGGCACAGTCAGCGTGTCTAAGTTTAATGCCTGCAGACCTGACTGTCCTTCAAACACGTTTCAGACACATTTAAGATGTTCAAATGCTCGCTCTCACACTCAGCGGTAAAGAGTTCAACATCCCAGCTGCTTTGACTGAGAGGCAGTTTTTCCCCAAATACTCAGAGTGAAATTTAGCATAAAAGTCGCCTCCAGAGGAAGAGCAGGAGAGAGAGATGTAAAACTGTCTGTTCAGATGTAAATGCATAAATTTGCACTGGTGCTTCTGAGTGAGGAGGATTTGGTTTGCATGCTAAAAAAGGCCTCACAAATGCTCCCTGCGCCGTCTATCTATATTCATGCTCCCTGTGCTGGCTGGCTGCTGACCCTGCTGCTCAGGTTAGCTGGCAGCCTGACAGGCTGGCTGTGAGACTGGCTGGCTGCTTTGCCCTCATGTAGCCCCTGCAGCAGACGCAGACGCTGCAGCAGATGCAGCAGCAGCAGTGCAGCATCTACCACAAACACACTGATTCCCCCAGACGTTCACATTCACTGTGACCTGCAGTGACCGGCTGTGTGTATTTATAATCTTCTTTATCCTGCAGCAATTAAAGCTGCTGAAAACGCCACAGTCAGGGAAAACGGCAAGCGGTGGCACATGTCTGCCATCTTGTCACCTCAGTAATCACACGGATGAGCAGCCGGATGCACTTGTAACCTCTCTGCTTTCTGTGCCCTCAGACACCTCAGAGAGGAGACACTAAAGCCTCTGGCTCTCTGTATCCTGTTTCTAGGAACCGCGGTCCACTGTGGGCCAAGGTGGGGGGGGGGTGAAGTGTGGCGGGAGAGTGTGCAGCGGTGGCCTGTGCATGTGCGAGGATTTTCTGCACACAAAGGCATCTGAGGAGGATCCATTCTGTGCAGGTAACACGAGTGCGTTCAGCATGTTTGCATGCACAATCTGCTTACTACACTGACTACAAGCTGTCAAGGTTTGACTCCAGAATCCTGTCAGCCGGAGTCCTGATGTGCCAATCAAGTCAGCAAACTGAGCCAGACATAAAGAAAGAGACAGAAAGAGAGACGGAGAGAGAAACGACACAAGTGGGAGAAGAAGTAAAGGAGAAAGAGGAGAACAAGGGAGGTAGAAAAAAAGAGAGTGGTTGGAGGAGGACTGGGGGAGGAGTGGAGGTGGTGGGGGGACAAGGACAGGAAAGAAAAAAGGGGGTAAGGAGAGAAAGGAGGAGAGGCGAGACGAGGGAAAGGAGTGAAAAAACTAAAGCGAGAGTGAAGTGGAGGGGCTCTGGAGGGGGAGACGGGTGAGGGAGATGGGGAGGAGGAGGGGGCTGCTGCTGCTGATGCTGGAGCACAGCGCGGCCAGGCTGAACCGAGTGAACTGCAGCGGAGGTCAGGGAGTCCAACATTCCTCTGGAACAGTGTGTTTACACTGCGTAGCTGAGGGGAGGGGCCGAGGAGCAGGGGGAGGGGGGCGCGAGGGGGACGACGCGCAGGGGAAGGAAATCATCTCCCAGAGACACTCCTTTCAGGGAGGGAGCGAGTGTGAGAGTGTGTGTGTCTGTGTGTGTGTGTGTATATCCTGTGGCTTTACAGTGCGTTTCTAAAGCACCGAGGTAACCTGATTCTCCTCTCTGCCCCCCCTGCCACACCCCCCACCCCCTCCTCACCCGCTCCTCCATCCAACACTATTTAAATCAACCTTAAACTTCATCCAACCCACGACGACTCGAGGCCGTCCGTCACCAGAACCAATACTTCAACTTAAGTGTGACAGTTTTTTTTATCAATAATTTCTGCTAAACTAAAAACTGAAGCAACCCTCAAACTGATTTATGAAAGTGAGAAGGAGAGGCAATGAAGCTACAATCTAAAATATTTATAAGAGGGCATTTAAGGTCTGCTGACTGTAAAATAAACTTTCTCAGGGAACGGTAAGGTTTTGTTGTCTCTGAATTCCTGCAAAATTGGATCACATTATATTTCACAATACTTTCAAAATCAAGTTGTCTTTAATTGAACTGAATACGAAAAGGTAAATGTGTGATATCCTTGTGGGGCTCAGCTTGCAACAACTTCTGAAAAGTTCTGAATTTCACAGTAAAAGCTTTTCCCATCTGTCTGCAAAGACAGACTCTAACCACTTTGTATGCATGTATCTAATTTTGTTGTCCATGATAATTTTAAAATATACCTTGTTAATTTTTAAACTGAGCTATTTTGAATCAATATTTTCAGAAATGAGAAATATGTTGAAACCAAATGTAATAAAAGAGAGCTGCCCATCTATAGAAAATCAAAACAGTTGTGCAGAAACAACTCTGTACATGATAAAATCCCTCCTGACCTTTAACATATAAAAAGTAAAAATTCTAAGTTTGGTTTCACATGATGAACAAAAACAATCAGCTGTTTCCTTTTTCTAGAAAAAATGAGTAAAAGATTAGCTACAAAAGCTGCTTCATTAAATCTGAATCTGAATGATTAAAAATCCTGATGCACTTTTTAAGATTTTTCCAGATCTCAGTTTGGACATGGAGCCCAAAGTTTGCTCCTCTCTGTTGGAAGCAAAGCAGCGGCCGCTGCACACACACCAAGCCTGGGAGGACGTCTCTCACCCTGCTGCTGCTGCTGCACACTTTCATTCATGACATAAAGACGTTTCCTTTCCCCATCTGCTGGTGCGACTGAGGCACTACAGCACAGACAAACTACAGAAACTGCAGACGCGTTCAAATCAACAAAATCAACTCATCCAGCCCCCCAAAATTAAAGCCACTTAATCCCTAATGCATAACGAAGATGTAGAGATAGTATTTCTCACAGAGTGTCTCTGCTTTGTCCTAAAACTTATGATTACAACCATAGCTTTTGCTGCCGTCTCTTTGGTTTTTAACTCAGAGGAATACAAGCATGACAGCTAGTACGGGAGACTGGGGTAAGCTGTAACATGCTCAATTTCTCCATCAAAAGACATGCTATATATATATATATATATATATATATATATATATGTGTGTGTGTGTGTGTGTGTGTGTGTGTAATATTTTTTCTTTTTTAATTTTTAGAGTGATAATTCAATGTGATTATTCAGTGTCGCAAAATAGTGTGAAATTTATCATGTTATGATGTGATACTGACATTTTTTTCCTCGTCTGGTGGCAGCAATACACTTCTATAACATAAGTTATACCTTATACAATATTAATCTTACCTGAAACTTTTAGACACTACAGATGAAATGTGATCAGTCTGAGTTAAGCTTTTGTCCAAGGTAATTTTTTGTAAAATTCCTTGTTTTACATTTAATGAACACCCCTTTAGTGCAGATGTATCACCCTGACTTGAATCACAAATCTAAATACAATATTCATTTTATTATTAAATAGATAGTTTGATCATGTTTCTAACAGACAGAGTTAAAATGTTTCTCCCTCTTTAAGCCGGGCTCACCTTTCTGCACACACTCACTTTGTAAGAGACACAGGAGCTAAAAACATGAATATATTTTTCCATTGGTATGCCACAAAGCTCCAACTAGTTATTCTCCAGACGGCTTTTCATCCAAATATTACCATTTAGATCAGATTGAGCCGGTGCCTCCTCAGACTCAGTAAATATTTAGTGTTTACTGTGCCGTTGAGGAAATTATCACCGCTGGCATCAGTCAGAATGACATTTCAGCAAATCAAAGCCGAGCAGGAGACAATTGGCTGTCTGGGCTCTGGCTGAATAATCAATTTGTCCCCAGACTGCTGCGTAGCAACAGTCTGCACAAAAAAGGGCAAAATATGCAGAACAAACAGCAGCTGGATAAAGTTAAGTTCAGGAGAACGCCAGATTAAAATCTCACACCTTTGGCCTCGTCCTGTATCTCAATCCTGACACAGCAGCAGGAGGTTTATTCCTGCATTTTAGGGAAACTGCTTCAGCTTCAATATTCAGATAATCATTCAGACGAGCGGAGCGGCTGCAGACTGACACCAGGTGTCGGCTCTGCTTTGTTTCCTGCAGTCACACCACAGAGAGGCTGAGTCACCTCTCTGATAGCGGGACGACTTCTGACCAGGATTCCCACAAACTCCTCCGACAGAGAGACAGGAGCACAAATGCACACTGACAGCAGGAAGTCAGGTTAGTGTAACCTTGTCAAAATAAAGTTTCTTCTATAGAGAATCAAAAAGGGGAGCAGCACTTTCATCTGCTTTGGAGGTTTACGTTTTATGATACAAGATTCACAGTTGTTAGAGAAGTATTCACAGAAATAAAATACCATCATTGGCATGGATGCTGCTTTCTTTTCCTAGCAAAAGTTCATACAAATTTGAAACCAACATTTATCACTTGTCAGAATATTTCTTGAAGTCAGTGGACCAAACCACATCGACATTTCAAGGTGTGATATTTCTGCCCAATATGTCTCACCTTCATTGCCATGAGTTGTTTCACCGCTGTTGGCCTCAGAGGTAGAAATAGAGGCGTTATAGGGGCTGATCAGAAGGAGCTTTTTGTTTTTGTGTAAAAGCATTTATGAGTGTTCGCAATTTAGTGGCGTCATGACACACTTCAAAACACACGTAGACATCATGTGGGAGATAGTACTGACAGGCTTCATTAACATACCCTCACCTAATGTGCGAGACAATGAAAGCAGCTACTGCATGTGAATTAATTATCTGAAAGAAGCAAAAACTCAGAAAAGATTTATCCTACCAAAAAAAAAAAAATCTGTTTCTCCTGGGCACACATGGGGTGCTCATGATACGTGCAAAAGTGATGAAAGACGGATACTAAAGAAAATCAACCAAGATGTCAGAAACAAGCTGCAATACTCCGTTATAAAATTATGACGAGCTAAAAACTGCAGTTTCATGAGTGTCCACAAGAGGTCGGCTGCAGGAGCTCTGGAAACCACATACACACCCATTCAAAAAACAGACCTTTACAGCAGAAATGAACATGTAATCACCCTTAATCATAACATAATTTTCATCTGAATAGATCGTCTCTGTACATGGGGGGATCTTTTTCTATTGTACGGGTTATTAAACTGGTGAATTTTGCCCTGAGAAGGTCTTTGCTTACTTGATTAACAGGTGAGCACCCGTAGCTATTTTTTTTTTTACCTCATCCCAGCTCAAACCAGGCTTTTTAACGTGGTCCTATCAACAAGCAGCTTTAAAACTCTGTAACAGAAACAAATAGGTGACGTCACAAATGTTGCGCCCATGTATCACAGTTTATGTCTGAGACAAATCCGTTAATTCTGACCTTTGTGCACAAATCTGAGTCAGCAGAGAAGTGGCAAGTAAAGACAGCTAAAAACACCAAAAACAATAAAAACTTCCCACTGTTTTCTGGTGTCTTCATCTTTAAAAATTGAAAATAATGGCAACCTTCCTTTGTAACCAAGTAAACTCAACTCTCCTTGACAAAATAAATCAGCACAGAACAGGAGAAAAGCACTTTCCAACTTAACTCGACAAGATCTGGTGTGCTGTTGAGAAAAGACAGAAAACACTTCCAGGGATAATGCCAACATTTCAACTTTCAAGTTAAGAAACTTTAAAGTGGCTTAGCTTGCAAATTAAATTTCTTAATGTTCCATGCACATGTTCAAACACAAAATAAAAATACAAGGTCTCTTTAAGATGAATGGACCATGATTGATTTGAAACTGAGAGTGGCAGTGACACATGACTGTGAGCAAAAACTGACATTGAAATGCGTGATGTGCAAGTTAAGTTAATTAAACAACTAAACGTGGTCTCTGAGCTAGTTGGCACCAATGTTGCTTCAACATATTAAAATAATGTTTTCATTGATGTGGGCCTAGAAAATCAAATCAAGTTACTTAAAGAGGAGAGTACAGAGTAAACTATGCAAAAGCACATTTGCCATTTTTCCTCTTTCTCATCACCTGCCTTTGAAAAACAGAGAAGGATGGCGTGAAGATGGACACTGGAAAATACAGGCTTAGGGAAGTGAGATCAGGAGTGAGTCCAGAAACAACAAAGGATAGCCACAGCTTTGACAATGCCTGTCCAACCCTGACACCAGACCACCCCTCGGCCCTCCCACCTCCATCTCCCCCCTCAGAGAGCAGGGACCTTTGCTCTCCCTCCATGACAGCCAGCGCTCTTTTGTCTGGGTCTGCCAGACTCCGGCCAGACAGACAAAGGCGGGAGCACAGAGGGGACAGAGAGAGAGAGGAGAAATGAATCTGAAAGGGTGCGATCGGCAAACTGTCCTCACCTTTTGTCCGACACCCTCCCTGCGTTCAAGCGCACAAGTGTCAGTCATTTTCTAAAATTTGGAAAGTAATCCTCTGTTTTTGTCTCTTTTTGAGACGAGCGATGTGAACACCCGCAGCGTGACGATTAACAATAAGGTGTTTTATTATTCTGTCGGCTTTTCTCCACACCTGCCAAAGACCTTTTCTGTCCCTCCTCCTTCTAACCCCCGTGTCGTGTCCCGTGTGGTCCACGCCAGTCCTTGTTGGCATCACAAACCTAAGGAGAAGAGAGGAGTGGGGAGTGCCTGTGGGTTTCATTGCCTTTGTGTCTGCTTTGCACCTGAGTTACATCATCCCAAGTTTCCTCATCTCATCCTTTTCTTTCACACACCTGTGCATCCACACTCCAACAGCTTAACACAAACAATCTCTGCCGCACAGCTTCCTGAGATTCAAATTTCCTAAAGGAAATGTGCACTCGGATGAACCTGCAGAAGTTTTATCATCTGTGTGAAAACACATTTCACGGGGATATACAACCATTTGATTTATCATCCTCCATAGAGCACACAGGTAAGTTACCAAGAGACACATTACTACACATTCCACTTTTTCCAGTTTGAGCCAGATCTGTAAATCCTGGTAAAATATGGTCTCACTAGCAGGACATCCTGACTCACTGCATTTTACAGAAACGCAGTAAAATTTCCCTCCTGGACACGTTTACGGAAGAAGAATAAGACAGAGTTCCTTCCACAGTGGCTCAGGGGGTAAAATCGGGTGATAAAGTGCACTCTGGGGTACATTACCAGTTGTGAGAACACAATGAAATGGTGTATGGACTTCCCAACATGCTTGAGAATTACTTCCTTTACTTCATGAGCCTCTGGCTGAGAAGTGAGCATTCGGCGTGTGAGTCTCTTAGCAGAGGTTACAGTTGAAACTGAGTCATGAAGTTCTTTGAATGTTTCTATCGATAAAAATAAAAAAAAAATCACCCATTGATTGGTTTGAACCTCAGGGTTTCAGACTCCTAACGAAACCTGATCCTTTAATAGTGGAGTATTTCAATCAAGAAGTCTGGTATAGTTCAGGTTTTAACAATTAACTTTGATCTGCTCACTTTTCTACGTCTTACATTTGCAAGCAGGGGTCCAATCAGGATGTCAATAGCTGTGTCAGCTACGCGTCTGCTCGGTTCAACCAGATCGGTGTCTGGCTCATCCAGGTCAGAGTCCTGTGCAGCTGATGTGTAGGATTTCTAATTGTGCCAGATGCCAGAGCAACGACACATCAATCAGCGCAGAACTTAACGAGCTGGCCAGGAGGTCAGTAAAGAAAACGGCTCCTAAACATCCTGTTGGTATATTGAATAAAATATGCCATGTTGACACCAGACTGTATTCCTCTTAACTGTCATAATGGGCGGAGCCAGACTTGGAGTCAACAGCTCTGAGGTTATTGAAGACAATCAGGGGAACATGGTTAATGATTAGCTCATTATTGGAGCAGTATCGTGATTCCAACTCAAAGAGTATAAGTCTTAAAGTGAGGCCGCAATAAAAACTGCTCCCCCTGGTGACTGGCTGCAGTAAAGATCATAAAACTCTGTCTCTGCATTCATTCCAGACAGGAGGTGGCCAAACTTTAAAAATTCAGTACATACCATAGAAATCTCACATCCATATGCTGCAGCGATATGAAGATATTATTTGGCTGCATTGTGTTCAAGTCTTCTTTTTATGTTTTGGGAAATTGCTTTTTCATTAGACATTAAAAAGTGGGTTTAATGTCATGTTTCAAAATAATTGACAGCTGACATTCTTGTGTAGTTTTTTCAGAAATAGTAAGATACCCCAGGAAAGGGTGAAGAACATATTAGACTTTTGAAAAATAAAAATAAATATATAAATATAAACTTTTTTTTTGTCACGCAGCTTTGCTTAGATTTTTTATTGCACAGATTCGAGCTGCACGATGGCAAGCCTTGGTTATCTTAGTTTCTAAACTGTTCCACAACAAAAGGCTTAGTCGCACTGCCCATTCTTTATACGATAAATGCTCCAGGTGCTCTAGTGGCGCAGACAGTTCTTCCACTTTGTGATGACAGATGTTGAAGAACAGGGTAAAACCACAACTAAAAGAAAGCGGACTGGGCACAGATCAGGAGAAAGTCCAGCATTTGGCTTGATGACAATCTTGTTTCACCTCCAGGTAAACTCAGTGTAGAAGTAGAACACAGTGCACAGAACAGCATCAGTAAACAAACATCACCAATGGAGGACGTCCAGTATTTTGAGCTCTTCCTCCCTGGACAGCTTTGAACTTATTCCATCTAAATCTCTTTGTCTATTATTACAGCTGCTGCACAGGAAATGACGATTCTTTCACCCAGTCAACAAATTGCACTGAGACGTTCACTTTGAATAAGTTTATGTGCTGCCGTTCAAACTTTTGACTTTGTGAAAACATAAATGTTTGCAAACTACACTAAACTGAACCAAACCAGTTGATGAAAACGCAGGTTTACTTTCTTATTGCGACGTACATGGTTCATGTTTTCCATTTTTTTTCGAGTGTAGGAGGAATTTCTGGTATTGTGTATTTTTGTTGCCAAAAAACGAATGCATTGGCAAGTTGTTTAACTTTGACGTGGCTTACAGCATGTTTGCTAGGAGACATGGATAAATATGTCTCGTTACAGTGTTAAGTTCTCTGCTTTGCGAAAATGAAATCAGTTCATCTGTGAGCTGAGGAGGGAAGACGTGTTCTCACCTGTTCATTAACTCTCTCCAATCAATCAGCGCTGTCTATAGGACATGGGAAACTGGAGGACAGACCCATGGGTAATGAAGGAACCTGTACACACACACTCACACACTGTAGTGTCACCTCCTTTCATACACCACCAACGGAAGACACCCCCACCTCTCCTTCCTCTGAGTGTTTCAGCCCCGGGCTCTGTTGCAGGGCTATAACTCATAAGTTGCTATAGTGGCCACAGTATTCTGCACCTTGTGCCGAGTGTGGCGCATATAGAGCCAGTGGTGTTTTTTAACAGCTCAGCAGAGAGAGGAAGCCGAGAGGAAGTGTGTGTGTGAAACAGGCAGGAGGACGGGGGACGACGTTTTCCACGGAGGGCGGTAAAATAAACAGAAGTGGCAGCCGAGGAGAACAGAGTGAACCCTCTGAACTCTGAGCAGAAAGTGGACGTTTCTCAGCATGTCACCTGAACATAATAAAACCACTCTGCAACTAATATTACTCCTTAAATCTTCAACTGCATATTAGGTTTAAGGCAGACACAACTCACTGTGCTCACTACGTAATCACCTAGCTCTCGAAGCTGTGAAGCAATATTTGTTGGATTGTAAGTCCCCGATAGTAAACCTTGGCTGATCTCGAAAAGTTATTAAAGAGTCATCCAATATTTTACTGTAAATTAGAAAACAGCTCAATCAGTCTGCGACAATTGAAAATCATGACAAGTCAAATCAAAGCGAAGAAAACAAAAAATTGCAATTCATTTTCGTACCATCAGAGGCCACTTGCAACCCATGACGTCTCTTTGGCCCATGAGCGTCCACTTCAGGCTGGCAGCACAAGCCTAAGGATCCCCATTAACACCTTTAAAAATGACAATTTTTTATAGCACTAGGTGTGTTTTTAGTCTACCACAAAAAGTAGAAATGGTCTTTGTTGCCCATTTTCAATTCATACACATGATTCAGAGAGTACATTTTACAGAACTCTACCATGAAAGTCTTGAGCTACCACATAGGTTATAAATATGACCAGTAAAGGGCACAACGGAGACCCAGCTCAACACCACCTCTTCGTCTGTTTCTCAGTTGACTAAAAAGGTCAAATTTGCATCATTGATGTGGCGTCCCTCATCCTTGGGCTTCATCACGCCTCTTTAGAAACCAATGGGCGACGTCATTGAGATTTTATCCATATTTTAACAGTATATGAACATGACAGTCGGAGTTACAAGAACAACTGAGCTTATGACCCATCAGGAGGGGCAAAAATAGTCAGATATTTGTCAGTTTATTGAGCCACAGTCCCACTTGGTTCTTTCAAAATAAAAGCATGTTTGGTCTGAAGCCCTGACAGGTAACCAAAGTGTAGAATAATTAAAAAGACTAAATAAAAGTCCTTCTTTCCATTAAGCTTAAATATAAATACCGCAATTTCTGGACTATTTGGCACTCCTGAATGTGAGCAGCACCCACTGAATTTAAATGGGAAAAAAATGATACATCTATAGGCTGCACTGGTCTGTAAGCAGCAGGTGCCTGTGTTGTGACATGGAAAATTTGCACCAATTTTTTTTATCCTTTAGCTAAATAAATATTTTTTTCCAAACAGTTCATTTATCTTCCTTCTGATTCACTGTTGCATAAACTGTGAAACAGAGTTTTTGGTGAAAACATTGCCGTCATGCTCCGCCATGCACATGTGCATTACACGGTTATTTTGGATTGACCAAACTCAAACTAGAACAACAACAACAATGGTAACAATCGTGGGATAATGTTTTTTGCTTGTGCTGCTGAATTTAGTGACTGTCTTTCAAAACAATGTGCATCTGTTGAACCATTTCTGCGATCAGTGAAGACGCATTCAGATGTACACCAGATGATCAGCACACCTCTATGCCAGTCTCTAAACTGTTGTTATGTATATGGCTCCAACAGTTATATCACCAACTACAGGCCTGGCATACAAACTACAGTTTTTGTGGTCTCTCAGCATTTCTGTGTAAATGAAGTGTTTTTGTCACTGCGTTTTCAGGTGACGCGCTGGTCTAAATGCATCGGCTGTATGACGTTTGTTAGCCATAAAAAATCCATAAGTTACCCCCCATCAGGAGTTAAAAAAGGAGCAGCTTATAGTCTGGTAAATTAGAATCTTTCTTTCCATTTATTTTGAATATAAATAGATTTATTTACCCAAAAGCTTGTACTGTATTGCTTTGTGTAATGTGAAGCATGAGGTCCTAACATACAGTGGCTTGAGTGTAATACTTCATCCATAGCAAAGACTGTCAGATGCCCAACATTTACATGATTTACAGCAGTTCTAGCTGCAGACCTCAAACATGGCGTCAGAGGGGTACGTCCACGGGGTGCACGTGGTGAATTGAGAGGAGAAAGGAAATAAACTGAGCTGTCAGGTGCCTGGAGGAGCTGAGAAGTTGGATACTTCTAAAGCTTTCTCTTGTACAGTATGTTTTATTTATGCTTCTCTCTGCCGGGCTCACTGTCTGGATGCTTGTTTGGGTGAATCATGAACTCACCGGCAGAACAGATGAAACGCAGCCTGACTGGTTGGATGACCTGAGGGCTGCCCGGCTTACTGACTGATGTGTGATGCATGATGGCAGTTGGTTGAAGAACACCTGTCTAACCTTTCACTGACTCACACTCAAAGAGAAGGTGTTTGTTTGCTTCAATCATAGAGACACTGGAGATAAACAAACACCTCCTTTGTGTTGTAAACCTTGCATTGTTGTCGTTTCAGAATATTTCATTTCCTCCATCTTAGTGTGGCTCCCTCTCGACCTCGCTATACTCTTGTGATTGAAGAAAACTTTCTTAGACGCAGTGAAGAATATTTCACTCAGCTTTCAAAACAAAGAAACATTTTGGGGCTTTAATAATCTTTAACTTGATCTCCAAGGCTTCCAGCTGAATGATGCTTCTGGCTTTAATACATTTGTTAGTTATAAACACAGACACTCTCCTGTCTTATTGGAGGCGCCCACGATGCGGATCACGCTAAGATTTCTTTGATGAGAAATGTCTCTGCTGCGTTTCTAACTGTTGTCTTTAAATAAACTTCATCACTTGGTCAACCTTTCAGCCATTCTCTTTAACACAATCATGGTGTCACTTTTATTCTTCTGCTGAGGTTGTGGGTGACATCTGCCTCATGAGAAGAACACTCACTTGACAGCTGTAAACAGTCTTGCTTAAAGAAGGTAACTTGCAAATCAGTTCAAAAACAAACATGACTCTGCCAGTTAAAGTCTCCTGTCCACTTTTTGAGATCAGCTCCACCAGTGGATGCTGGGATATCGACACTATTTGCACTCAGTCAATTTCATCAGAGGCTGCTTGTTAAGGAGAAAAAATTGAGTGATTCACTTAAAATCTGCTCCTCTCATACACCGTTGTAGAGAAGAGGGAACACAAAATATGTATCGAGGTTTTTCTTTTTTGCTCCATTTTGAACTCATTTCAGGTGCTTATAACTTGAGGAGTGATACCTTCACTTAAATCATTTTGAGCTGAAGTGAAAAATATTCTTCAAGGTTGTTTTCTGTTTTGCTCTCCTGGAGTGAAACTTCAATCGGTCTGCAGAATTCTTCAGCATCACTGAACACAGATTGAAATTCATCTCTTTAAAAAGTGACTGGACTGAAAATAAACACCGTAGTAATGCGATAGCTTTGGTTGTTTGCCATACAGTCTTTAATGTTTATTGTTCAACATTAAATATTGTATATCAACAACACGTTTAATTCTTGTTTACATGTGTTTCTCTCTTCTTGACTTTGTGCTCGATGGCGTCTTGTTTTTCAGGGTTGACTTTGTCCACCGTCTCTGTTGTTTGACTTTGTGCATCTGTTCAGTTAGAACATTTGCATTCCTACACAACTTCAGCACCACTTAAAAGACGTCAGTGCATGTTAAACAGATGTAAGAGCATCAGTAACATGCAAATAGTTGCCTTCATGTGAAGACTGTAATCTTTTTCCCCCAAGCAGACTTTTATAAATCTACATTAACAACTGACCTTTAGCCCAAATATGTAAAATGTTTCCATGTCTCCCTGTAAAAACTTTTAACTTTGAGTAACTTTCTGTCTTGTGAGTACAAACTTGTTCCCTCATCATTTGAAGTTTTTGAGCATTTGGAAAGTTCTGATTCTTGCATCTTGAAAATTCAGCTGAGCTTGGTCAACGAAAGGAGGCACAGTGGGGTTTTTTCTGCAGTAATAAGCATGAGAAAGCACCGAGGTGGCCTCTGAGTGCTGGAGACATGCAGCGCTGACCTGCTTCTGGCTGTGACAAACAATCAAACACTGGGCACAAAACGCAGACAACAGCTGCAGGTGTGCGGTCCATTTGTACATTTCTAGGCTATGGCATGAAATTTAGAAGTAGATCTTTATAGATCTAGATAAATCCTATGCCACTTTTTGAAGCAGAGAAGAATGTATAAATCTGGCTCTGTAAGTCAAGGGTACGTATAAGTGTAAAACTGAGACTGTTCCACATCAGGGTCAAAACTTCTGGAGGGGTCTCCAAGTAAGAAATACATGGCTACACTTCAAAAATCAGATAAGCAACGAAAAATTTCCAGGCTGGAGTTTTACACGCACAGTTTATTTGCCGCACTTTCGTATAAAGGTAATAATTTGGTTTCAACAGCTGAGTTATGATTGATTTAAAACTAGTGCTTTTTAATTGTGCACTGACCCTAAATAAGTTTAGAAATCATATTTTTGATTTATTGCAAAGTAAAGTCGGTTTTAGTCATACTGTGCTGTTTTTAAAGCCATGTAAATGACACTTTTTTTTTCAAAAACGGAAAGAGTTGCTGTGGTTGAACAATTTTAAAAGACTGAAGAAAGTGGGCGCTGCTAATGAAATCAAAACAGTGAACAGGTTTTGTCTAAATCCTGACTCTGTTATAAATGGGTTAAAATAGAGAGTAAAAAACAGAAATTAAGCAGAGCTCAGACTGAACAGAAAATGAGACAGTCACACTACAAAAAGAATATTCATGAAAGCTGAGAGAATACTGTAAGGTAATTTGGTGCATTTCTTTAAAAAACTTATTTTCATTATTGCTTCTGTTCAAGGATCAGATCATCATGTGATGCATCTGGTGACCCCTTAGTGTTCAATCTCTGTGCACAGGCTGGAAATACAGTGAAATAAGAAAATGAAGTGTAATCAGGGTAAAAATCAAATGAAACTAACTTCAGGGGTCAGTGTGAACCAAAACAGTCCAGTTCTTTATTGCCATATTTCACGTTTGAGATGTGAAAGGCTGCTCAAGGCTCAGTGGTAATTCAAGACAAAGGATGAACCAAATATTATTGTGGTTATTAATCAGTCAGTGATGATAGAAAACATGGTCTGTATCTGAGTGGGTGCTGACTTCATACACAGACCCTCACACACATACACACACACCACCTGCTCATAACCTCTTTAAAAGCCTCCTGCTGTCCGACATGCCCTCCCACACCCCTCCCTCTGTATCCCACCATTATGTACAGAGTCCAATGGGAGACGGATCTAAGCTCCAGGCCGGCCCCTCACATCACTGAGCGGCTGCCCCACATTTCTCTCACTTATCTGGGCTAGCTGAGCACAGATGCCCCCCTGAGAGAGGTGCAGATATGGAGTTGGCAGGAAGGCAACAGGGAGGTCTGCTGGCCGCCAGAATAATTACCTGTCACACGGGGCGATGGTTTGTGGTGAGAAGTTGCCATTTTTCCACCAAGAAGTAAAGTAGTCTTGGGGATTGTCTCCTTATTCCCTGCTTTAATTTACCGCGCTCTCATTCGCTGATCTTCCATCAATAGATTTTCTCTCAGCAGAGCTGCTTTCTCACATTTCTCCACAATTCATTACCGGCTGTCAGTCATCCGTCAGGCTGCAGGCTCGCACACGAAACACTCGAGTAACTACAGGCCTGAAGTATGATAGAGAAGGAGAAAACTGGGACACAGAGTGGACGTAAACACTTCCAGTCTCTCTGTGCTCAGTGAAACATGCTGCAGACTTATGAAGGAAAAATAATGCAAAGGTTTGTTTATAGTTCTTAAACCATTAAACGCATATCATTTTAATTACTCAGTCAGTGTTATCCGTCTCTGACATGTAGGCGTTTAAAGTACTGCATATCTAACTATAATGGACACTTCAGCTACTTTTAAACGGTTTCAGTAAGATCACAATTTGCACAATCATCAATCAAATTCATCTAATTAAGCATCAGATCAGAAATAGCAGCTTATCTCCATCATGTTAACTCTTAAAGGAGTCTAAATATCATCAATTTTTTCCTGCCCTACCGTTTCCAAATTGCTATCTTTCCTGGTGTCAAAATAACCAAACTTTTTGTTTTTTGTCGTGAGAATTCCTGTGAACAAAGCAGTAATCCTACCAATGTTGAAGGGGGGTTTTTAAAGTCACTTAAAAGTCACTTAAACAAATTTTGATAGATTTTTCATAGATGAAATATATTTATTACTGTTTAAACTTTTTCTTTAGATGATTGATTATCGTCCCATGTGTTTTTAACAATTTGTTCTTTTGTTTTTTGTTTTTTTTTCATAACTTTGTTTTAAGGTACCTACTATTTTTTTAATTTAACTTACATTTCCATTTTTGACTTTATATAACTGTCCCCAATTACATATCTGTTTTAATGAACCTGATTTATGCATTTAGAGTTGTTTTGTTGTGTGTACCCCAAGAAGACTTTGTTAAAGCTAATGGGGATCTAATAAAGAGTTAAGACTGATATTATTAGTAATATAATTCTATTTTTAAATTATTTATATATCATAAGTCAACCAAGTGACTCTAACTAATGGCAGACAAAGACACATTTGTAATTAGTAAACTTAGACATAACCAAATAAATGGTTGAAAAACGATAGATAATAGGTTCAGCTTTAACTATTTCCTGGCATTAGTAAGTTTAAAAACACGGAAAACTTGGCCAAGGACTGAATGTTGGAAAGTATCTGCCTCCCCCTGATCTCCCACTGAGTGATGGACCCGGGGTCTGAGGGAGGATCCATGTCAGAGCAGAAACAACATTCACTTCAGCTCCCATGCTCATCTTACACGCCTCGTACCTGAACAAACATTATCTGTGATGTTTGGACTCCTGCCAGTGTTCGGGAGAAACAGTCTGAAAAAAGAAGGAATTAACACATCCCTATCAGCTTCTGTCACTCTGCTGCTCAGTGACTGTTACATCTATTATGGAAGTTTTGCACTGCAGGAAACTTTGAGAGCACAAACAGAGCTGTCGTCTTACCTTGGGTATTTGTATGGTAAGAGTCAGACTGTTTCTGCTCCTGATTTGTTCTACATCATCTGAGGAGTATACAAACACATAGTCCCTTTATTTTTTGAAGTGAACAAAGTAAGAGGCAACTAACTTGAATACTATAAATACTGTATCAGAGAACAGATTTTAAGTTCACTCTTTGTGCTGTAAATGGTTGCGTCTTAAATCAAGAAAAGTCAGGCTTTCATGTACTCAGTGTTAGATATCCAAATGTTTTTTTTTACATGGTTATAAATCTTGTTGCTTCCAAACGGCAACTCCCTGACCAAGATACTGAAGCTTAGGCCAAACATAGACTATGTATATTGTGGACAGGGTGGCTACGCCTTTTACCTTTGCACAGGTTTGAAGCCACCACATCATTCAAAGAGAACCCCATCAGAGGCACCACCATTGTGCAGCCAGTCTGCACTGAAAATCTGAGTGGAGCTAGGTGACAAAAATTTGCACATGTATAATTATTTTCTTTTGGAAGTCTAATTCTCCTTTTGGCTCTCTTTCCTAAGGTGTCTGACCATTAGAATGGCAGATCAATCATTGTTTAACATGATGCAAAACCCAGTTTTTAGCATCTAATGACAAATGAAAAAACAACTTCCCAGAAAAAAAAGAGGACTAGAGCCCTCTCCCATTGGAAAAACATGGCATGACAGTCTTTAACCTATACTGCAGCCAGTCACAGTTTTTGTGGAGAGCAGTTTCTGTGACAACCTCAATTTGAGCCAAGCAAGGTTGCAAAACTTTTTTTTTTTTTTTTACAGTCTATGATGCTGAAGTGCTTCAAACTGCAGTTCTGAGAGTGTCCACTAGAAGCAATTATACCAGTAGAAATAACCATGTTCGCAGTCCAGTTAAAACAGAAAAATGTTTAAGGGTCTGAACTGCTCATTACTCTATCAAGGGTTGATTTTTTTAGTAACTTGTTAATTTTCAAGTGATCAAACTTACAAGTTTTGTCCATGCAAGGGCACAACTGACATGACTGACAGGCGGTCACCCTGTAACCGTCTGCAAGAGGCTGAAGACCTACCTCTTTACCTCATCCAAACTCAAACTTTGTGAGTTCAGCATTTTAAATACAGCCTCAGTGAAGAAATGGTCCAAATTCCAGGCTCAGAACAAAAGGGTTATACGTGCTAAAGTGTATGATTTGGATCTGATTACGGTCTGGCATTATGAGAATAAGGCTTTATGAGTAGTATTGCAGCCAGTCAGTAGAGAGAGCTCTAAATGTTTTGGCTTCACTTTGGAGGAGAGGTAAAGCGCCATTCATCTTTGAAGAGCTTGGTTTGAAATAAAATTTAACCTTTCATTTGTCATTCTGAGTCCATGCACTGCTGGAGTGGTAAAAGGCATGCATTTTAAAAACAAACAGTTTGGATGCTCTAACTTAGATGTTCTATCCTTTTGACTTTTGCCGTATGAATTTAAAAAGGTTTAGGAGCTAGCAGTCATAGGATTAAGAAGATGCACATTGCCTCATTGAATTAGTGTTGTGTGTTAAATGTGTTTGCTTTAAGATGAAATAGGATGATGTCTTTAATTTGCCCCTCAAGAGGAAATTTACAGAATTACAGTAGCAATGCTTTACACAGTTCTTTTAAATTAAGAATATAATCTATTTCACATTCATAAAATGGAGCATTTCAACATTAGCAGGACCACAAGTTTACTGGACACAACAGAGTTTGATTATGAAGTCTGACCACAGCTGGAATAAAAGACTTCACCTATTATAATGTCATTTTTAATGTTTACAGCTTGTACGAAAGATATCGGGGTTCGTGTTTAATTCTTTTTCTCATTAATTGAGTCAATTATGTAAAATCAGCCGTAGAAGAAGCTCATATCTAAAGGTCCATGCAGGTGAAACCAGGTAGCAGCATCAGGCACGTGAAGCACCGCTGGATCCAGCTTAAGGTCTCCCCAGCCTGCACAGCCGTCCACCCACACATCCACCTTTAGTGTTTTCTACTTTAATCATATTAAACAACACGGCTGGTTTACTTTCTTTTCCAGTGGGAGGCAGAAGTGACCGCCCTGTAATTGCTTCCATACTCCCCCTGAGCTGGGCGAGGATAAATACGTTAGACTGGTAGGTAGCTCGGGCTCCTCCTATAGAAAACACACACTCCTACTGTAAACAGGATTTTTGTTTGAACCCAATGCCCCCCTCCCTGACACCTAATATATAACGTGTGTGTGTCTCTGAGGAATGCTTTGAGAGGCTTGATGGATTCTACCCAGACCGTAACTCCCTTTACTGTGAAATAAACAAATATGATTGAATTATGATGCAAGGCGCCTATGAATTTTGGTCTGGTGTCTTTTTTTGATCAGTCTGAGGGCACGCTGCCGCTCTCTCTGGGGCCTTCCACAACATTAGTTTGGCTGGAAATAGACGTCTCCTATTTCCCAGAGTTACCGTGGTGGGTGGATGTCGAAAGCCGTTTGAAAAATAGCACCTCTCATTTCTTTGTCTTTCCTGAAACAGGACACTGAACAGGAAAATGTGGCACAGTTAAGCGAAGTAACTGCTTGTGAAATCTCCACCTCAGTCAGTTTTGGAAACCTTCAATGCTGATAGCAAGCTCTGAAATTTTGTCAGCGTAAATTTCCATTTCCTGTGCAGCTGCATGCATTTGCCGCTCTGAGTGTTTTTGTTGCAATCATAATTTTATAAACGAGACTCCATCGGCTCTGACCTGAGCTTAGAAAAGGCTGCAAGGACGCAAGTTCAGGGGGGGTGTTAAAGGGTTAAATTAGGGGCTCTGGAGAGTAAATTTGCTCACACTGCATCTCAAGGTTACGCACAGAATGGAGTCTATTCATAAAAAACCCGCTACCTCAACAAGGTCTTTCCCTAAATTATCTCTGAGTTATTTACTCGCAGCCTTCAGGATCTGGTTACTGCTGTACAACTGCCTGACTTGAGATAACAAAGAAATTTATGTTTTAAAGCATGAATGTAAACATAAACTGGTTCTTAGAGGGGGTTTAGAGAAAGAGAGAATAAATACTGGCATCAAGGTCTGCCCACATGCTGTTGATGTTTTGTTCAAATGAAACATTTTAATCAATGCAGACATCAAGAGCCGCCCTAAGAATTTACCAAGACGATTAAGAATTTAAATTACCTCCAAGAAAGAAAGAGCTCCAGAGTCTAGGCTAAACACTCTGACAGTCTTTTACAAATGTTTCTCACCATGAAGTTCGACCAAAAGCAAAAATAGTTTACTGTACTTGGATCCTTATTGTATAGAATCTGCTGATCACAGCATGTAAATATTTTTTTCTAGGGATGGACAATATGGTAAAATAAAAAAAAAAAATAAAAAAAAAAGATCACTATATTTTGCTTATCATCTCATGAAGATTATTATCATCACAATTTTTTAAAAGACTTTTAAACTGCCAGTTTTTAAGCAACGTTACTGAAAACTAAAGAAACAAGAGATCAGTTCAACATTTTATTAACATACAGAGCAAATAAAGCAAAAAAAATTGCAGGTATGGAAGATCCTAATTGACAAATTGCCCCCTCAAGAAGAATGAAGACTCTTTAAAAAGTAAACAATGTCATTGTCAAAAAGAGTGCGTGACATCTATTTTGCTGCCTTCACCTTCACGCTTAGCTCCACAACTGGTTGTTCTGTTTATTTCTCTGGCAACTTAGAAATGGAAGTGAAGCACAAAAGGTCGACTCTGATTGGCTGATTACAGACGATCATTATAATTAATCTGAAATTTATCAGGATCATGGATCACAAGCACATAAACGCTCAGCCCTAATTTTTACTAAAATATACTAAAACTGAACAGTCTTTAAAAGCACAGCACTTTCTTCTGAAACAAGGCCTTATTCAGGCAGGAGAGTACTTTGTGTGTGAGAGCAAGGGTCAAAAGTAGCTCATTTAAGTATTTTGATCCTCTGTGCTAAAATGCTTGCTCATTAAGAATATTTTTCTGAATATTGATTTAACTTCCACTTTTTCTTACCCGTTTGGTAAACTGGTGCCAAACTTCAAACCTCGAGAAAATCAAGCCGTCCTCTCAAACATTTATTATCAGAAGTTTTCTAGGTGTGTTTTAATACTGTGCAGCAGTGATGTGAGTCAGATGTGACAGTTCTGGAAACATGTCACACCCACAGGCCATTGATAGTTTGAGTTCAAGTCTGTATAATAAATGGAGGGAGCATCTGTGACGTTACCCATTTGTTTCTGATGCTGAGTTTTGAAGCCCACTGTCAATAAGCCTATTGTAAGTGCAAAACTCAACCAAACTAATGTCAAGTTTGTGTGAGGTTAGTGGGCTGGGTTTAAACCTTCTTACAGCAATTCTGCCTTCACTGATCAATTTCATAAAAATTAAATAAAAATATTGCAATAGCTTGTTGACTAATGGATGCAAAATAACACTGGCAGTGTTCGAATAATGTAAGTGGCGCAACCATGAGGAGGTATGAAAGAGTTTGCTGGTTTTCAATAAAATAATTCTGAAAATTCAACAACTAAAAAGCACACCTGGGTTTTAAATTCGGTGGTGTGCCAGAGTTTCCAAGTCAACATCCAGTCCTGGCCGGAAACCCAGGACAAACAGAGAGCTGGGGCTTTCACAGAGCACCCAGACCAGTCTGGTCTACCAGGGTCCAGCCCAGGGCCAGACTCACTGGGGAATTTCATCTGAATTCAATTTCACCTCTGGCCTCTGCTGTGGCAGCTTGAGCCGCGGTTACACAAAAGGCCAAGTTTCACATTGAACGTGAGAACCCCCTCATCCCCTGACCCTCATTTCCATATGAATGGAGCAGAAAATGGAGCAGAGAGCCGAGAGGGAGGCGCCAGAGAGAGGGACTGTGTGTGAAATGGCTCGATTTTAGAGTACGGTGTTTACCTTTCCACGCAGCCTGAGAGTTTGTCTCTTTACATACATGTACAGATGTCAACCTGAGGGTCATATCGAGAGGAAACTGAAGCTTTTCTATTGTCGTTATGCTTTGAAAGCAAATTTACAGGCTCAAAGGGAAGTCCACGTTCCCTTTAAGCTGAGCATTTAGAGCATCCTCTGCTTTCAGCTCATTATACCGCTGGTTTTTACAGACTGGAACTTGCTTTCGAGAAATTGAGCACCTAAAAAGTCAGAATGAAGTGTTTAACAATACTGGGGGTTTTTTTGACATTGCAGGAGTCTGTGGCAGATAAAATTATAAATAAACAATATAGCCAAGTGACTGAGCTCTGAGGCACACGTTTTAGTCATGCTGCTCGACTTGTAGCGGCAGCAGGTGAAGTGTGTCAGTTAGAGAGGGCACTTGATCTTTAACTGAGATGAAAGATAAGAGACAGACAGACAGAGGAACAACACCACCTACACTGTCAGCACAACATCTGTTCCTATCATCTCTGGTCTGATGAAAAGAAAAAAAAAAAGAAAAACCCCTATCAACTGCCTCAGTTTCTGCCTTGCATCACTTTCCTTTTTTGTTTTGTCTGCTGAGCAACAGACTGTAGTGATTCAGTTCACTGATAATCTGAGGTGACAGATTCGACAGAATTTCAGAATATACGTTCAGAAGTTTGGGTTTGCAGTAGATCTGACCAGCCTGAAACAAAACGCTTTGGTTTACACCAGAAAAACAGTCTGTATGGAGAGCAAACGCAGGCAGAACACAATCAGGATGAATGTCCAGTATGAATACAAAGACAGACAAAAAAGACTTGTCTCTTCAAAATTTTAACACTCCATTGCCAGAAACTCAACTAAGACCACAGAAAATCGGCGTTCCTGAACTACCCTTGCCTTGAGGGTCAGATAGGCTGAGTCAGTGCGAAACCGAAGTCTTGTAAAACTGATGTCTGAGTCCGATGAATCTTTGTGTAACACTTTCTCATCATTAAAAACTAACTTAACGGGGACGTGAGTTTACCTCAGCAGTTTGAGGTCAGTCTTAGTCTCCTGAAGCAGAAATTTGATGCTAATCTTTGTTGGTTTCAGTTTACCAAGCATGAGGCAAAGAGGCGGAGCTAACCTCCTGCAAACAACACCCCAACATGCTCATGTGATGATCAAGTCAGTCTTCCCATTGAATAAGAAAAAAACACAGGTTTTCATTCCCTCAAAGTCAGTAATTTTTTACCAGGATGTACAATGGATACTTAGTGGGTTTCTTGTAGAGAAACCCTCCAGTGGAAATGTGAGGAACTGCAGTATTTAGCACATCTGAACTGGCTGCAGCTTTGCATGTCATCCCCTACTTTCTCATCCTAAACATTTCCAGTGAAATTTCAGCAGTCCAGTCAAATGAAGAACATGCCGTAAGAAAAACACACTATACATTTAACAATTAAAAAATGGATTAGAGCGACTGTGGTTTACCAGATTTCAATTTTTAAAGGTAAAATTTCTGTTGGATTCGTATCAAGGGACATAAAGGCTGTTTTGAGATTTCAAAAGAAAAGGCTCTTACCCAGACAAAAAGAGGTCTCTCTTTTGTATTTCAGCCTGTTAGACTAAGTGATGAATAAAATAGTGGCAGAACTTAGGTTTTCACTGCTTTTATCACAGCCTTTTTTCATGGCTGCTGACCAAATAGACCCACTGACTAGAGTAAAAACTTTTTGCAAATTTTAGTCACAAAGACCTGAAAATGAGTGAAACTCCTACAGAGATTTTTCTGCTCTAAAAAATAGCAGCGAGCAGAAACACTCTGTTTTAGAGTGATGCATAAGTAGTGAAACTACTTTTTCGTGGTTCGTCTGGAAGTTTCTGTTTTTGTGAAATGATAATGAAAGAGCAACTGCACAAGGCTCAGCGTGGACTGACGGTTTCAGGGGTCATCCTCAGGTCAGGATATGAATTTAACATTTTTTTTTACACATGTTCTGGCAAAAAGACAGAGTCTCCTTCACTATGAATAACCGAGTTTCCTTTGAAAAGCACATTTATTCATATTCTTACTTTTATAAGCTCTTTTATTTGAAATAAATGCATAATTCAATGCTAAGCAGCAGAGAGTTGTTTAAGACTAAAAGAGAAGAGGATGGAGTTATATTTCTATGAAGATATGAATGTAATTTGGCAGTTTGCCTCCTGCCGTTCGCTCTCTTGGGGTTGAGTTGGATGCTCAGAAACAGCAGGGGGTTTGGAACAGATATAAAAAGATATGTGAATGTATGGATTTGAATTTATGAATTTAATCAGCATGGAGTTCACTTTTTTTTTTTTTTCATTTTCATTTTGCCAAGGAGAAGAGAGAGTGGTTTAGAGCGGGATCAGAGTGTCCAGACAGAGCCCCACCTCACCCCTCCCTCCTGCATCAGAGCCCGTGGTCATTATTGGCCTCCAGACTGCTTTTATCATCTCTATAAATCTCTGCTGGCTCAGGCACGCTGTAATGAGGAGAGCTGCGCCGCTGTCAACCTGCAACTCTCACCCCCGCTGAGAGGGAATAAGGGGGATGAAAAAAAGGTGGAGAGAGAGGGCAGGTGTCGGTTATACACACACACACACACACACACACACACACACACACGCACACACACACACAAGACAGCGTCAGTGTGAGGCAGGAGCAAATTCAGACATTATATTCAGTCTGGAGAAGAAGAGTAACTGTGGTCAGTATGAGAATAATCAGCTCTCAAATAAAAGCTTTCAGCTCTCTCAGAAAGTATCTGACATTTCTGCTGGAGTCACCTGAATCCACCTGCAGCTGGTCACACACACCATTCACCAAAGGTTTCAAATATTCTAGTGACCAGAAAGTCCAGCTCCTGCATTTCTGAGTAGATGAATAATGTGGTAAATTAAGAGAGGAATTCATGAACAGACATTAGAAAAAAAAATATTTATTAGATTTCATAGCATTAAATGCATTTGAGCACCATATCTAAAATGCATGTTTTCCATATGCTGTAAGATTTAAAGTCATATTAATAATATATAAATGTTAAAGGCAGTTTTTAGCATTTTTAAACAGTGCTCAACTCAATGCAAAAAAATCATCCAACAATTCAAAAGATGGCTGGTGTTCCAAAAAAAACTTAGTAGCTAGGACACCTATTGGTCATGGTACCACTGTATTTCCATTTTTAAAGTTGTAAATAATCATCTGAGATTGTAGTGTTTCCTCAACTACTCACTCAACAAAGTGAGAGTTTCGAGGGAATGGTGTGCAGTAAAAGGCCATGGATTTAAGTCAAACTTGTTCATTCATTTAACTGCTGACCTAAAACAGCACTATTTGCAGCAGTTCTTTACTAACTAGTAAAATTCATGAATAAACTAAAGCACTTGAGTACTAAAAACTGACTAATCGAGAACCCCTTTCCTTCAGCTCCAAAGCTGTTCTGTGTCTTTCTTTTGGAGTTTAAAGCCTCATATGTGCTTCAATCAGCACCTGTAGAGTTTGAATATACTTAGGTATACTGAGAAAACAGTAATTTCTTAATTCATGCCACATCTGAAGTCACACACAGACGCAGCTCTGAATACTCAGCTGACTGAATATTACGTAAGAACGTTTGCAGTGACTCTGTTAATCTACTCTTCACATTTTATGTTCACTCTACCTTCACACAAACACTGCTTCCAGAGAAATGCAGCTAAATATTTTTATATGACTGGAAACAACTCCTCTTAAAGACTCTTCCTAATTCTGCATATTTTTGTGCAGCATCAATTGTAATTTCTGTAAAGGTTTTATTTTTCATTCATGCAGGGACCAATTTCATGTAACATTGGCTAAATGACTAAATTTCATTGGTAAACATTCAAATAATTAACTTGAAGTCCTACAAACAAAGTAATTTATTGCAGTCAATTAAATGCAATAAATTAATTTGTTTTAGATTGTGGGGCAACTTTTAGCAATAATCTTGAACACAATCAGCAGTGCTTCTACCACAGGTTGGGAGCAGTTTTCCTCAATTAAAACCTCTTTTTGGAGCCTCTGTGAATTCGAAGAGAACATTTTTAATAATTCAAATGGAGAAAACGGCAATCTTGCACACGATTTCATCATTTAGGAAGCATTCAGTTAGAGATTTTTATTATTGATTACTGAAAAGGTTGAGCCCCGATGTACACTGCTACTAACCCCACTCATCAGTGAAGATACAAATAGAAACAATGCATCTTTAAGGTTGTTGTACACCAAAATTGAAATGCATGAATATAGTGTTAAGATGTTACTATTACTTGCTTTTACAACATTGGTAATACACTGTCAATAATTGCTGCATCCAACACATCTGAGGCCTCCTCATGTATTTCAATAAATTCCTTTCACATTTGCACAAAACCTCTGTGCAGCCTCATCTGGAGTTTTTCCCTCAAAATATGTCTGTTAGAAATGGCCTGATGCAATAATGCAGGAGGTAAAAGTCAGTAAAATTCACAGCAGGAAAGAGGGTAGATTTATGTTTTTATCAAACAAAATTTCCGGCAACACATGAGGCATCATTCCTTCTCCCCCTGTTAGACACTTCACCCAGCCGCTCCCCCACACCCGCACCAAACCGAGCATGTCAAGTTTTAGGACAAAATAAGTAATCTCTCTGAGAGGTGTGTGTGTGTTGTCAGGAAGTCACAGAAAACATCAGGAGTCTGAGAGTCGTGAAATTGTCTTGAACACGTCAGGAGTTTGTGTGTGAAAGGGGCTTATGTCCTGCTTCAGAGGCCTGTTTCACCTAATCTGAACCTCCGCACATAATTACGTCTTATCCAGTGATGCTGTGAGGAGTGATTATACCCCGTCCCTGAAAAACAGCCTTACTCGTCAGAACCTGGCTCACGTACCCTGAATGTCTCTTTTTTTCTAGGAATCTGCATCAGCAGCAGCAGCTGGCTGGTACAACTGCTCGGGGAAAACGCAACAAACAGCTTCGAGAGGGAGAGAGACAGACCAGAGCTGACCTCAGAGGCTGTCGCACTGTGTGTTTGTGTGTGTGTGTGTGTGTGTGTGTGTGTGTGTGTTTACTCCAGCTGCACTCCTCTACCTCTCTGCTCTTTGTGTCATTTCTGATGTCAGACAGAGAAACGTTGCGTTCCTGCTGACGTTTGTGCAGCCTGTAAACCAAACACTCTCTCTCTCAGCTGATACATCGTACGGACTCTGACCCGCAGATGAACCCACAACAACAACGCCGTCATCCAGCGTCAGCGCGGCGGCTTCCTCTGCCTGTCTGATGCCCTCCCACACTGTCTCCACTACGCCCACTCCCACTTATGTAAGGGGATAATCCTGAGCCCTCATCACTCTGATGCAAGTGTTTGATTCTTCTGGATAAATCATAAGTTCATGTTTGATTAGGACCGGGGAGTGACAGAAGTTTCATGGGCGAGGTTATTTTTCTCTGGACTGTGTATCAGGGGATTTTTTTTATTATGTCACAACTTTAAGGAGTATCTCAGCAAAAGGGATGATTTATTAATTCAACTTCAAACTGCATGTTTTATACAATTTGTTGCCTAGAATTTCAAATATTCTCAGTCTGTTTCAGATTTTATTTCTTTTACTTTTATTTTTTTGGTGTTAATAAATATATGTATAATATAATAGTCCTCTTTCTCTCAGGGAAATATGCTAGACTAAGATTGAAGAAATACAAGTAGTGCCTCTTTTTACAAAGTAAAAGCTGTTAAGTTTTTCAAATGAGCAAGAAAAAAATAATTAGAGGATTTTAAAAAGAGTTTCCCACTTCAACTTTGTTCCTCAACACTTTGCTGATTGCCAGGAGGTGTTAAGAGCTGAGCAGTCAAATTAATATCAATTCAAATCTACGATGAAGCTGAAAATTAAAACACACACATATAAAGTGAAAAGATAAATGAAATACTTCAAATAAAATACTAATGATTTCATGACAAAAATCAGTCCAACTCAAGCTCAGGACAGAAAGTCAGGAGGGATTTCAAGCCAAAGTGCCTTTAAAGACATTTTCTCATTTTTCAAGTAAAAATTAACCATTTGTTTAGCATTAAACAGAGGACAAAATTAGGACCATACATTATCAGCAGTGGTGTCATATTTCTTTCAAAAAAAAAACTGAAAAAATGTTTGATACCAATTAAAAAAAAAAAAAAAGATAAAAAGTAGAAATCAGCCTCTTTGACAGCTGAAGGTCCGATCATGTGCTCAGCTATTGACATCTGCTAATTTAAGAAGTTTAAGTTCAGTTTGGAAAGCCACTTTTTTCACAAACTTCCTATCAAAGGAAAAACAGCTAATCCAACCACCAAAATCCAAAGTAAAAGAAAAATAATCCTGACCCTCATCAACAACTTTAGGATGTAATAAGGGGCTGCCCGCTGAGCTGAAATGAAGGACATTAGCTCAGTTTTTAAAGTGAGGATTAATGAAGTGTGCATTATGAAAAAAGATCATCAGGGGGTATCCTACTCTCTGGAGCATGCTATGTAATGTTTAATACCAGTGGGGTATCATATTTTTTAAAAAATAAATAAAAATTTAAATAAAAATCACTCCTTCACCACACTAAGTTCTTCTTCTGAGCTGTCGACAACATCATCTATTTCAAAAAGTTTCGTTTTTTTTGTTTGTTCGTTTTTTTCGTCTTTCGCGGTTTGAGGAGACAGTTTCAATAATTTTATTTCCTATTGAAAGACAAAAAAGGGTTTCTGGTTAAAATTAAAACAGACTATCAGCAGAGGTCTCTTATTCTCTGTAAAAAATAAAAAAATTAAATGATGGTTAACAAGATGAAAATTAACTATCGAATTACAACCACATTAATGTAAAATGCTCTCAAATCTGAGAAAAGACCCAGACTTTCAAAACTGTCTTAACACTAAAACCAGTCTTGAGTTCAAGAATACTAATGTTGTTGACCACTCAGAGGAGTCAAAGTTTCTACAACCTTTCTTCTTCCTAAAAAACAAAACAAAACATAAAGTAATCAAAATCCAAACTAAAGAAATATCTGACCCTCGCCAACAAGCTTAACATGAGAAGGGACTGTGAGCTGAGCTGCTGCTTACAAAAGCTCTTCTTTTATTCTGAAATTCAAATATATCCAAATGATTTCCTTCTCTGATTAACAGTAAATTATAAAACAGGCACACTTGCATACAATAGATGTTGTGGTTTTAATGATTTAGTGTGAAATGTTTTAGATTTTTGCTTTCATGATGCAGTTTTATTTTTCACAGAAAATGTTCTCCTCAAGCAAATTAAAACAAATGTTTTTTTCCCTAATTATTACTGTTGTAATATTTTATCCAATATTATTTCTCAATGCCAAGCCATCACTTTATGAATGAATCTGGACCGTCTCCAGAATGTGGAGTAATACCTGGAGCGCTGCAGCCCCTCTGACACTTTAATGACCCCTTCTCTCCAGACTCCCTGCTTCTTTCTCAGACATCTCAATCACCTTCTCCTCTGGTTAAAAAAAAAAACCTCATTTCACATGAACGCTCACTGTGTGGCTCCTCCAACAGAAACAGAAAGGCAGCCTCTCCATCATCCTGCAAAACCATAAGCTTCCCTTTATCTTTCCTCCCTCATTAAACTCTGAATAACTCAGCAGAGAGGAGCAGAAAGGAGGAGACAGAGAGAGAGAGAGAGAGAGACAGAGAGAGAGAGAGAGAAGTGATTGAATTCTGCGGGAGGAATAAAAGCCCCTTGAGGTTGCCATCTTGAATGTGTGCCATGTCGAGCAGGCTGCATCCAAAGATCAGCCAGACAACAGAGCGGGGAAGAATAGCCTATAGACAGAGCTCCGGGCCAGCTGACCCACTGTAGATAATGTACCATGGATGTCATGTCATTGTGCCGCGAGGCCGGAGCCGCGATGATGACCCGTCACGACCCCAAAAGAGAGGCCGGCGGAGGGAGAGGAAGGAGCTGAATGGGAAGTCAGAGGGAAATGGTGGCACCAGACTTGATATCTCTATTCAAAAGCTGCTCTGGCAACCTGGCCGCTCTGAATGCAGCCCAATTATTTCAATCCTGGGAAGGGGACGAGCGGAGAAAAGGGGAGCACAAAAAAAGAGAAAAATGGGTTTGACATTCAGGCCAGTCGGGCTGAGGGAGGTAACAAGTTCACGGCCCTTTCAGGACACATGGCCGCCTGCTGTGTGATGGACGATGGAGCCTCAGATGGGCCGTCGGGGGCGGGATTCGGGCAGGATCGCATGGGAACCTGCTCCACTGGGGAAAAGGGAGTCATCATCCTGGTTGAATAAATGAAGTCAGATAAAAGACGCTCTCTGAGTCGGCCCATATGGAGCGACAATACTGTGTCCCAAAAAATCACAAAGCTTATTCTGCCCGCAGAAAGGAACGATTCATTACAATTTCATCCATTTAGTATGAGATTTAGAGAGAAGGCTGAGGAGAAAAGGCCCGAGTGCTTGTTGCAAATGTGATGAAAACCCTTAGAAACATTACTGACAGGACTAACCTTTGGATTAAATTAAAGTTGCAAATTCATCTTTGGTTTCCACATTAATTGAGGTTGTTAAAGCATTTCTGACTACATCCTTCTGGAAATATTTTTTCGAACTGATCGCTAATGTTGAGCTGCTAAATACTCTACTATCCTCGCAACATGCACATTTATTAGCGATCCTTTCTCTTGTTTGCTATGAAAGTGGTCCTGAATGGTTGCTATGTAGTGTTAGCTGTATTATTCAGGAACGAAACTGTGTTCAACACCTGCCACAAAAAATTAATCACCTGGTCCCGACTAAAGGGCCACAGCTGAACACACCGACTTAGAGATGCTACAAGAAGGCCGTAAACAGACCGAATTAACGGCGCGAGGATGAATATCTTATCCATGACTGATCGTTGACTTATTACCATGATTCTGATCACAATTATAACAATTTTGCCGCAAGAGATCCAAACTCGAAGCTGGAAAAGTTTATAGAAACTTAGAAACAATGCTTCAGAGAGATTCAAACACTAAATGACGCTCATTTAAAAAAAAAACACACAGGTGTCTTTGAAGGGGCTCTCTGGTATACAGGATTACCTTCTTTTAATTCAGTTTGAAGAGGAAACAGGTTTAAAAAAGTAGATACAAAAACAGTGAAGCTTCAAACACATTTCACACTTGAAGCCACGAGAGCACAGCCAGGTTTTTGCGTTTCTTTCAGACACGCTTCACTGCAAACTGAAGATAAATCGATCTGCGTCAAGCTTTTTTTAGTGTTAGTCTACACCTAGAAAGAAAGAAAGAAAAGACCCTGCTGTGATCATTTAATTAGGTTAAAGTAAAAAAACCAAGGACGCTGCACAAAAATCCAGTCTCTGAAGAAATAGTTTCACTAGTGAAACATTTGGAGACTGAGTGTCAGTTCCTCTTTCTATCCTTTTCTTTCAGCTTTACAGAAACATCCTCAGTAATTAAAGACAAACCATAAAGAGCATCTTCTTTGATCACAAATTCAGCTCAGCTCTTTAGAGAGAACTTCTCTTCAGCAATGAAGAGTCTGCAGAGAAACACTGAGGAGGGGTGACGTCTGATACGTGCACCCATGAAAGTCGGACACTGAGGGAGCATTTCGAGATGAAAACGTCAAAGATGAATATGAGGGAGAGGATGAGCCGCAGTATGTTTGGTATGATGAGGTGACGACAGCAGAGACGGTTTCTGTAAACCTTTCAAAGTTCTGCTCGTCTCTGAGGAGGAAGAGGAGGAAGAAGAGGAGGAGGAGGGAACGTCACTGAGAGGAATGCTCTTTATTTCTTTCTCCCCCAAAATTCAACAACCTCTTGGAGGGATGACGATGGAGCCAATTTAGTGATATTAGGCCGTCAGAGCTTTCAGAAAAATGTGACATTTAAGTCTTTTGAGATAAGAGATGATAAATAAACACCAAAATACTTTAAAAGTCATTAAACACGATTTTTCAGCTTCTGGAATTGAGAGGAAGATAATTTAAAAAGGAGAAGTCTGGATATTTGTAACATTATATGTTAAAAATGTGCCTTTAAAAGGTTGCCCAAAAAAATATTGTAATGGTACAGTTATAGAAAAGTATGTGAATCATTTATTTGAAAAAAAATCAGAAGATTTTGCAATAAGGAAAATATACACAAGTTGTAGTTGATGTTACTTCTACTAATAATGGTTATGATAAAAATGATGGTAGTCAACAATAATAATAATAATAATAATAATAAAACAGTAACAATAATAATAAAAATAATAATAAATAAAAATAACAATACCACCTCACTTTTTTCTCCTCTGCAGTGTTTTATTACCTATGCTGAGCCTCGCTTTAAAAGCCAAAGGAATAATAAACCTGTCAACAACCAGTCTCCTGGGAGGCCTCCACTGACACTCTGCTGTCAGTAGCAAAGCATGCTGGGATAGCTAATGGGACAGGCCCCCAGGGCTGACTTGGACGAAGGACGGCCCCAGACAGGTGAGCTTTTAGACGTGCGAGATAAAAAGTAATCCATCCCGACTGAGTAGAGTCTAATCAAAGAGCTGATCTCTGCTCCTGAGATGATAACCTGTTAAAAGTGGATAATGTTAATCCACTCTGACTTAACAGGGATGATAATGATGCATTTATGGGGTTTAAGGGGAAGCCAATGCAGCTTTAGCTGGAGGGAATGTACGAGGTGAGAAAAAACAAGCACAAATCAGAGGAAAACACCTCACTTATCAAAAAAGGTGAATTTTAAGAGTAAAACAGCATTTTTGATCTGTGAGCCCGAGCATCACCCGACAATCCCAAACCCTTTCAACTCTTCATTCATGCGCCTCCAGATTTAACCCTCTCTCTTCATCCTTCACACGTGAGCGCCATCCTACTGTACGTCCCTGTGATTTTACCTTCTCTGTAACCACGTGGTCGCAGCGTTCACTGAGTTTTCTCTCCCCTGAACACGTGTGAACACGCATGTGAACATCTGAGCTGATCAACTAAACTGGTCCCATATGGAGCCCTGAGGGGAGCAGCAGCTGGAGTTTCAGCGCTCTCTCTGCAGGCTGGGGGTGACACCGGGCACAGGGTGCTGACAGCCTGTCATTCACGCTGTCTGCTCCCAAAAACACACCACAATCTTGAAAAAGTCAGAGCACGGGCACAGAGAGAAGTGTTTGTGTGCAGAAAGCAGAAAGAAAAGCAGGTAAGAGAGACAGAGTGAGCAGTAGTTTGGTGTTTCCTGAGCACTGACCTGCACACACAGCAAACACAGCACCGCTCAGCCTCTCATCTTCTTTCTCTTCTCACATTTCACACTCCAGCTCTTTCCTCTCTGCCTTTTCAAGTTGGTCCCTCCGTTCATTCTGAGGAGAAAGTCCTGTGCAGAGGAGGAGGGAGAAGTCTTCCTCTCTTTCTTCTTTTTCTTTACTTCCTCCTTGTTCTTTTGTGCACCAGCTGGAATCTGCACCTCCTCCTGCTCTTCCACCGCAAAAAAAACCTCCCCATACACTCCCGGCTGAGGGAGAGGAGGAGAAAAATAACACAGCGAGGAAGAGAGAGAGAGTCTGCTCCGTCACCGCGTCTCTCTCCTGTTCAAATTTAGCTGGATCTCGGGCTGCAAGCCGAACTCTACTGGGCATGCCCACAACCGAAAGGCACACTTTGTAATGCTCACTTCCTCTCTTGTTCTTGCCTTCTCCCCCCTTCCTCCCTCCTCCCTCGCAGCCCTCCCCTCACTCTCCCCTCTCTCCCTGCAGCTCCCACTTCAGCGGGGAGCAGGAATGCTGCTCGGACCAAAGTCCACCCGGCTCCAAGACAAAAACATTAATAAAGAAAAACAAACTCTGAAGAAGAGTGGAGAAAAAAGCTGCATTAAAGAAAAATTCTTCTCTCTAACTGCTAAATATGAACACTTCTCTGGTAACAGCTCAATACAAATCCATGTAAGTAAATCACATTAACATATGATGGCCGTCTAGACATCAGTGATGTAATACTTAATCCAAAACTAGCGGACGTTTCAGTCAAAACGGCGACTGCGTCAGAAAAGGTCACTGTGATGATGAAATGAGAGTCTGTGACACTTTCTGCATTATTCTTGCTGGACTGAAATTTTAAAAAAAAGGAAAACAAACATGGCTTCTTTTTTAACACTTAATCACCACTTAGGCTCAATGTGTTTAAATTACAGGAGTTAAAACAAAATATTTTTTTCGAGAATAAAATAATTACATAAGAGAAACAGTTTTGTGTGTTTGTTTTTGCTTTCTTGTCTTTCTTTTGGAGATATGCCTCTTTGACTCTTTTACAACAAATTGTCCATATTTCTTTTCTCCCAGAGACAAACTTTAAAAATGCCACAGCATTTGTATTTTTCATAGCAGACTCACTAAAATATTTGCCTCTCAACTAGATTTTTCAACATCAAATCAAATCCAGAATTTAGTCTTTATCATGTTAATGTAATTTTCAGTTTATGCTTTTTTTGCCAGTTTAAAGAATACAAACATTTCACACACATCTGTAAAATATTTGTAACAGATTAATGGTGCTTTTGAAGTGACACTTCAATCTAAATCCTCCTGGGGGAAATGAATTTATATACCATATTGATTATTTTAGTACCTGCAAATTTTTCAAAAAGTTATTTCCGGATGTTAACTGTTTTCCTTTGTTGAGGTAAAAGTATCACTGAGCCTACCGTCAAAGATTTATTTTACATTTTAATTTATGTTCAAAGTAGCACTGACCTTAAATACTGTACTAGTTATAATATTGGTAATAATACATTTAGATAATAATAATTAAGGCTGTCAGCATTCAAAAAAATGTTGACCATGAAGGTCCAAAATTTGCATTTTTTCCCCCGCCCCTTCAGACCTTCAGAAACTGAGCTTTTGATTCTCTCTCAGAGATTTAAGTTTGCAGAAAATAGTCTGCAGGTCAACTGCAGCCTCTCTGTTTATTTTCATCAAGGCTGTCATCATTAGTGCATTCACAAAATCCCAAATGTATTGCAACAGCTGATTTTCAACCCATACTATTATTTTTTTCTCCTGTCTTCTTTAGCACATTGTAGTCAAGCTGCTGCAGTGTCTCCCTGCTTCTTTCTGCCACTGAGATAAAAAAAACAATGACAACACTGTGGCTTTGAAAGAAACATTTCACATTTTAAGTTTCAGTTGTATCAGCTGAGGCTGAGGAGTAGAAACTAATCTGCACCTATGGTCTCATAGAATTAAATTATTCAAGTATTTTGAGCTGATTCCTTTCTTATTGTTATAGTTTTGGACCAGCAAAAACTCATAAAAAAGTATATTTAGATTTAAATTTAATTTGATTCACAAAACATATTTGCACTTAAAATGTTCTTTTTTTTAATGCAAAATAGAAGATTTATAAATTTGCAAACGGAAATTGCACTCAGTTGTTAAATTCAGTAGTTAAATGTTTAAAATGATCAAAATGATAATTTGACAGCCCTGGTAATTAAATTTTGAATTATTATTAACATTGATATTGATATAATTTTATTTCTATGGTTAAAGTGTGTAAAAAAAAAACGAAAAGATTTTTTTTTTTCTCTTGTTTTAATTAAAGGGACGCCACATAGTAATGAACATTTCAGCACAGCATCCCTGTTATTATGCCAGAGGCTTATGCTTATCACAGTTAATTTTACTTTACAGAAAAGTCAAAGAGAAAATTTAAAAAATCATACGAAGATAAATATCTTACTGAAAGATAAAGTTTTATGAGGAGATTCAAAACCAGAGATGGATTTCGCAAGCTAGGATTTCAGATAAGACACCAGAGTTTGGGAACCTTGATTTCCAAAGCTTGACAGCTTTTAGTCTTCAAACGAGTTCTTGATACAACCAGCAAACCCAGACCAGCAAACCCAGAGGCAGCACTAAGGCTCAGGGGAATAAGGGAGCACTGAAATGCTCAGGGCTCTTTTCATGTGAAGCCTTAAAGGTTTAAAATTTGTATTTACCTCAGAAAATCAACCAGACGATCAGGGGAGATCAGGGTGTGTGATCTGCTTTTTTTGGATCAGTGATGAGTCCAGCTGCAGCATTTTGGATCAGCTGAAGGTAGAGAAGAGGGTCCTGGGGAATACACAAATTGGGGTAAATGTTATACTTGTGAATTCAGGATAATAAAATGGATATTTTTAGTAGTTAGACATTTGCAGTGTTTTGGTTTCAACCTTAGTATCTTGTTTCCGTGTCAGGATTGATAAAAGAAACATACCAGGGATTTTTCTCCATCAGAAACACGGTCGGGTATGGATTATTTTTGATTCTGTCTTTTTTAAAGCAGCAGAGCACTTTTGTTTCCTCTGCTCGACGTGTGACGTACTGCTTCAGAGCGTCAGCCTCGTGCTATCTCAGGCTCCCCACGCTGACCCAGATTCTCCCTGAAAACTATCAGGACACTTTGTGTTCCAAGCAGGCAAAGGACTGAGGGGAGAGCAGCCAGTTCACACAGACAGAAGAGAGAGAAGCAGTCAGAGAAACTCAGCAACTAAAGGGATACAAAGAAGTTCACATAAAAGAGAAATTGAGTAATGGAGAGGTATAAAGCTGCAGACTTAAAGCTCAGAGGAAACTCTCATGGAAGGATCCCCCACAGGATACTCTTCAAACATGATCCTGTTTAAATTCTCATAATATAAAAACAGAAATGACAAGAGCTCCAATTATTTCTGCAGCCTAAAGCACAGGCATCTATTATTTTGCACCATCCTATTGTGTGTCTGCTGGTGACATCATTACATAACCTGCAGCAGAAACAGGATCACACAACATGTGCAGCTGTGAAATGGTAGCTTGAGATGTTCCTTCTTTTTTTTAAAACATTTTCTTGTTTTATTCTTATGCAACAGTGAGCTAAGACTGCAGGCTTGCATGCACTTTTTCTTCTAATGTTATTATGTTACAATTCTTGTGGAAGAAGCAGAGGTGAAGATTGCAGGTTTGTACAACCAGGATTAAACTAGGATAACAACTTGAGCATTGCTCCAATTTGTTCGTCAACCTGTGCAGATAGAAAATAAAAACTCTCATCTGAACATTAATGCCTTCTTTGACTTAAACAGCAAACAAGCAATTGTTTGTATTGGGCTTTTTAGTGTTTGAAACCTCTGGTGTGTGGTTGGCTTCACACTGAGTGCTAATCTGCAAACCATGAACAGAGACTTTACACAATCTCAGAAGAGAAGCTGAAGAGTGATGTGCTTCACTACAAAGACAGACGTTCATCACTAAAAAACAGTCTGCACAAATACAGGAGAAGAACAGCAGAGGGCACTTTGTGTACGGGGGCGCCAAAGTCGAGACAAACTGAAATTGTTCACTGGAGCTTTAAGCAAAACTACTTTTTTATCGGAAGACTTTATTTTAAACCTGTGACACTGCATCAGCCCCTTTCTTGTAGTTTATGACTTAAATAATATTGTATTAATATTGCATTAATTCTTGGGCAATGACACATTAAAGACACTCAAAGTACTAATTGTAATTTCACCATGTTGAAAAAAAATATAAGCAGAGGACCTGAATCATTTTCTGCAGAAAAGAATTTCCAGCAGCATTTGCATTTCCTGAGTGTTGGGAGGGATTTTTTTATGTTTGCACACTTCGTTGACATGGTTTTATTTTTAGCCAAAGACAAATCTAAAACATTAACGAACACCTCGTTGATTTTCAGACACAATATCGGTCATTTTTTCAGTTTTCATGGTTTCTAACTGTAATCATTTTTCATCTCTGGTGGCACAAAGTATTGTGATAAAATGCATTAAGAGATGCTCCAAAATGGCATCAAATTTAGCAAAATTCATATTATCATTTTTTTATCATATTAAAATGCATCAACTTGCCTGGCACTTATTTTTTGTAATAAAATTTAGATTTTTGTCAAGTTTTAATAACTTTTAATGTGTTAAGACTTTAGTCAATGCTTATTAAAATCAGTGTTTTAATGAAATCCTTTTTTATGCTTGTTTGACTAAATTAAATAAAATCAGATAGTTAATTTGTATTTTTTTTTCCCCCACATATGAAACAATATGTTCATGATTTTACTCTCACTTTGATCATTTCTTGGCGTTAGTTCTATAGATTTTTTGGAGATTCATGTTTGATTTGATCATAATAAATACATTATTGAAGCACAACTACAGATTTAGGGACCTTTGGGCTAACGAAGGGTCTCTATCAGTCAGAGCTCTGCGAATCCTCTCTGTTAAGTCAACAATGAAATCCTGTCAAACATCCTGCGCAGAGAGTAATCCATCTGGACCATCTGAAGGGTGGAGACAGGGGCCAGGTGGAGGAGGAGCTGGACGTCCAGACGGCTGCAGGATTGACCCCCAGAGGTCAGAGGTCATGGGAAACAGTGGGTCAGTATGAAGATGAGAGGTCAATGTCACGGCTGGATAAGCCTGAGCCGCATGTGTCCGGGCTGAGGGCCGGTTGATGGAGCGATTGGGGGAGAGTGGGGGGAGGCTGGAAGTGTGACAGGATCAAAATGAGAGCTGCGAAGTCAAACAAAGAGAAGAGAGGAGTCGGTGGAGCCTGAAGGAGTCACAGTTGAGGTGTACGAAAGGAATGCGAGGTCCAGGAGTTCAGAGTTAAGACGTTCAAACTCCTACAGCAACGACAGGGGCAATAACAGTTTGATGGAGGAGCTTCAATTCCTATTTCTGTACAAGAGGAGGAATATAATTTTGCTCATTCTCCTCTGTGTCTGTGACAGAGCTAAACCAGAGAAAGTGACCATAAGAAAGCCTCAGGTAACAGTGTAAAAATAGCATCACAGTCTGTGCAGGATGCAGACAGGCTGTTAAAGTGGGTTAAGGTTTTTTTTTTTTTTTTTACAGGAATTCAGGACAACCTAAAAAAATATCATGTTCTCACACCTGCAGAGATGAGGTACAAAATATATACAAGTGGGGGCGTCTGATTTTATGTATATGTAGAGCCTGAAGAATTCAGCCAGTTATCTAAACTTGAAGCTTGCCTCAAAGGTGTAAAATCCTGGATGAGCAGAAATGTTTTTAGGACTAAACTCAGGAAAGACTGAAGTCATTGTTCTCCGACCCAAACATTACTTAAATCACACTCCTGTTATGAAACATACTGTCTCAGAGTGATGTGGAAAATCTAGTCCATGCTGTGGTTTCCTCCAGGTTGGATCATTGTAACTCTCTTTTTTTATCTGAAGAAGTCTAAAAAGACTCTTCAGCTGGTTCAAAAAACTGCAGCTTTGGCACTGACTGGGACAAGGAGGAGAGAGGACATCTCTCGAGTGTCAACTTCTCTACACTGGCTCCAGAATTTAAAATCCTATTCCTGACTTACAAAGACCTCTCAGCTCCCAATAACACAAATAGAGAAAAGCTCTAAAGTGCAGCATTGATGAGTTACTGAATCAGGCTCATGATGTGTTGTTTTACGATAGAGACTTGAAATGTGCCAAACTTTATGTTTCAGTTTCACATATCATAAGTAATAACACCTTCACTTCTTAAAAAAATGTAAATATCTCATTCAGATCTAGTACACCTCCTGAAAACACTGGATGCATATTGGGCCTAAAGGATAAAGAACTCTAAAGTTTTAGTAAGGGTAAGGATTACCATCAATGTAGAACAGCTTTGTGTCATTCATTGCTTTTATGTTTTCAATCAATAAGTAAATGATAGATAAATATTGGGTTTGGATTGGTTTACAAAAAAAATGGATCCACACAGTGGGGTAAAACAAAACTGATTGCAATTCCTCAAATGTCCTCTTGAGGCTAACTCCAAAAGCCACAGGACTATCATTCAGTCCTGTGTTTAAAAATCAATTTTCACAGCAATTTTAAGAATTAAGATAATATCAAGGCTAGGTATTTTACATGAAAGGGTCTCTCAAACATAAGTACTATTAGATAGACACTGGCATCAACCTGGGGGATGTGGTTAGCAAAAAGCTTTAGGACATGATCCACTGTCTGGTGGGAATATTGTATTACAACCTGGAACAAGTAAAAACGATGAAAATTTGTTATTTTTAATGGTCATAACAACACTTTGACAGAGCTACTAAATAGTTACTTCTAACATCATGTCACATTCCTATTGAAAGAAAAGCAGGTGAAGTGGTCTTCTCTGAAGCTCTTTTGTAACGCTTAGCTCAGCAACATTTGACAAGAAATCAAAAATGAGTAACAGGAAAATAAAAACATAAAACTAGTAATGGGTTATGCACAGCCTCAGTATTGTGGAGTAAAGGCACATGAAAACTGCATCATTTGGGAAAGTCCTTCTATTAATATATTCTTTGAAAAACTGCTGTTAAAATGGGTTTTAGATCCATTCATCAGGCTGCTTCCATTCACCCACACAGCCCTCAGACCTCAGAGTGAGTAACAAACCTCAGCGTTAACTCCAACTGAACCTAACATCACATGATTGTTCATAAATGCGTTCTTTCTGATCAGACCGTACCACACTGGCTCTCCAGCATCCCGCCACTGACTACAAAACAGACAAATTGGCCTCAGCTGTGTCGGACCCATCTGAGCCTGCGGCTGCAGACCACACCAGCCAGCTCCTCTTAGTTCAATACTGACTCATTAGCCCTCTCACCCGGGGTCTCTGAGGACCTGTGACCCCGGCTTTTGTCTGGCTTGGACCTATCCTGACGAGATCCCCGGCCCCGAACAAAGCCCTGTCATTAACTCCAGCTCGACTGCCCCCTCGGCCACAACCTCGGCCCCCGCAGACCGTCTGGAGTGAAATGAGGAGGGTCAGACAAACATGAGGCAATGTTCGTCAACCTTAACCCCCCCCGAAGACCACCAGCCTGCCCCCACACACCAGCCTGATGTCTGAGGAGGGCTGGGAGGGACGAGCTGTTAGCAAGCAGACAAGTAAGAGTGTCAGTCCACCTGCTCCTCTACAAACACAGACCATTGTGTGAGTGTGTATGTCTGTGTGTGTACGAGCGTGTGTGTGTGTGTTGGGGGGGGGGTTAATGGTGGGCAGTGATGTTTGTTTTCTCGTTCTCTCAGTCAATAAACCAATAACAAGTAGCTTAAGAACACAGACATGTTGGACTTGTTAAGCAGTGGGCAGACTATTTTAATGTGACGCTGAATTACATTGATTGTTGTTGAGAGAAAAAATAATTAATATATCCCATAAATCATGTGTAAGGACTGGCTATCTACCTCGTGAAAATAACATAAACAAGACCAAAATACATCCAAAAAAGGTCTGTGACTGGGGTTGTCCTTTTGTATTTTCTTCTGACAGCTCCAACGTTTTTTAAATTAAAAGTTTTTGTTGTCAAGAGGCACTTCAAGTTGAATAAAGGAAAGGTAAACACACACACTTCAGTGTCTGTGAGTCCTTGGTGTCATCTTTGGAAAATAGTTATGTGGCCTATCTGTCTTGAATGTAAAATAAGCTGAGAATTTATCAGTCTTAACTCTTCATTCAAGTCGCTAAGCTCTGGAGAGAATGAAATGTTCAGCTTCTTTTTACAGCCTCTTTACAGGAAAGAACGCTGCGTCACAATGAGGTTTGCATGTTATATAATCCCTGCTACAAATCCAGCCATTGATAATCATACTGACTAGTTTTGCAAAAGTATTTATCTATCAGTGCTGGATGTTGATGGACTTGGTTTTAAGCTTTCATAGTGATAAAACGCTCAAAGCATCAAAAGTGGTAAAATGTCTGAATATGTTCCCTTTGTTGAAAACTGTGGTTGGGAGTGAGCAGACTGAGAGTGGAGGAGATAAAGGATTCAGTGGATAGTAAAACCACAGACTCTGAATACTACTGAAAAAGGAAAATGAGGCACAAGAATCCCCTCTGTGCCTCCAAACATCCCTTTAGCTAATGGAGCACTAGCACCTCCCCCTGGACCACAGGGGTACTACAATTAGAGACTGCAGGAAATCACTTCAGTGTCAGTGCAGAAGAAATGAAACTGTATTTCACGAATAATGTCAGCTGAGTCACAACTCTGCTCCAAAGAGTTTTAATCTGTAGGTGCTGATTCAGCTGTCCTGTCTTGTAGCACAGTAAGCTCAGTTTTAAGACTTAATACAGAGTGAGAGATGCTGCTTCCTCCACAAACCCTTTGTTTGGCAGATTCTGTTAGTGAGAGCTTCATGTGAGTCTGCACATACATGATACTCACAAAAGAGGTCACAAGAAAAGAGTCTGGTACCAGGACGACCTCCACAGAACCTGCACCTCGTTGACTTTACTTCAGTTGTATAAAGGTGCTGCATGGAACCAAAGACTGTATGATAGATGGACGTAGTCTCTGTGACGTCACCCGTCTGTTTCTGCAGCCATGTTTTGATGCAGAACGGTCGGCGCGGCCCTATTGGAATTGGGACAGGTGACGCGTGCCCAAATTTCAGCCATTAGGCGCCCGTCAGTCACGTGATCTGAGCTGTGCCTCTGGTTGGGCAAGCTCTCAATCTTTGTATCCTTTAGACAGAGCAGAGTTAAACAAAAATTCACCCCCCTGTACAGTGTGAGCTGCAAGCAAAATTAGCATCCCAGACTGGAAAGGGTTTTTTTGCACCAGGCCGTAAAAATGCTAATTTCAGCTCCAAAAACGGCTTTTCTTTGGTACTTCCAGAGCCAGCCTCAAGTGGTCACTCATGGAACAGCAGATTTATAGCATTCCGCATTGTCTCGTATTTTCACACCAGAGGTTGCTACTTGCATGGAACCTGTGGTGCTTTTCCAGGATAAAGACTCCATTTCCCATGAGCCCCATCACCCACTGTCATAATGACATGACTCAGGTGGGATGTGCATTTGTTTTGGATGCAAATAAAGCATTTTTTAAAAACTACTTAAACTTACTTTTCCCAGGATGCAACACAAAGAAGTAATGTTTGTAGTTATTGTGACAACAATTAAACTTTTTTAAACTCTGTTTGTACTGTACTTTAACGGCCTGCATCATTTAATGTTGCTGCAGCCCAGTGTTCTGAGACGTGTCAGTATTGTGCAATATTAGTGAATCCTGGATATGCTCATCTACTGACTCCAATCTCACCAAGCAGTGCAAATGTAACTTAGCTCTTCGCTTTGTGGGTGGACTCTCAGGTTTGAACAGATCACTGCAAAAATACTACTTCATGTGGGTTGGAATGAACATTACCACCAACCGGGAACCCTGACATTATATTGATCCATTAGACGGAACACAGAGTGAATCATTTCGAGCTTCTTGACAAGCAGAGCTGTGCTTAGGCTTACAGATAATGATAAACTCAAAACATCTTTATAAATATACAATATCAATAAAAAGGAATAGTTTACGCAGAAATGTCAGGTCTCTAAAAATATTATGCTACTTTTGACCATTTATAAGTTCTCTCCCAATTTTCACCCATTCACTTTTTCTGCTTTTGACCATTTTTGCCTCTTTTCACCACTTAGATTGTTTCTCTTGCACAGCACAGGTAGTTTTCAACAATTTGGCTCTTAAGTTGAGCAGAGTTGAGTTACTCTTGTGTAGAGGATAAAATCATCTAATGCAAAATAATGATATTTGTTATTTGACAAATTATAGTTTGAAAAATATTGATTTTTCTCCAAATAGAATATTGCAGCAGTCAATTTTGCGTTTCAATGTAATTTGCGTTTCACTGCCCAGCCCTAATGTGACTGCGTCAGATTGGTGTGACAGCATGAATGCTCCACCACCATCCACCAGGTGAAATACACATATCCAGAGTGAGGGAGCAAAATAAGTAAATAAACAATGTATTAAATGTAGAAACTAAACTCATTACAGCCTCATCTCGCTTGAAATGCTCCACTGGTCTGTGGTGTAACCAACCACATGGCCCAAAATGTCAAGTAAAGCCTGCGTCTTGGTTAGGGTCAACTGTTTGCTGTGACTTCCCAAACACCACGCAATCTCCATGCCACTAAAACACTCATAAGACAAGGGCGGAAGAAAAAAGGAGTGGAAAACAGACAGAGACCGAACGGAAAGGTGAGTTTGTAGTTTGTCTGTACCTTAATGAAGCTTCTGGATCAGCAGCCCTCCACAGGCATTTTTACGACTTCTCCGTCCGTCAGAGACTTTAAAAACAGACTCCTGCGCGTCATCTCTCGCATTTAAAGGGTTAATACTCCAGGTGAGAATTAATCACTTCATATATAATCAGCTGTTTTTATTATTTGAATTCTGTGGGAAGCTAATTGTGTAATGATTGACAGCTGTGTACAGAGAGACACTGCAGCACGGTCAGCAGCCAACAGAGGGAGTGATGAGTTCACGACGGTCTGTTTTTTTCAGTGATGCATTTAAGTGAATATAACAAGACCTAATTGTTAGACTTAGCAGACAAGGCAGATCTAATAATTACCTATTAAAAATAAAGACCTACGCCATTTACAGAGCGTGCCTGACACACCTGAATTTATTTCCTAATCTTACTGAAGTTCTCAAGATCAAGTGGGAAATATTATTCAAAGACACCGTGGGGAGTTTCTACATGATCTCGAAAAAGTCTCATCTCTAGATATAGGCCTATGCCTGATTATAATCCCCAATTTAAAAGTAAGGTTATGAGCAAACTTGTTTTTTTTTTTGTTTTTTTTTTTTTTACCAAATTCCAAAAGCATGACATGTAACTGAATTTAATGCTTTTAATCTGCTTTTTTTTTTTTCCTTGAAGCTGTAATTAGGTACTTTAGAATGTAACTTTCTATAGTCTTTGAATTTAAAAATAAAAAATCACAGTAAATGTAGCAGGTCACAACCAAGTGGCAATCCCCCATCTAAGTATCTAACAGTTTGAGAGGATGTGTAAGTGTCTAATATCTACATCTTTTTAAGTGTCCACTTGAGGCTGGCTCTGGGAGTACTGGAAGTCACATACACACAAAGCCAAAGGAGAAAGAAAAGGAAAACAGTAGGAAATTAACATATTTGAAGTCTGGTATGTCTCCTGTCTGAATCGCTCACTTCACACTATAATTTATTTTCCTAACTCAATGGTTCAGAAGATATTAGAACAAGTCTTCCCAATCAGAGGCACAGCTCAGCAAACATGGCAGGGGGGGGGCCCTATAGATGTTAGTATGGAGACTTGAAGCCTGCCCCATTTCCAATACCCATACGAGCTTATTTACTTCAAAACTCAGTTTCAGAAACAGATCACTACTTATTTGTGTCCATTTATTATACACTATGGGCACAACCATCACGTCATCATGAATCTGTGAGGAATCAAGTTCAGTTTCACATTAATGCTCTCTGTCTGTGAAAACTGCTTTACTGTCTTTGCCTGAACTCCTCACCTGAGTAGACCTAAAGAAGATGGCACTATTTACAATATGCCTGAAGATCACGGGCATAATAATTAGGTTTGCTTGATATTTTTTGATTTTTTTATTCATTTATTTATTTTTATGATTGCTGGAATACTCTTCCGCACAAGATGTGTACAATGTATTGGTTGTGCTACGCTGAAATTGAATCATGAAACTGAATACAAATCAAAGAAACAGAGACTGGTTAAAAATTTTAGAATTTAAGGAATACAGAAAGCGAACACAATAGATTAAACACATTTTCAAAACATGAAATACAATTTAAGGTCAAGTTTTACAAATTCAATGTTGTAACTTAAATTCAGTTTCTAGTGGTACACATCTCAGCCCATATAAGTGGATGAGAATACTAGAGTTATCTTTTGAAAAACTTTAAATTTTGAAATGAACTTTTATCATCCGACCTTTACTGTTGTTTACATTAACTTGACTCAACTCCTGAGCATTCCAGCTGTGACACTGTACATGCTTTGTTTGTTTGTTTGTTTATTCATCTATCTACCTGAATGAGCTTCATTTTCAAAGTCACTCAAACTGAAAAGTCATGAATCTGCTTCCAGAGAAACCGTTTCTGGTGAGTCTTTGCTGTAAATAGTAAATTACACAGAGGCTTCATTCCACCAAATCTATTTTTATTCTTAATTTTCTTTTGCTTCACAGCTCCCAAGTCTGCTGAAATTTCAGCGTCATGGCCCAAATTTCCTAAAGTAAAAGGTCAAGTTTTGTGAGGTCTTTTTTTCAAGGGAAAAGAAGAACTTGTACAATTTTTTTTCCCCCAAGTCTGGGTCAGATAGGTAATTTCTGATGCATCTCAGGAAGCTGAGAATTCAACACACGCATTTGCTTTGCCAACACAGAGTCAAGCAGATTCAATGCTGATTGTGAACTTCTAGATTTGAAGCTGCGCTTTCTATCAGGTATTTGTTTTAAAGAGATGAATAAATCAGATTACGACTGATGTGAACAGTGTTGATGGCAGACTGTTCCCTCTGCTTTTGCTCTCCATACAGGCGCCAAAGCCTGCAGATATCTGATTGGTTAAAACTTCTCAGACTATGAACAGAAACTGGGGCTCTTACATCAACAAAAGCTTGTAAAGACTGTAAATTTTCTGCAGGATTTGTACAAAAATTAGAGTGGTCCTGGCTTACCTGTTCAGATGTGGTCTTGCAGTGCAGCAGGAGCTCTTCTTGCTAAAGCAGGACAGCATCTCTGAGCAGCATCTCCTCATCAACCTCCTCTTTTATAGTCTGGATTCTGCAGCACATGCAGAGCAAAAGGAGTGAATGGATTTCCAAGAAGACAAAACCTGTCTTCAATTGATCCGACATTGAAAAAATAAATACAGTGTCATCGATGACGCTCTTTGTCGATGCTTTCGGCTCGACTGAGGAGTGATTCACATCCACACGGCCAAACATCAATTGGTGCGCTATTAAGAGACACTGCTGTCATTACACAGAGAAGGTTATCAATCCCACAGCTCTGAGTTAGTCAATAACATGAAAAAGTACAACTGATGTTATTACATGTGAGTTAAAGATCAAAAGCTGATTCTTATGGACACACTCCTGAAAATGATGATGCAGTCACAGAGCTTCTGATCATTAAGGCAGACTATTTCTCTGTCCGCTGGGTAACAGCACACTCGCAGTGCTTTATTGTACAAGGTCTCCACCGTCTTTATTGGGAAACAGGCCTCTATGATTATTCAAACGTCTTCAGGACTATTGAGCTGCTGGAACAAGGAGCAGAGTGGACTCTGTGAAAGTTATAGCTGCTTTCATGCTGTGCACAGGAAGGAGGGGCCCAGCTGTCTCCGGGGGCCCCGTCACCGATAATTAGCGATCAATCAGGAATTAGTTTAAACGCTCGAAAAGAACACAGAGAGCACTATTAGACGGCAAAGATTCACTGCTCTCCAATAATTGCTTTGGATTTTTATGGGAAAAGCAAGGACCTGGTGTCTGATTATCAGTCCCATCAGGACCACCACAGGGGTTCACAAAATCTCATTTTAGATGTTTCATGTCTTTATTAGATCAGAAGATCTCTGCGCATTACCCTATTAGTCCACACTGAGCTGTGGAGATCTAAACAGGCCCAATAGATGTCATTTAAAGGAATAGTTCAGTTTTTCAGAAGTATGGTGAGGTGTGTGAGGAGCCAGGAGGTTGGTAGCTATCCAATGTGGCAAACTACTTTGCACAACTGGTGTCGAGAGTTATGTACCACCAGAAACTGACTTTGAATCTTTGTTATTAATTTGAAAGACATAACTTGAAGAAATGCTTCAAAAACGGCATTAGTGCACTTTATTTTATGTTTTGGGACTGTGTTTTATCTTCCTTGAACATTCAATTCTCTGTTTCCTGAAAATGTTAAAATACAGTTGATGTCAAAATGATTAGCCCCCCAATGAAATTTTCTCTTTTTGTCCCACAAATAGTCCCAGATGCTGTTAAACAGATTGATGAAATTTTAACACAGCTTTTCTGGTTTTATTTGGATATTTGGTCTCATGTCATTTGACTTTGCACACAACAACAAAATGAACTCACACACCTCAAAACAAGTTCCTCCAGATTTAGTGCTCTTCTAACCTGGACCCTGGTCTCCAGTCTAACCCCCTTACAATTTTTCAATTACCCTTTCCCATCCAAAGAACCAGGAGCTCTTTTGGTGCCAGGTTAAGTTGGTTCCAATCAAATTTTCCTTGATGTTATGGTTTGTAACCAGTAGATTCACTTCAGACCCAAAGGCAGATGAGCAGTTAAGGTGGTGAGGAAGAACCCGGGGTTCAAGGTTCAAGGGAGTGTCAGGCTAGAGGTGGAGGCTAATGAGAGAGCATGGCAGTGTTCAACAACTGTAAGACAGGAAAAATCACCAAAACTAGAAAGCTCAAAAAATGCTTGAGAAGAACCTCTGCTCAGGCACGGGCCAGGAACTAGCACCTGCTCAGGGCTTTGTGCCGGCCAGTCAATATGGTTCACTTTGGATTTCTGGAGCAAATTTTTCACCAGCAGCCACGTATGATTTGGCTTGTTGTCATGTTGGATAAGTCACAGTCACATTCCAGACCCAGTTTTTTTGCTTGAGGCTTTCTTGCTAAACCTTCACATTAAAAGATCTCTTCTGAAGATGGCGGCTGATACAACAACTTTGTGCATGTTCCCAGCTCTGGATTTAACATATTGTCCCCAAACAAACTGTACAGAGGCAGAAACATAACTTAATAGCCCACAATCAAAAATAAAGAAAATATGCTGCTCAGTTCTCTCGCTCTTTGATGAGTGAGGCAAAAAGAGGACAGAGACAGAGGAAATAGGTTCTCATCTTTTATTTCTGTTTCTTTTTGCACCTTTCATTGAGGTTTTCATCATCAAATTTAAACAGAGATAAGAAGGGCAGATCATGATGTCTTTGTTTCACTGTGTTGTTTTCAACATGAGGAGCACACAGAGTCACTTCTTGGTGCCACAGAGAAACAGGATGGGAGTGAACTGCAGGTACACAGTGTCACCACCGCAAACCTTGTAGTCCAGGTCTGTGGAGGAGAATAAAATCAAACATCATCATCTTCATCATTATCATTTTATTTTCAATGCTCCTGTCAATGAGACAGTCTAAAAAGATAGGACTGAATCTGATCTGGTCTAACTGTTGGCTCTGTGTAAACAAAACAAACATAGAGTACGGTCTAGACTAACAATTGATCATTTTCTGATCGAAATCGCAATTTTAAACATCGTGATCATGTGATCGCTAAAGCTGCGATTTGTTTTTTGTTTTTTTGCTTCTGACTGACCAAGGATCTGTTGTGTCAGCTGTTTCACACACACACACTTGTCTTGACTTTAAGACCATTGGGAAAAATCATTTTTTCCTTGGGATTGTTGAATTTTGTTTTTAATTTTTATCTTATTTTATTTAACTTGACACAATTAAGAATGTTTTGCACCACGTAATTTTTAAAGTTAAGAGTCAAAAGATAGCTCTTTTTGTTCTTCAGTTTTTGTAACTAAAAATACAATTTAAAAGTCTGGTTCTGAAATAGGAATAGGTGTTAGACTCAGGGTTATCAATTTATCCAAAAATCTTCTTTTTCTTTTTGCCTTAAATCCTATAATTTTGTATTAATTTTGTAAAGTTTTGACTTAAATCTTAAGAGTTTTGACTTTTTATATCAAAATTTCAACTTTTTATCTCAAACACTGCTTTTATTTCAAAACATAGACATTTCATCTTGGACTTTTGTTGTCTTAAAATTTTGACCTTAAATGAGAAAGTTTGGACTTTTTTCACACAATGTTAAATTGATTTCTTAAACTCTGGAAATTATTGACTTTTTGTCTTTATTGCTCAAAATTTTCACTTTTCATATTAAAAGATGGACCTTTTATCTTACCATCAGCAGTAATAGCTGTTGATGTTTCAATGGTTTGATGCAATTTTCGGTCAAGTTTATAAATGTACTGTAAATTGTGAAAACTTCACTAAAGCCTCTTCAGATAACAATTGATTTAAACAGCAGGATATCAGTTAAGATTGGTATCTATGATAAACTGGGTTTTTACTTACTGATGGGAATGATGTCATTGTTTGGGTTGCGCAGAAGTGTTTCCCAGAACTGATCAGGCTGATTCTTTTTCCCGATCACCTCCAACACATAGTGGCCCACATTGGGGGCATTCCTTGTCCGAAAGCTGCAGAGACAAAGAAGACAGAGCTGTATAAATGTTGCTGACTCTGAGACAACCATGTCCCCATCACTGGTTTACTGATTTCAGATAAACTCAAATGTTTTTCTGGAACAATAAGATGTTATTAATACCTCCGTGGATCTCATTATTTACCTGAATTTGGTGTTGCTCTGCTCAAAGGTTGTCAGAGCCTCAAAAAGCGTTTTACCACTTGTTGTTGGCACAATGAACTTTGGAGGATTGTCAAACAACACACCATCAATAGAGATCAGGGTGAAGTTGATTGGAATGTCTTCTGTAGAAATCAGAGGATAAACAAATCAACCTAAAGTCGTTTATTCTGTAATAAGTTCACAAAGTTCTGGTGCTGTCTTGTCAAACAGTTGCTGCAGTAAAATTTGTCTCACCTTCAGCCATCGTCGTCATCTTTTTGTTGTCTTTTTGCAGCGCAGCGAGAGATCAGAGCTGGAGTACATCGCTGCTCACATGTATCCCCTTTTATAATGAACTGAACACACCTTTTCATTGATAATGCAAACAAGGAACCTGATGAAGGAATATTTGCCATTCCCCAGAGCTGGGGGCTTTGTGGCACGCTCTTTGTTGTGCTCTCATACTTTACTGACCACATCCTGGTTTGCTGGAGAAACTGAAAGCATAGAGCTGGCTCTGCAGGAAGGACAACAGAATTAAGAACCTTGGGCTGATTGTGGTGTTTTCCCCCTGGAGAAGAACACGTTAAGCCTCATAGTTTCATTACTTTATATCCTTGTTCATCTTTATAAGTGCTTATTTGCTTTACAGCAGATGAGTGAACAAAGGCGTATGATATAACTTTTCTGGGACTGTCCTGGGTTTGATGTGGGTAATACACTAATAAATTAAGACATGCATTGGCCCTCAAAATAACTAGGGGGGCAGTTATTAAAAATGAACGCTAAAAAGGAGAAAAAATTCTCTGTGACATGCGTCACACAGCATTCTTCCCAATCCAACACGATCAGTATTGTTTTTAAAAGACACTGGCACATTTTACAGTCGGACCGTGAACTTACCTCTGTTTTTAAGGATCCCCCCCTGTTTGTGAATAAGAGAGGCAAAAACATTAAGGATCTTTTGGTGCATGCCACTTTGGACCAAATTACACCAAGGTCAGACCCTCAAACACGCCTTCAGCCACTCCCTAAAGGAAAATATCATTGTGGAAGCTGTGCTCAGTGCAATAAAACCCACAAGACTGACCATTTCTCTCATCCCCACAAAGGCAGAAGATTCCCTATTAAAAGTGTGATCACCTGTGCTTTCACAGACATGATCTACCTCGTACAGTGCCCTTGTGGTCTCGCCTATGTGGGGAAAACAACAAGGAAATTAAAACAAAGGATCAGTGAGCACAAAAGCACCATCAGATGCAATGATAGAGACTATCCGGTGGCTGTACATTTTAATGATATGCATCATGACATCACATCACTGCGTTTCTGGGGGATCGAGCAGGTTACCCTCCCACCCAGGGGGGATAACATTGATAAACTTTTATGACAGCAGGAGGCTTATTGGATCCATACCCTTCAAACACTGGCTCCAAAAGGACTCAATGATGAACTTAACCTTAGTATCTTTCTATGAACTTGTATCCTTCTATGAACTGATGTTGGACTCTATTGCCTGATGTTTTTTTAAAAAACATCTCAATTTTTTTTTTTTTGAAAATTCAATTCTTATTCCAGAGGCTGGAGTGTCCTGGTCCTTTGACTGCCCCTTTCACATATAAAGTAAGCTCAACGATTTTCAGAGTTATTGTGGTGATCCAGTGACCTGTTCATTGTGCCTTCTCTTATGTAGATAAGTCTTCTGTTTATTTTGATTCCTTATATTCTTTAGGGGTGTTTTTCCATGATTAGGATGACATGTGAAAAAAAATTACAAACTAGCCCTTACAACTTAGATCTCCGGACTCACTGGTCTTATTGCAATTTACAGATTTTTTTTAAAAGGTTTCGGGACTTTATCCCCTTATATAATGTATATCAATTGTATATCTTTTGGGTGTTGTATTTCCTTTTTCTGTTGAGTAGCGGATGACGGTCATGTTTTGTTTGTTCTTGTTTTTGTAATTTTCCTTGTCCTGTTTTTTAATGAATAACTGAAGAATCACTGTCTGCTCCTCTATGGTAAAGGCTACCTTGCTGGGTTTCTCCTGTTTCTCTGTGTTTTCTATTTCAGGGGTTTTTCAGGGTTTCTTTTAGCTGTGGTCTTAAACTTTTAATCAGCTGACAAACAGACTATTTCACTTTAACTGTTTTTTGCAATAAATTACTCACTCTATTTAGTTTTTTTTTGTTTTTTGTGTTTTGTTTGTATTTTTTTTTTGTCACTCCCATTTCTTCTCTTCAGATTTTGAAACTGTACTCAGAACCTTTGTAAGATTCATCCGCGTAAAATTTTAATTTGTGCAGTTTTTTGACTGGTCTTAAAGTTTCGATCAGAAGTGTATATTTCTGAGTTCCATTTGAAAGAGATTTTTTTCACTGTAGGCCTACATTTCAAAGAGCTGAAATTATATTTTAAGATTTGGGGTTTTGTTAATTTAATTTGTTTGTTTGATTGTTTGTTTGTAATTTTCCAAATACTTTCAAACTCTTTTAGTAAACACATCAGATTTGGAATACTCACCCTGGGATCTGAGACCCAAATTAACACGTCATCTCTAGTGTTTAACATGTATATGGACATAGACCCCTACCACCACCACCACCACCACCATCCCCTTCCCCAAATTCTCATGTTTAATTCCTGTTATTTTGCTTGTAATCTTGTTTAATTGTTAAACCTATGTTCTCTGCCTCTTTTGGCCTCACTCTCACTCCATCACACACTCCATCACTCACTCAGTCACTGTACTATTACTGTTTTGTATTGTTACCAGTAAAAATATTTCTAGTGCAGATGTTCCTGCAGTCTGATAACATCAGTCTGCTTTTACATTGTTTCAGATCTCTGAAGCTGCCACATGGTGGCAGCACTGAACTGCATATTCTCTTTATTACTGACAGCTATAAAGTTATGTTTCTGACACTGTACAGTTTGTTTGGGGATTATTAAACAGTTTATCAAAGACTGTTTGTTCTGTCATCTCTCTATTCTCTGGGTCTTCCTCTCTATCAAAGATGGATGCTCTGAGGACAGGAACATACTGCTCAATAGAAATGAAAAACATTGCGTGCAGCTACTCGTTTTCATTTCTTTATGGTCAAGTGTGTTTTTCAAACAGATTTTTTTATTTATTTATTTTTATTTTTATCATTATTATTATTATTATTTCAGACTGAGAGGATTTTCATTCTTCAGGAAAGGCAGAAGTGAACTGTTATTATCCATGCAGAGCCTGAAGTCAGTGAGAGAGAAACAGGTTGAAATGACGAGACCTGAATCAGTCGATACTGTGTCTCTCTCTGTCAAGCATCTCTATGCAGACTTAACCAACCTGTCCTGTTTCTCTCTCTGATGAGTGTTTCCTGGTCAGATCCCCTGCCTATGAAAGGTGTTTTCCCCCCATAGGAGAACATGTGAAACCTCTTAGTTTTGTTTCTTTTCATGTCCCAGATTCTTGTTCTTCTTGATTCATGTATTACAGAAGGTTCACATGTGAATAAAGGCACATGTTTAAAAGTACAGAAGCCCCCAAAGGTCATGATCTCATAATATTCTGGATAATGACTTTATTTCAATTGTTTTCTCAAGATCTCCTGAAAGCTATGAACTTTTATTTTTGAAGTTGACATTTGCAGAAATTTAAGATAGGTTTAATTTCTCTGTTTACAAACAGCATCCAAACTCGTCTCCTCTTCCGTGGCTCAGCGTCAGCTTCAGCTCATGCTCACTGCCCCTGACCGTAGCTAATAGCATGGCTACAGTCAAACACACCATAGATGGTAAAAAACAGCCCTGCCAACTACTGCAGCATAACGTGAAAGAAACTCAAGAGCCATACACCTGACTTCCTGCAGGTAAATGAGATACGCTGCAGATACAGAATCATTCTTTCTCTGTGTTACAGCTGCTACTGTAGCCACTCAGGATAGCTTCTCCCACTTACTACAAGGAACACTCAAAGTCACATACACACTGGACGCACCATGATTGGCTGGTCATCACCCATAAACACTCCTGCCCCCTGCCCAGAAGCGTCCCGAGTCCATTTAGCTGGGCAGATAACTGCAATAATCGTTCACTTGTGGATAAAAGCACCAAAATTGGCACACATACTCCTTAGATGTTGCTCTTTTGAGAAAACCATCTGGCCAAATGAAAATTCAAGATGGCGGCCATTTTTCAAGATGGCCACCATTGAATATACAATAATATTGCATTCCGCAATAAAATCCCATAAACTTGTCCTATTTGAATGATCTTGGTGTCAAATTATACATTTATCACTATTTAGAATCCAAATTTGGACCCATGGACTTACTCAGTGGCTGCCTTGTACCATATTTTAGTCCCGGAATTCTAATATTCTGCTAAATATGAGGTTTACATTAAGTCCGACTCGAGTACAATGGTTGGTAGTCTATCTTAGTGTTGTTAGAGGTTTAGTGTGTGTGTGGGGTGGGGGGTGCAGTGAGGGGGTGTGTCCCCCCCCCACACCTATATCAGTCCCGTAATCCTAATATTTAGCTAAATTTGATGTTCATATTACGTCTAACTCGCCTAAAATGCATGGTTTCACATGGGATCACTCTTTGTCTGGTCTCTACCCTTCGACCTGTTCAGCGTGGGTGACCCTGCCAGGAGTACGATACTCCAGCCGACATAGCTCTAGGGGTCATGGAGAAACACAAACTGCCCACCATGATAAAGTGATGATCCCTCCGAGGCAGGGTTGTTTTTTCTTTGTCTTTTTCTTTCTTTCTCTTTTCTTTTTTTTTAAATTTATTTTTTGGTTACATGTTGGGCTGTTTGGATTAGTAGGCCTGTACTACAGCGCTTTTAAACCTCACACGTGCAGCTGCACAGTGCTGTGCAGTTCAGACCAAAGCAGTAGCATTTGCATCGACCGCAGCATTCCAACTTGCATCCACACTTGGTCAGCTGCTGGCAACTCTCTGCAATTGGTGGGAGCTCTGTCCAAACAATGTGCCACAGATCTCCTTTCTTGGTCCAGCCCCAATTAGCAGGAGTCTGCGTTTCTGGTTGATATACTGTTGACTGACTCCAGATGCAGCCTGCTTGGTAGGATGCACACATGACATGTTGCTTCGGTGCTGATCAGGTTGGAGGAATGGCTTTGTATGGCCTCTGCTTCCGAGCAAACATGTCCAACCTCACATCATTGACACCTTCAGCTGTGCTGGATCTGTCGTATATCATGACCACAAACTTCTCCAGGGTTTTCAGGTCTTCATTGTTCAGTACAGGTGGGTAATGGCTGAGTTTGCTGAAGACACTGGAAGCCTCATCACAAACATTCCAGGTTTGCCAAGCAGACTTTTTCCCTTTGCCACGGAATACTGAAACAATATCACAGCCTGTGAATGCATAGAAGAAGAGCATCCCTTTGCTCTTTTCTGCAAGAGTACAACAGAGGTCATGAACAGGAATCCACTTCAGGGTCTGTCTTTGGCCAAAGGCAACCCACAACTGCTGCAGACCGAGCTCCTGAAGTGCCTCCAGAACACTGACTGCAATGACGACAACTGTGTCGTTGACTTTGACCATGATGACCTCGCTGCCTGCTTCTGTGGCATGCCTGGCATGCACAAAGATCCGGGTGTCAGCTTCTTCATGACTCATGAGGCCAGACATGCTATCTGATCAGCCAGAAAGTTTGTGTCTGTGTGTGGGTGTTAGTAAGTGTAATCTGTGCAAATAATTCAATTATTTTATATATATATATATATATATATATATATATATATATATATATATATATATATATATATATATATATATATATATATATATATATATATATATATATATATATATATATATATATATATATATATATATATATATATATATATATATATATATATATATATATATATATATATATATATATATATATATATATATAGATATAGATAGATAGATAGATAGATAGATAGATAGATAGATAGATAAGATATGAGTATTTAATTATTTAATTTAATATTTAATTTAGTGACATGTAATGCAGACAAGTCAAGCATGTTTTTTTGTGTGGATTTTTTTTTAATTCAGACACAATTTGCCAGGCACACACACACACACACTAAACCTCTAACAACACTAAGAAAGACTACCAGTCATTTTACCCCAGTCAGACATAATGTAAACCTCATATTTAGCAGAATATTAGAATTCCGGGACTAAAATATGGTACAAAGAAGCCAGTGAGTAAGTCCATGGGTCCAAATGTGGATTCTACATAGTGATAAATGTATAATTTGACACCAAGATCATTCAAATAGGACAAGTTTATGGGATTCTATGGCGAAATGCAATATTATTGTATATTCAATGGTGGCCAGCTTGAAAAATGGCCGCCATCTTGAGTTTTCATTTGGCCAGATGGTTTTCTCAGAAGAGCAACATCTAAGGAGTATGTGTGCCAATTTTGGTGCTTTTATCCACAAGTGAACGATTCTCCTGTAATATGCAATTATCCGCCCAGCTAATTGTAATATCAACAGAACAGGCAAGGAGGGGGTCTATAAGGGGCGAGGTACACACAGACACTGTCACACAAGTACAAAGGCCCAGAGACGACGATTGAGCAGGATTATTCCCGTAAAAACTACATTTCTAATTTTAATGAAAATTCTGCATACTCTACCTTTAAATAAATGCCGCTTTAATCACAGCACCAAAACTTTTTATATTACATAACCACTTCATTCTCATTACAACAAGACATTAACATGACATCACGACTCTTATCTTGAAAAGCGAAGAATTTTTTTCCCATACCATTTCAGCTTTGATCTGATAACATCACGACTTCAATTCTGTGACAATATGACTTTGTTCTCTTAACAGTGCGACTATTTTCTCAATATTTGCCTGAAAACTGATCTGCTATTTGTGCCTTGCACCAGGAGAAATCCTAAATAAGACTTAACAGGGAATGTATTTATGAATAAGCCCAAGTCATTTGAGTCCTAGCACAGCCAGAGCTCAAGTGCGAGCCTAAGTCCAAATCAACGGTGTACGAGTCCAAGTTGAGTCATGAGTCCTACATAACCGGACAAAAGCTCAACTCAAATACAACAACACTGCTCGTCACATTACAACGTTGTTCTCATATGATAACGACCTCATTCATATATCATCACAACTTAATCTCATAATATTATGACTTTGAGGTCATAACAGAGACAAAGAAAAAATTAGTGTAAGACCTTTCAAAAGACTGTGACTCATCTAGATATGAGTCTTTTCTCTGATCACTGGTTGTTCCAGTTTTACGTAACGTGTGAAGGAGAGTTGTGTGAGCGAAAGATGAGTTTGACACATAAGGACCGAGTGTAGCTCTAAGGAGGATCAGATCTCAACAACAGTCAGTCTCAGGTGGGTCAGAGGTCAGAGTGAGGGGGATAAAAAGATAGAGAAAAGTTTCCATCATGTTTTTACTTGACTTGAGTTTCCTGTCTTTTAGTGACTGTTTGACTCTGTATTGTTGGGACATTTTGGGACATCTTTACAAGAGTTGGATCTTTTTAAATGTTATCTCTTATCCGGCTCTGGAGGTGAACTGCTGATGATAATGTTGTTTTTCAGAGTCTGCTGTGCACTATATGGCAAAAAAGATGAGGACACCAGCCTTGCTCTCTGCAGCCTTCCTGCTGCTGCTGCTCCATGCTGAGTCGGCTACATGTAAGCCTTGAAATACTTTTTTTTTGCACCATTGATTCACAAAATTCTTTTCTGGCATGGGAAGCTTTACATCTATTTGTCCCTATCTTTTAAGTTTACTTTTGGTTGTGTTTGACGGAGTATTCTCAATTAAGGTTAGAACACATTAGGAAGCTCAATGGAGCCGTGCTAACAAGCTACTGCAGCTTAAGTGATAAATGAATTTTCTTCTTTAACTAGAAAACCTGACTTCCTCATTCACTTTCCTCAATGTGAGATTTATCTTAAGTCTCCCCCTAAAGTGTTGCATATTACATTTTGGATAAGTTGAATGAAATCCCTTGGAACAAGTCAGGTATTTCAGTGTTTATTCCAGTTGAGCCTAATTTTAAAAGCCAGGTACATTAAACCCGACAAAATTTGAAACTTGTTAATACTCCAAAATTTGAGGAAGGACTTTCAAATTAGGGTATCAGAGCAGATAAATGTGTAACAAGGTGTCTGAACATGGGGCGTGATTTACCAGTAAGGCTTCTCTTTCTCTGTCAGAATGCTGTGCTGCTGCATTCCAGGTTTGCAAATTATATTTTCTCTGATCTACAGCCAAAAGGTTCTCTGGATTGTCTCTGTGCATTGTTTTGTTCCCTAGTCAGCAGCATAACAAGATATTCTCTGCATTTATACCATCTGTAAAACTGGTACACAGCAGACCAGCAGCAGCATTAGCCCCCAACTCTCAGCATCATGTCCTCTGTGTGTGCAAATAAAGATCTTACAGATGAGAGGATTTCTGATACTGCTGCATTTTGAATTCCTTTTCCAGACACAAAACTAACTCCCATCAGCATCCTGGTGATGAACTCCGTCACCAATGGGCTCAATGAGACCTACAACACTGGTGTGTCCTACAGAGGAATCTTACTGGGTGGGATGAGGAGGCTGCGTGACTCCAACCAAGGCTTTACGTAAGATCAGAGTTCCTAATTTTTAAAACTCAAATTTCCATAACACCATGCAGAGTTCAGAAATAAAAAAGGTATGTACATTTCATGCATACAAAAATGAATACATTTTTCCTTATTGATGTCTGCTGTTTACTGTAATCCTGGAAATTACTGAGCTTTTTTCACTAGATGACTCAGACATGGCACAACAAAGGTTGTCATCCAGAGTTGACAAACATGAACTCATGATGACATCTTTTTTGTTTCCTGTTCAACTTGAAAAACTTAATTTTATCTCCACCCAAAAAGCAAACATGAGTGAGGCCATTTCCTGGTTTGTCTTTTCCTGTATGTGTGGATTAAAGTGGTTTCTCCGACCCAAACTGGACTTAATTATCTTTAAGAGGTTATTTTAAGACAACCAATGCCTGATGTCTGTACTTCTGGTTTCCTGAGCTCTTTACATCAGGGGGTGGCTGGTTGTGTACCAACATCATCTGTCACTGTATGATACAGGAACTGTCCTTTTAACAAGATTAAGTCTACTTAAGGCATCACAGCTGGGGTCGATGCTTTGTCTTGAATGTCCCATAGTAACCTAGACAACTTTGTATCATGATGATTTCATGATTCACAGCTCTCAAAAATCTGTATTTGACCCTCACTGCCTTCATTGGAGTTTCAGGGAAGTCTTATTCAGTCTCTGTCTGAACTGAAACACCTTGTTTTAGGTGCTTTCTCTTTAAGGCTCCCAGCTCCACAAACCCCCTTCCTTCTGATTGGCCAGCCCTCTGGAGGCCTGTCAGGGGCAGAGTAATGGGTAGACCTTGGTGTTTGAGGCCCATGAAGATCTTGTTTTATTTTTATATTGGAGTTTTTTGATCAGTTTATTGACAGATTCAGGGATTTTTACAACAAAAGAAAACATAGAGGTTTGAAAATTTGCTTGTTTACTTTGAACATCAAACATTGACTTTCTGTTGGTGTTAAACATATGGGAAAGCAGAATGCCCTCTTTATTAAAGAGTGCAGATATTTACTAATGCCGGGCACACACTGTGCAAACTTGGACCATCCAACTAAACTGTAGCTTTATTGCACATCAGTAGATCAATAAAAAATGGGCTGAAGACTGTCTGTCTCCCTCTCAGGTTCTCTTACACGGAGGATCAAAACTACGGCCCGTTCCTGGAGAGCGTGAATGGTCTGTATGGATGTGCTGAGAATCGAACTTACTGGGAGCTGCTGGTTGGGAAAGGAAACAACACCGTCATAAGACCTAATGTTGGTGAGTCACTTTCGGTCTGATCTAGTTTGTTGATCCTTGACTGTAGAAATCATTTCATTACTGTCTTCTTTGTTTGCAGGAATCGGATGTTACATACCGGATGAAAATGATCAAATAATCTTTAACTACAACACATATTAAAAGATCTGCAGGAGGTTGTGATCAGTGTGACTCAACTTACAAGGATCTATTACAAGTTTCTGACTTTCTTACAAACAAGCATAAGATATCACTTCATGTTCTGAATGCACAGAAAACATATCTGTTCATCTTAAAGACTTTGGTGACAGGATGACAGCTTAAAATAATGTGTCAAAACATTAAAATCTAAATCCCTCCAAAGCAATAAATTTGTTTTTGTGTGTTTTTTCTAATGTGATGAAAAAATGTAGAGAAATACAGCCCCAGGTGAGCTGTTTTTTCACTTCAGCACTTTCAATTCGGGTCCAGTTGTTCAACAATTTGTTCCACATGAAAATGACCTGGAATTGGACAAATGCTTTAGCAAACCTTGGTGACCTTTGCTCTGGTTTATAAAAGAAATACAAGATGGAATAAGTCTTATCAAGTTTCAGCTGAACCTTTAACAAAATAAAACACTGCTCCTTGTCTCAATAGTTCAGTCTCACTTCGGTTTGACAAGTCTCTGCATTACTTCTGTTACACGAACTAATAAAGAGCAACTACTAGATATTTTTATAAGAGACGGTCAGTAAAGAAATCAAAAGACTTGGGTAAAGATCCATCTAACCTCAACTAATCTGTATTCTAACGAAGACAAAACACAGAGGGCAAAGTTACCAGAGAGGTCTCTGTACAAGAGAAACTACACAGAGAGCACTGACAAGCCCTTTTAATTTTTACTGGGAGCAAAAAATGATCAGTAAAGTTTGAGTCACAGCCCTGAGACGTGGTTGTACAGTGTAACGTTTGCTAAACCTGGTTGTGTCCTACCAGTGCTCATCTACCAACTCCAACCTCACCAAACAGAGCAAACATAACCTGGCTCTTCATTTTATTGACAGACTCCCAGGTTTGAACAGATCACTGCAGTTCAGCTGCTGAATGTGGGTTGGAATAAACATTCTCACAAACAACTTAAAACACTGTTAAACTTTGTTGGCTGGCGTGGTGTCATTATATTAGTGCTGTTAGTAAATCTCTCTTAACTCCCAATGATATGAGTGCGTGTGTGTGGTTGTCTGTCTCTACCAGTGTTAATTTTGACAATGAGAATTCTTCAGCTATTATCTATTTCTTTCCTTGACTAAGAACAGATGACTGCAAGCTAAACAGTCTGTGAGTAGAGCTGAGAGTGAAATGTTACAGATTGAAACACTTGGTATGACCTTTGTACCAACCTCTGAACCACTTCATGTGTGAATTTAAAGAGAAAACTTTACAATATCAACCAAGACTATCAGTTACTTTTGCCAAAAAAAAAAACTAAGACTGACTCTAAAACATCAGTCCAGACCACTGACCCACTCAGAGTGACCTCGCCTCTCACCCAGTGACAGCTCCAGAAGTGGTAGCGGCTGGCACCAAAACACTTTCAACTGAGTCCAAAGCTGTAAACAACACATCAGGAATTTTTTATGTATATTTAGTTTCATTGCTGTCTTTATACACTGATTTCACGTTGGTATTCGCTGTTAGTTGCTGAATCTTCACCACTTTGAAAATCTCAGGATGATTTGTTCATTAGCATTGGGAATGTAGCATCCAATACCTGTAATCATAACAAAATAAAGTTTTATTATCATATTAAAAAGACACAACAAGGATGGACGAACAGATTTATATGGTGGACTCACCAACATCAGGTCTTTTGATTTGTCCGTCTGGAGTCTTCACCAGCAGCTCCCAGTATGTGCGATCTTTCTGGTTTCCTGCTACACCATTCACACTCTCCAGCGACGGGCCGTAGTTAGGATCCTCAGTGTGGGTGAACCTGAAATACACAACGTTGATGTCTGTTCAGAAACTTGTGTGAAGGTGTATGAGCCTGATGATTACACCGTGCATGTTTAAATATTTGTGTGCAAAGTACTGTTTGTGCATGTTTGTATTTATAAAGCATGATTCATTCAGAGTGTAAAACCCAAATGGGATTAATAACATATATCTCCTTCTTCCCCCAAATTTCCCTAAAAATACATTTTAATTCATTATTACATCAGTCACGAATGATTTGTGTTGAATGCACAGATGAATGTCCATATGTCCACACCCAAGTGGACATGTCTGAAAAGTCACGGAAAAATTCATTGAAGAGAAAAAAAAAGAAAAGAAATTGGAGACACTTTTTTAATGACTTGAGATTATCAGAGAGGCTTAAGGGAAAAATCTGGACACCAATTTTCATATTTCATGCATCATAGGGTTAAAGCTCCTGTTAAAAGTTTTAGCTGGTTTTGAAACAGATTAAAATGTAAACTGAAGCTTGTTTTGAAAATCACAAAATCAAGCTGTGTGACAATTTACATTCCCTGAGTAGTTTTTGCATTTATGTCTGGAAGCACTGCAGGGGGTAGGTGTCAGACATATGTATTACTGAGTGTTGCAAACATCCAGAGATTTTGCGTAAGTTTGGCCGTAATAGATCACAGTCTGAGAGTTTATTGCTCAGTTTGAATAATACACATGTAGTGGACACATATACAGGACAAAATCAGAAAAATAGAGATTTATGATTTTATGTTTAGGTGGCACCAAAGGCAATGCAAACAAATAAAAAAATCCTCACAGGAGCTTTAAAATGTGAAAATGCGGGAGTTTAAATCACAGGATTCAAATGTTAAAAACTATTGCAAGACAGAAAACATCCATATTTTGAGAATCAGTTGTTTGACATCCTTCGCTACGATCAAATGTCTAAAAGCTTTAATAACATTTTAATAACATTGTTTTTTTAATTTGAGAGTTTTACTATTGAGGTCACAACTTAAGAATGGTTTTAAGTTGGTGACTATTATTCTCAGGCGATGAAGGATGTTGTGATCTTACTTAAAGTCCATGTTAGAGGCCATGAGTCTCCTCAGAGCTCCCAGCAGGATCCCTCTGTAGACCACATGAGTGCTGAAGACAACAGGAGCTGAGCCCAGCAAGCTGTTCTCCACCACCACGTCTATGGGAGTTTTATCACTCTCTGAAACAAAAGTGAAAAAAACATGAGGAGAGAATAGCTTTATATCTTCAATAAATGAAGCAGAGACTCATTAATAATTCTGCAGCTTACCTTGGGTCAGAGTCCCGGGAAGCAGCAGCAGCATCAGGGCTGCAGAGAGCAGAGTGGGTACCTTCATCATGGTTCCTGTACTGACTGCTAACTCATGTTCACTCTTTTATTCCACTCATCATTGTTGACACGGGGGAGGGGAGTGTGTTGATCCAAGTTTCCACAGAGTCACCTATAGGTCACTGAGAGGGTGTGTGGAGAAGTCATGTTTGCAAAGTGTTGAGTCAAGTGTTCGAAACGACATGATGAGGAATGAGACTTCACGTTAGCATTATAATATCAACAGAGGATATTTACTACACTAAAGCTGGCTTATCACTAAGGTAAGGGTTAAAGGTCTCAGGTGTTAAGAGCCTTTTTTTTTCTCCCATCTGTTAGAAAATTCTGTTTTAAAACTCAGAGCAATGAAATGCTGTTTATATAGTTTTTAATTGATGCATGGCCCAAAGATTTTACTCACAGGGGAATAAGATCCATTTGTGGCAAAAATTGTTTGACACCCACAGCTTCAGCATAAAAATATTTAAATCTCTTGGACTTTTCCACATTTGTGATACAGCCTGGGATTGGATAAATGTATTTGGACTTTGCACCATTCAACTGCGAAATAGGAGCCATCTAAAACGCAGACATCTGTCAGATTCCCAGATGAATCTGGAGCCAAGTTACACCTGAACCAACTCAGAGGTTTCACAGAAAACCATTCAAAGCTTTGTCTAATTCATCATTTTTCTGTCTTTCTGCCTTTTTTTTGTACTCATCGCATTATTTTCATTTTACAATCTGTACAAAACTGATTTTTGAGAAGATATGAACACAAGACAAGGAAACAGAATGAAAACATTACACACAAAAAAGTTCTGTTCTTATAGTTTCATATCAACAGAAAGGTGTTGGGGCAAATGTTGATAGACAGAAAAACTTCGGGCAAACCCAGGTTAAGGTTGAACGCAGGAAAAAGTCGAAATGCAGAGAAAAAAAAACTAGAAATGCCCTGCCCTAATGTTTACCAGTCGTATGCAAGTTATAATTAACCCTTGACAGCGACATGAGCAGGAGCTGCCAGAGCCAAAACAACAGTCTTCAGGTGTACTGGTAAGTTTCTGAAGTAGTGGAATTGCAAACTTTATTAACATGTATATCACTATCCACACTATTATTTTCAACACTGTTATTTCAACTTTATTCTTGTCAGTTTGACTTCAATCTCAATTTGCCCAAATTAGTTTCCCCCTCAAAATTAACTACAGGTACCTATCACTCCTATAAAAACATTTAATTTTATTCTTTGTTCATATTTACCATAAAAAACGATGGCCTAAGATACCTTTTTTTAAAAACTAAAATATTGCCTAATTTTAACGAATGCATTCCATTTTTTAGTTTGTAACCAAAGTCTTCACTATCTTTTAATAATGAAAATAATTTAAGTCCCCTTCACTTTGAAGTGTCTGTCTCAATGCTGTCCATCTCTTTCTGACCAAAGAAAAGAAAAAACAGTCAACTTGATAAAGATCAACAAGTGAAACTAAGGATGTGATAATTGTACATATTTAATATGAACCATTTTTCTTTCTCTGTTTCTGTATTCATGTCAGTAAATACATACATTTCGCTCTTAATATGATCTTTAATCTAACATAATTTTGTCATGTAAATAGTAGTTTCAATCCTCAGATCTGTACTCAGTAAATGTATAATCAAGAGAAGGAAGGATGACCTGAGAGAGGAAACACATGGTAAGAGTGATATGTTTCTCTAAACAAACAAACAAACATGTTTAATTGCAATATCTGAAATGTACTTATTTTAATGAATACGAGTTTGAAAATGTCAGTGTGTTAACAGTGTCAGTGTATTATTATTAGAATCTGTGTTTTTATTTGGATTTGTTAAATGAGAGCATATAATCTCAAATTGGGTTGAGTCAAACAAAAAGCACAGGTCCAGTTTAACCCAGGTTCTCCTTACTTGTAAAAAAATGACTTTGGCCAGCAGAGGTCTCTCTATGATACACAGCAGCATGAGACATGAAGGAGAAAGGGGAAATCAGTGCTTACTTTTAGAGAGAAAATACATTTTGATGTAATGATCTGACATTTGATGGACAGATGGAGGAAAAGAGTGTTTAGAGATGGAAGAACCACACAAAGGTTTTATGGATGTGAGAATGAGCAGTTTATATCCTTGATCTTGAATCTTAAACTTATCTGAACCTTTGCCTTGAAAGGTCATCAATCAAATTAAAAGAACATTTTCCTCCTCACACCTCCCCTCTGTTGCCTCAACTTTACTTTGAGATAATATAAGTCAACAGAACTCCATGAGCCAAAACATCCAGTAAAGGGTCACACTGACCTCTCAGTGTTTATCCAAAAAAAAATGTTCATACCTACACTGTTTTCTTAACCAAGCTTTTAACGTTTATTTTTTTGTTCGTTTGTTTTTCTACTGCAAAGGTGTGCTTTTTGGATCCTGGTGTTTTTGCAGCTAGCCTCAAGTGGATGCTCAAGGAATTGCCGATTTTAGAAAATCTACTGCCTACCAGTGGAGTCGCCCTCTAGAGGTTGTTCATAAGAATTTAAGATCAAGGTTGGCCAACACTGTCTCCCTCAGAGGGTTAATGTGCAGAGTATTAAAACTGAACCTCTGCTCTCTGTGTGCACGTGTAAGAGGTTGATCACACCTTAGCATATGTCTACAGAAAGACGTTTAAAAACAAACTTTTTAAGGTGCAGCCAAAAAACATTCAGAACAAGTTCTTTTTTCCTGCTAACCTCAAGAATGTCAATTTGCAAACACTACTATTTTCCACCCCCTTTCAGTGAATACACCACCTCTAGGAGTGAAGTGGCTCATCACGTGTTTGACACCAGGTGTGTCCACTTCTGAATTCCTCCGGCAGGTAAGAAAGACATGGAGATGGATGAGAGACAGGAGAGGGGGAAGTGAGACAATGTGTGCCTGTACATTGTGTGATGAGCTCACAGGTCTGGACCCGTTAGCTTCACGTTTCTGTTGTAGATTCAGGTTCTGTGTTCTGCGGTCTTTGTTGACGTGTTGTGGCTTGTTGCCATCTCTGTCACATCCACAAAGACTCTCAGGAATCCAGTTGGGTCTGAGACTTCCTGAAGATGAGTCAGAGCAGAATGAAAGTATGTGGATGCACAGAGACACGTTAACACACACACAAACACACACAAACAGGATGAGGGGTTTCTGTCTCTGTAAACTGTACCTCCTCCTGAATATGAAATTTAAAGGAGTGTTTAAGAATAGTTTGGATAAACTGTCACAGTGATTTAAAACAGGATTTTCTTATTCTTTGAACCATCAATTTATCGAACCTTGGTTGATTCATTGAGGACAGTTGTTCCAAAACTTTTTTGCCTGTGACCACCAAAAAAAAAGACTAACAACCCCCTGCTGTGGAACTGCATTATAGGTCAGTGCAAACACAGACAGAAAAAAAAAAAAACTTAATTAAGTGGATTAATAGAAAATATGACCACCTTCACACATATATTTATTTGTTATTAAATTTATCTGCCTTCATTGATACCATCATTACCCTGCTTTGGTCACCTCAGGGGACTTCAACAAAGAAAAACTGATCAAACATTTTCTAACATTTTTTGCGTGTTTATATCAAGTATAACACCTATTTCCTCATCCTTTTATACTAATGAATAAAATGTGCAATCGCTAATAGTTTTTTGACTTAGGAAGGCATTTCCCCAACCCTTTTTTAGGTATACATGACCTCCCAGTGAGGTCCTCACAACCACTTTAGAAACCACTAGTCTGGGAAACTGTATGCTCTTCAAAACCCCCTTGCTTGTCTTAAATGTTTTAATTAACAGAATTAAATTGCTAAATTTCTCTTTGTTAAAATATCCATTTATTCCCAAGCTCACACCTTCCAGCAAAAAAGAGTGTTCAGTCTAATCCACAAGGAGGTTTTTGGGCTGTTGGAGGAAGAAACCATGAATGCACAGGGTTTTAAGAATGTGCCGTGTAGCATAAAACTGAAAAAATGAGCACAAATTCGTCCGAAATTTGATTTTTTTTTTTTTTCTTGTGTCAGTTTGTTACAGAGATCAATCATTAGAATAGACATCATAAGTGCTCACAGACATTGAAACCATAAGTTTTAGAGCTCTCCCTACTGTCTGGCTGTAGAATAGGTGTAGTATATTAACCCCCTCTCTTATGTTATAGTATGAAACAAAAGTCAAATTGATTAAAACAAACACACGTCAAACTAATACTTCCAAGCACCAGTTTCTGTCAAGGTTCTTATTGTTTAGATTTGTCTCCAAGAGTTCATTTTCTGCAAAATTCAGCTTGGCATTTTGATTTTAAAGATAATTTCTCGACAGCTCTCCTGACTGTTTGCACTGGTTTATCAAAGTACAGTGAAAGGAATTGTAACAAATACCAATACAAGAGTTTATACTGCTGTGAATGTTTTTCAACCACATTTAAGTATTGGAGATAAACATAACAGCAGTAATAGTAAGTGTACAGTAATGATATTTTCCATCAAACTCACTTCATACAGATATCATAACCTCACGCATTCAGACTTTCCTTTATGCTTAAAAAAAAGTGAATTGTTTTGATTTTTTTCTGTAGAGGAATGTTTTGAATTTAGTCAAGAAAAAAATGTAGACCTACTTTCACACGCTGACTTCTAAGTGAGAATTATATAATGGGGTACAACTGGTGGGAAGTAGACCCACAGGCTGCGATTCATAGCTTACAGAAATGTGGGTTACATAAACATAAGCTCACACCTGTCACCCAGGATGAAGATTAAAAAGGTAAAAATTCACATTTCAGAGCACAGAGCAGAGGAGTCATTTTTCTCCCCATGTGACCCACACTGACAGCAGCAAGGTCTGCACAGGAGCACCAAATCCAACCTCAGTCCATCCCCCAGCCAAACCCCTCACCCCTCCACCTCCTGTCCTGATCCGCCCTTCATGCCAGGGATGGGAATTTAGAGTCCATTCAGTGATCGGATCATTTGGCTCAGCTTAAGAAAAAGGACATCTTTAAAGGTCTTACAGGTCTTTAAAGGTCAGAAAGTGTTTAACTGTGATTGTTATTCAAGCATTGAATGATTTGACTGAAAGCTTTGATCCCCAATATAAGATAAATTTGTATTATATTTGGTATAAAACCTCTAATGTATTAATATTGCAACATGTTTAGCATACATATGCAATGAAAAGTGTTTGGAATCTGAAGCATTTGACTTAAAACAACAACAACAACAAAAAAAAAAAAAGGAAGTGAAAAATATACACATTTATGTCTGAAATTAAATACAGGAATTATATACAGATATTAAACACTCACTCTATTACGAAAATTAATACGAAATTGTCATTGATTAAGTGGTAATCAACAACCATTCACGCTATTTAATGGGTATGACTTCAAAGTCTGCTCTGCTAAAATGCTGCTCAGTGCTTTGATCTGTTTTTCCAAGACTGTCCATCTTCTCTGTCTTTCACTTTTCAGCTAGTTTTGATACGTGTCATTTGGTTCCCTGCTATGGAACAAAGCAGAGATAAATTTACTAGATGTTCAACTGCGTATTGGAATTTCAAAAGTCTGTGATGAAACAGCATCCCTCCTATCAGGAACCCACAGACTGTTGCTGGACCAATTGGAAACAAACAGGCCTCAATAACACCTGTTTGATATTATACAAGAGAGGCCAAATATTAACCCTTTTATACAGCCCCAGTCAAGAAAAAACATCAGACTACAGACTGGCATCTGCTCCCTCAGCCACTCAAAAGAGTCAGTTCTATGAGTTGACTCGTTTCCGAACTCCCCATCTTAGCTCGGTGCTCCGGCGTGCAGCGATGCTGTAGATGCGGCAGACTGAAACAGATAGTGTTTGAGTCTGAATGCTGCAGCCGGGGAGGATATCATCATCTTCATCTTCTTCTTCATCATCATCATCCTAACAGACACCGCGGAGACAACGACACTTCATTCGACTGAAGTCAATGTAAGACAACCTGTGCATGTTTCTTTCCTCTTTTTGTGCCAACAGCTCTTTTTACTCCTCTTACTTTTTATCTTAAATGAGTCATCTCTCCCTGTTGTGGATGTGTCACAGTGCAGGCTGTCCCCTGTCCAGTCACACGGCTCTGTCTAATTATAAGTTCCGTTGGTTGTGAGTTTCTTTGTTAGTAAACATCCGTCAGAGTACATTTTCTATGTTTTAAATTGTGTATCACCCGTGGTATGAAGCTATACACTCCAAATGATGCGTAATAAAATTAGAAGGGATGGTTGCTTTTTGAGTGCAACAGTTATGAAATTACTGAGTTAAAATACATTTTAAAAACTTATATGAACGTGTTTACTGGCTGAGAGAAATAGAAACAGGCTTGCTGGGTGGAAAAAAAATCTGTTTCAGTTCATGATGACCCCCCAGAATTATTGTGTCAGTACTCCAGTGACTTTTTCTGTTTGTTATATGTGCAGCAGCTCAGTTTATTTTTCCTTTTGATAAGCCACAATGTGCAACTACAGGGCTTACAATGATGGGCTCCTATACTGTAAAAAGGAAACCTAATTTAAAATCTGTCTGTCCCAAAAAAATCCACTTCAACTGAGCAAATTTTGGTGATAGAGTCTAAATAGAAAAGTTTTCTGAATGAAGAGGTGCTGGTTAAGGTGTTGACATTGAACCCAGTGAACTGACTATGATGTCATACAACTCCACCAACTCAGGATCATTTCACTTTTTTTAAAATGTATTTGAGGATTTAAGGTTTTAGAATTATGGATACGGATATATTTATAGGGATTTATTTGTTTATCGGTTTTTCCAATAAACCATTGTGTAAAATGCCTCAGTCTTACATTTTTAAAATATTTGGTGGAAGTCTGCATGATTTTAATCGCAATGTTTTATTCTTAGAAGTTTATCAGATAATTATGAGCATTTGCTCTTATTTATTATTAATTGATCCGAAACAAAAAGTACATATATCTTAACCTTTTCTCTTGAAAATTCTCCAAGAGTCACAAAAACATGTATTCATGTATAGTTTTGTGCTCATGACCAAAGTTTTCCATTTTCCCTTGTGTCAGCATAGATGAATTTTGAAGTCATATGTTATCACTAATAGTTCTTTTGTCAAGAACAATATTTCAGTTTCCAGTTCAGTGATATCCATTGTCAATATTGGAAAAAATTAACAGAACAGAAAAAGTACACTTACAGATGTATTCAGATGTGATTTTCTCTCCTGTTTTGTGACAGTCAGCAAAGATGCATACTTATGAGTTGTAAATACAAAGGTTAATTTTTAATGTTGGATGAATCAGCTGATATATATATATATATATATTTATTATCCCATGATAAAAGAATTCCCAATCCATGTTGTGACAATTCATTAAAAGTCACTAAGTGTAATACAACACTTAATGCATGAATTGCATGTTAGTTTGGTAACACTTAAAACTGATGCGCTATTGTTGGAAACTTGTTTGATAACAACAGAGATTTGCTTTCATGTTTGGAATTTTGGAAAAAGTCACAAAAAACAAATATTACAAAGAAAGAAAAATTCTCAGAATCACGCAAGTTAAAACAATTTCTTTATTCTTGTACATCTATCCATCAGAGTTTCTAACCAATTCATTGTAACGTGAGTATCAGTGAGAAACGGCGTGTCCAGTGTCCGACAATTTTTGTAATTCAAATAAACCAAAAAGCCAATGTTCGAGCAAGTCATCCGACAGATCTGATCTATTTTCCTCAGTGTACCATGTTTCAACCAAACTTGACTTTTTGGTGCTTAAGAAGAATCATACTAACTTTTCTGAAAGGTTAACGCATCTAAGCTGTGTGGTGAGTATCAGGAGACGATCATAGTTTGGGCTAAAAAAAATGTGTCAGCGTTGATTTCTGTTGTTTCATAGGACATAAGCAGAGAGTCTTTGGCAGAAAGTCTTTCAAGGTCACTGGACTACAATTTCACTCCAGAACTACAAACTGCTGTCACACTGACTGACACTGAGGGGCTGGTGTGATGCGGGCACAAAATAAATTTCAGTTGAACACATTAAGTAAAAATTTATCATATATCTTCCAAACCTCAGTGGGACTTGGTTGTTTTCTTTCTAAAAAGTTTAGTGCCACAGAGCGTTGCATTCTTTTCTCTTTTTTTTTCATTTTTTTGTTACATATTGGTTTTACTGTCCTGCTTTTTGTCCAAATATTTTCACTTAATGTTGCAATGAAATGTAAACTAAAAACTAACCTCTTCTTTTTTTTTTTATTTCCTTTTCTGTATTGTGACACATAAAATTCCATTCCTTTTGTATGACTTTTTTATTTTGACACTTTGAATATGTTTTAAACTTGACTGATTACAAGCACTTTGTGGGACTAATGTGAGATATTCATATTGGAAGAAAATTATTAATTAAAAGCTTCCTTGAAAAAAAAAAATCACTAACTCCAGCCTACAAAAATATATCAGTGACTTCAACAGTTTTCTTTTTTTCTTTTTCTTTTTTTCTTTTTTTGTTGTTGTTATTGTTGTGTTTGTCTTTTGTTTGTTTTTTAATAAAAACTGTAGTTTTCAACATCATGTATAGGAGCTGACAGTTCACCAGTTTCACTTCAATTGGTGTTTGTTACGTTTGACAGATCCGGTTTGACAAACTAAAGAGTGGCAACCAAGCGGCAACCTCAAGATGTGAGGGTTAATTTGATGTATAAGTGTCATGAACTGCATTTCCTCTTGTGTCCACTCGAGGTCAGTTCTGGAAATAGAAGAAACCACATACACACTCATTCAAAAAACATTTTTGTGATGTCTGTCCTTAAGCTTCTTGTTATTTACCATCTGACAGCGAATCAGATCTGCTTTATGATTTTGCTCAGTCCATCATTAACTCCAGCCTCTTCTAGCTTTTCTGTCAATGTTTCCTCTTTTTAACATTGACATAGAGTCAGGCTCTTATCCCTCTATCCCTCTATCTCTTCTTGACTTTTTAGCCGGTAAAGTTGTTTGACTGTACATTTCTCCCCTCCTGAACTCTTACAGTGGAGCTGACCCCTCTCCCCCCCTCCTTAAGCCCCTGTCTCTGAAGTTTAAAGTGCGGTTGTAGCTTATGGAGCCTCTGTTAGCTGAAGCTCTGCTGAAGAATGTGCGTGAGCTTAAATTTTTTTTTTTCCTCAAAGCCTCCTCAGTGATTAGCTCTCATTCTTACAAAGTCATGGGAGAGCAGCGCTGCTAACCTACTTCCCTCAGTGTGATCTTAATATCCTTATGTTCGCTCTCTGCACGTTATGTAAGAACAGACATTTCTTTAACGGGCTGAGAGAAGAACAGGAGGGATTTTAAAGAGGCTGCACAGACACAAGGAGGCCTAGATTATCTGGGAATGTAAGGGTTCGGTGGATCAGGTCTGAACCTCCTGAACAGTTTGTAGGCGTCCTAATAATAAGGATTATTGTAAATTGTATATAATACATTTGAAAATCAGGGCACCAGTATGGCCTAGAGTTAAGATCAAGCACCTCATGAGGTTAACCCAGGTCCAAACCCTGCACCGTACACTTCAGGATAATAAGGCTGACTGGGGCCCTGAATTGATATGGAGGATTTAGAGATATAGGCTGTAATGTAAGGACACTTGAGTCATGATGTTATGACAATAACAATGTGGTTTAAAAAGTCAGAATGTTGCAAAATATTACAACACTTCAGCCCAAGTGTTGCTAAAATAAAGTCAAAGTGTTATAAAAATTAAGGTGAAACATTAGTCATGTTGTTGTGAGATGAAAGTTGAAATGTCATGACACAAAATGTGTAGTGTTATTTCAGCAAAGCAATAATGTTGCAACAATAAAAATGGGATTTTCTGAGCAAAAAGTTGGCTTGTTTTGAGAAGTAAGTCACAGTCTTACAAGAATACAGCCAGAATGTAACAACCCTAAAGTGGGATTAATAAGACTCTAAATTTGGAATGTAATTACAATAAAGTCTGAATGTTCATGGAATAAAGTCATAATATGAAGCTTGAATGCTACAATGCGGAAAAAAAAAAGTTGAATTTGAAACCAAAATGTTTCAAGGATATGCTTGGAATGATATAACACCAAAGTTGCAATCTAATTAGACAGAGTGACCATACATTCTCAGCTCTTTCTTCAGACCATTTATACCTATAATAAAGCTTTGCACTGGGTCGTTGGCATTTTTGTGATGTATCTAGCTGTCAAGATGCTGAGCATGAATGCTGCATGTATCATGATGCAAAAGACCCAGGCAGCTCCTTCTCTCTGATCTGAACAGAAAACATGCTCTGACAGCCTGTAATGTGCTCTCAGAATGAAAAGAAAAGGGAATAAACTTGACTGGATGACCTCTCTTTACTTTTGTGACCAGTGGGAAACAAACTGAACATTACCAGTTTTTTTTATTTTAATTACCTAAGATTTTGTGGCTTTTATCATATTTTTGCACAAGAGGAGTATATTTTTAGCTATGGGTTACCTTTCTATTGAAACATATTATGATACATCATTTGTTTTTACTTTTAAGAACATTTTCACTTCACATAGAAAATTAGTGTTTCTAATTGTGATAACTATAAAGCTACTTTTTTTGTTTTGTTTTGTTTTGTTTTGGTTCTTTGAGTGGTTTTGCAGCATCCCGTAGAGGCTGGATAAGGTGTCTTCTTTAGATTTTCAGATTATGGTGGAAATTGTAATGGTATAACATAATAGTTGTTTTAGTTGTTTTGATATTTGTATACAGTTGTAATGTTGCAACACTGAATGTTAATAGAATAAAACTGGAATGCTTCTCCATTTCCCCCCTCTTTTTTGCCATGACACTACTCTTGTAATGTTATGACACTGAGTCTTAATGTAAGAATCAAGGTTCTGAAATTATTGCTATTAACTGAAAGATATAAAGACAGGAAGCTGAAGGAAACAAGTGTTTACTCCTGTAACTGCAGTTCATCCTCAGCAGTGAAATCCCATGTTACCCATTTTAGTGCAGGAGGCTGACTGATATTTTTATCCTCCTGTTTGAAAAGTTTACATATGGATTAAACATGACTTAAAAATAATTTATTCCAGTTTTAGCAGTTGGCAGTGTTTACAAGCTGTCATCAGCCATGTTTGTTCTTTGTACTTCTGTGATTTGTTTGTGTATTATTAAGTCATGTTTGACCACGAGGGATCTTGAAGGATTAGTTTTAGAGTCAGGATGTTCATGAATGAGACGTAGTGAAATGATTAGTGTGTAGTCAACTCTCTGCACACTGTAAAGCAGAAGAGTACCTATACCTATAATTGTTTGCTGTTTTGTGAGCGGTCTTTAAATAGTGGTGTTTCAAAGACAAGGTGGAAACTATTTTCAGCCTTTGTTTTACCTGAGTTGGTTGCACTGTCTGAGCCTGTCTGCTTTCACATTGGATTATATGATGGAGCCACATTGCTCCCTCTGTTACATGTGATAGTATCAGCAGAGAGTGATGCACTATTATCTCTAAATTACGTTGTGCGTGCATGTTCTAGAGTCAAGAAAACACGTCTGAAGTTTTCATCGTGAGCAATATGTGATGATTGTTTCATTGGTCAGGATTTGAAATGCTACTTCATAAAGGTTGATGGCCTCTTACAAAGTGTGTGAGTGAGTTTCTATGGTTCCTTAGGCACATATGATACAGAAAGTCTGTAGATCAGACCTTTTGTCTGAGTTTGTTGAGGTTAATCCAGGCAATCTGTGCATTTTTTTATCACCACTTTGATGTCCCCATGAAGCGGTGTAGAGCGGCCCACTTTATTCGACTCTAATTGGCCTTTAATCCAGCTGGATTTGGGTATCAGGTCTTAGAGTCAGATGCAGGTGTAGCAGTGGTACAGTAGATAATCTGAGGCGGTATGATCCCGGGTCAACGAGTTCTCCTATCCTCTTTGGACCTCCTCTCTCAGCCTGAACTGAACGGTTCCATCCAGGTCGACTCATGACACGTTGGCAGACGTAACGTGTCTCCCTGCTTCCTCGTCTCTTTGTTATCAGGTCCCATTTGACACCTGGTAAAGACCTTTCTTTGGCTTCTCTCTCGTTGCTGTCAGTGAAATGTGTCCATGTGGAGGTGTGATGTGAAGGGCAAGTGAAGGAGCAGCAGATTCCCATACATTAGCTTGGCTTGGTGCTTGGTAGTGTACCTGAGTCCGCAGATTTTTCCCAAGCCGGTAACTCCAGGCCCCTCCAGCTACGAGCAGATCAAGGCTGGAAAAGAAAGTTGATTTTAATCCCCAGGGGGGATTAAGAACCCCATGAGTGATTAAATGAGACTTCTGTCTCAAAAAGGACAAATTACTGTACCACCTCAGAGTTGGGAACGGTTTTTACAGTGGTCTGCAGAACAAAGATTATACGTATCTCCATTTCGGTGATCGTTAATCATCCTGCGATCACAGGGGAGATCGCATATTTTAGCTGCTTAGAGTCCTGCGAGGTCAATGGAAATGGGTTTTGTCTGATGTTGGTCAGCCCTAAGCTGTCTTTTCCCAGGAAATGTATGGACACTTCCACTGAAGCTGGACTTGGAGCAATTATCATGAGTTGAGGTGTTGCAAACATGAGCAGATGAAACTGTAACAACAAATCTGTGAGCTGACCTGACTGAATTGAGCTGAATGAGTCACTCTTTGGATTGAAGGAACCCTGAGACTGACTCTAGACTCTTGATGGCAAATAACTTTATCTCCTTATAAACATCAGATATCATGGACATTTTTTGATACTGACTCTCTCAATCTTCTTGTCACACCTTTTATCATTTAGGGGTCATTAATAAAACAACAGATCTCCACAGCTTTTTGTCATCTCTTGAGCCAATCTTTCAACTAACTGTCAGCTGACTTCAGTTTAAACACACATGGACAAAAACATGCCTGAACATTCCTTCATAAACCTCCCAAATAGGAGAAAGAAAGAGAGGAGTAGATGCCAAAAGTTACCTGAGATCGAAATAAACAATCAAAAGGCCTTTGTGTACAACAGGTAAATGAGGCTAAATGTAACTTATTCCTTTATTAAACTTGGAGTGACCTAGCCACTCTTGTAAAAGAGATTTTAACTTGACTAACTTAAACTGACTTATGGCACATTAACATATGACACAAAACAGACTCAGATTTAGAATTGTATTCATTTAAAACGGGAAGTTTAAGATAAGAAAACAGGTTACATAGGGATCCAAACACATACACACAAGAAACACATCATTTTGGGATACCTTAGAATATTTGGTAGACTGTTAGAAGCTAAGGAAACATACCCATAATGTACTTTAAAAGGGCCCCAAACCTGAAAGCAAAAATCAAAAGTCTGTTTCAAGAGACAAACATAACTCACAACCTTTAGAATATTATGAAGCATACATTATAATATATCATAAAGGAAGGGAAACCTTGCAAATTGCACTTTGAAATGAGCTCAAACAAGCTCTCAGAATGAAAAAAGGCATGAGAGGTACCTGAAAACAGACCTACAGCATCTTAAAAGAAAACCATCCCCATAGGGCACTAAAACAGAGGATGTGCTTTACCATAAGTGTTAGGTGGTTATAAAGAGGACAAAAAAGCTTAAGGGTATCAAAAAAAGCTTTACTACCTCATAGGTTAAAGGGTACCCTAAGACAGAATTTATCATGTGCTTTAAGAGAGAAAAAAAATGGTGTAGTGAACCTTTTAATTGACCATACTGTGTTTTAAAGTAAGGTGACAAAAACAATGGCAGTACCTTACAGAGGGAAAAACAGAAAACAAAGTGAAACTCATTAAGAGTTTAAAAGTACAAAACAGAGGCTGGTCAAAAAAAAGAAAAAAGAAAAAAGAACTAACTGCCTGAAAAGCAGAGCATACTATGTTTAAAGAGAAAAAAATGTACCTCCTAGAGTCTTCAATTCTACAATTTCATTTGGCAAACGCTGTCATCCAAAGCACTGTACAACGCGAGCGAGAATTGAAACTAGAGGAAAAAATCTTAGTAAGTGCGGCAAAGTGCTTCAAGTTTGTTTGGCCAAAGGTGTCGTCATCTAGGGCCAGAAAAAGTGCTCTTTCTTTTTTCATTTATTTATTTTAGGTCAAATTTAGATAAAACAGCAACAAAGCCCAAACAATTATTCAAAAGAAACAACATCATTCAACATTCAACAAAATTAATAATTCAGTGCTAAATATTCACCAAGAGCTACTTCAGAGACCTTCTGGTTCATTCTACCCCTGAGGACAAAAAGATGAGAGGGGTCAGATGAAGTGTCTGAATGTTCCCTGAACAGTTGAGTCTCTTGAAAGTAGAAAAGGACTCTGGGATCATATGGAGCTGGGTAATTCATTACTCCATTTGGGAACAACAGAGGAGAGGAGTCTGCCCAGAGATTTAGAGCCACGCTGGGCTGGTAGCACCAGGCGTCATTCACAGGCAGAGGGTTGAGTGGTGGGCGAGTACCCAGGGTGCCTTGGAACTGTTCTTACAATGTGTCAAAGGAAGTCAATAAAAAACTCAGGGGCAACTTAAAACTTGCATCACTGAGCATTTAAAATTATGAAGGCAGAAGCTGAAAATGTCTCTGAAACTGACCAGAACGTGGTATGTAACGTGTTCAAAGGGAAGGAAACAAAAACTAGGAATGTACCTTGAAACTGATCTTACAGTGTTTTGAAAACGAAAAAAAGGGAAGCTGGAAAGAACCTACCATCTAACCCATACTGTGAGTTTTGAAGAAAGAAAAAAATACTTGATGGTACCTTGAAAAACGTACATCTCTTAATGTTTGAAAAGGCTGGAAACAGAAGCTGGTTTGTGCTGTTGGGGAAACTTTAAATAAAAGTAAAGAGGTGGAATGACACAAACTGTACCATGTTTTTTAAAGCTGACTCTAAGGGTACTCTAAAACAGACTATGAGGGAATAATATGACATACTTCTGTGTTGTCACAAAATATCATCACTTACAGACAAACAGGGGAAACCCTCAGTTCAACAACTGGAAAAACAAATCACGGTTCAGGGGGAAGATTAGTGTGACACATGTTGTTCATTGCTTCGTTTTTTTATCAAACTATTTCACTTTTTGTACCTTGTTGTCACTAAGATGATTAAATTATATCTATATATATATCCAAACACAGGACTAGCTTTGGAAAGTTTATTAGAAAAGTCTCTTAATGTGTCAAAAGTCCATAAAGTTGAAGAAGGAGAGGATGCAGATATCACACTGCTGTCCACAGGTTTTAAAGAGACAGGCTGAAACTTGCTGCCGTAGTTTATTTGAGACATGGTTGATAACTTTACACTTTGAGTGGTCTGGAGCTGATGTATTTATCATACAGTAAGTGAAGCTGAGTGGATAGGCAAACCAGGTTTCTCCTCACAAACACTCTCTCCCTCACACACACACACACACACACTGAGCTCCTGCAACTCACTCCAGCCTCTGCACAGTCAGCACTTTGCTGAGCTTCAGAGGAAACAGCTCTCTGTCTCAGTGTCTATGGATCTGTCTGCTGAGAGTGAAGCTGTGGTCTGAATCAGGGTCAGATTATAAACTAAAGAGTGGACCTCACCTGCTCTCTGGATTTATTAAACGGCCTCATTACAATAAAGCTTAAACACTCCAGTGTAGCTGATACTTGGATTCATATCTTCTGATTGAAACACTCACCTCACGTCTCCCTGACTCTGTTCCTCTGCAAAGCTTTTTGGAGGCTATAAATCTCATCAACACCTTTCGGATCATTGGCATTTTCATGTTGAAGTCTTCCTTACTTAGCATCAAGAAATGTCTTAACATGTTCGCTGTATGGAAATTTACAGCCAAAGGGTTCGTTTTTAGTGGAGTCAGACCTTTACAAAACCTGCCACGTCTTCAGGCTGTTTCAGTCTGAAAGTTCTTTATCTCTGTGGAGTCGTACAAGTCGTACTGTAATGCCGTGTTGGATATTTCGGTTGTCTGTGATGTGTTATGGTGTGATGAACAAAAGACAGTGTGTAGTGTCAGAGCCAGCATGATGAGATGAGCGCTGTGTTTGTGTATGAAACTTGTGAGTGTGGAAAGGGGGGATACAGAAAAGAAAGTAAAACTAACCAGACACACAGGGGGCAAAAACTACAAAGGAGGAAATCATAACTGCCACATTGGTATGATTTTTCTGATTTCCAAATGTTATGTTTAGGTTAAACATTTAAAGATAATTTGGTAACACTAAACCATCATGTCAAAGCATCCAATTCCTCCACTGAGATGATCAAAGTTTGAACTACAGAAAAACAGGTTCGTGTCATCAGCAAAAAAAATATAATTAATTAATTTTTATGCGCTATAAATATTATTAGTTTACAATGTAAACAGTTTAGGACCCAGCACTGATCCCTGTGGGACCTCACACATGATCTGTACAAGTTGGACTTGTTACTGTTTATTTGTATGTACTGATGTGTGTTATCCAGGTGGCTGCTGGGCCATTTACATGCTGTTCCCCTGATTCTGTACCTTTGTAGTTTAGTGCATCATGGTACGATGAAGTGCATTATGGTACGATGAAGTGCAATACAATAAATGGTGATGATGATATGCAGTACGATGCAGTGTCATGCAAGAAGATGTGATGGGGCGATACAATGATAATATAAAGGATTTATCATGAACTGATTAGCAGAGCCAAAACGCATGTATAATGTCGAAATCACAAATCTGAGACTTTACTGATACCCAAAACTAGCTATGTTTTGAAACAGCTCACAAAGAATCATGGGATAAGTTGTACTGTGCAGGATGCACCTTGTAAGTAGGGTGGTTGTTTCAGAAGTATTTGAAGCAGCCTGAGAGGTGGGCCAGCCTCGGAGGCAGCACGGTGACACAGCTGGCTGCTAAATGTGCTCTTTGATGGATGCAGTGACTGCGTTAGGGCGCAGCTGCAGAGCGTGACATGTTTGGCTGATTTTTCCGTTTTTAACATGATTTATATCCTAAAGTGAGTTACTTTGACTTCCAGCTTTAATCTGTGGTAACAGGGGTGATTCATCACCACAAAAGCACAGCTATTTTAAAACTCTTTCTGTTTTCACTTTCTTTGTATGCAAACAGAGAAAAAGATCATAGCACACCGACCTTCTTTACTTTTTCCTCTCTGTTTTCCATGACCTCAAAGTGCTGACAGTCTCAAGCTGTGTTGTTGTTCCAGCTTAATTAAACGACCCTCAAACATGCTGACAAAGCACCAAACCCCAGGTTCCAGATGCTTCAGGTGTGAGATTAAACCTGTCAGCACATGTATGATGAATGACTGACCTCTGGGTTCTGTCCTCACCTGACCCCTCCCCCTGTCCTCCCACAGACAGGTAACAGCTATGGACAACAAGGCCCTGGAACCGGACTCTGTGAACGTCCCCATGGAGGAGACCGTCACGTGTAACGGGAGCAGCCCACCTCAGCCTCAGCAGCAGGAGGCATCACTGTTGACTCACCTGAAGAAGGTGGAGAACCAGATCACTGACGCCCAGCGCTTCTCTCACTTGCCCAAACGCTCGGCTGTAGACCTGGAGTTCATCGACCTCTCCTACACCATCCAGGAGGGGCCGTGCTGGAGGAGGAGAGGTAACGTGCAACTTTTGAGCTCATTAATAACAACCGTTTTGTTAAGAGGGGAAGGCAAAAGAAGGAAGAGAGCACAATATATAAGCTTTGTTTCTGACCATGTTGTGTGAAGTAGGACTTGAGCTTAAACTTTCCTGCTGAGTCTCAGTTTTACTATAAATGATAAGTTGCACAGAGGCTTCACTCTGTCTACAATCAGAGTCCACAGATTGAGGATTTCCTGCATCTTTCCCTCACTAATGAGCCTCTCCTCATCCATGGTGTCTTTATTGTTCTCTAGAAACCTCTGACCTGCTTGCTCCTGGCCTGATCTGCTCTTTGCAGTTGTAAACTGATGCGTCATTGCTTCGGCATCTGGCTGAAATCTTTTGCATCGGCTCCAGACACCCAGAGATCTGCTGGCAGTCAACACTTAACTCAATATTTTTAAGTGCTTTTATAATTAATATAATTGAGATCTGCAGAGGTATGAGGCTTTTTGGTCAGTAGTTTCTTTGTCGTTGTATTTCATCTTTGAATCAGACAGGGCAGTTTTTCAGCCTCCTGAATAAGACATAGTATCTGAGCTTCACTTCTCCCATTGTTTGGTTCTTTCCTCTGAGGACTGCTTCCTCAGAATAAATAAATCCTGTCTCAGCTATATCTCGCTTTTTCTCACTCTATTTATTGTTGCCTTTCTGAAAGACAGACTGACAGATGCCTATAGAAGTGAGTGTATGAAGAGATGCTCACACTGACAGTGCAGAACCTTGGACTGTATCGATCTCGAGATCATTTCCCCAGAGAGAGACGAGGAACAGGGAGGAGAGTTAGAGCTGATAGATGTCCACACACTGATCTCCCAAAATCCCTCTGTACATACATTTCATACGGTGATAGAGGGAAACTACACACAGGGGTCTCAGGTTCACAAGTGTCAATACAGGAGCAACAATTTTTCAATAAAGATCAAAGTTGTTTTTCTATTTTGCTCTAAAATTATGATGCAGTGTAGTTTAAGAATTAAAGGTATAAACTATTTTAAAGCAGGTCTCCCTGAAGCTTCAGGTACATCACGTGTAGCGTCCACTTCAACAAAAGTAGAAAGCAATATGACATGATTATTGAAGATGAGATTGAATATGACAAAAGAAAACTGCTCAACATTTAGGGAAAAATGTGTATACTAAAAACAAAACCAAAAAAAAGCTGCTCTGACCTTCAATAATGGGCCTCTATGCATGTGTGTCTGTGTCAGTGTCTGCTTCAACCCCCTTCTCTATCTGTGTGTTGATGTATTTGATCGTCTCTGGACGTTTCTAGGCAGAAAGTAGATGCAGTGACCCCGGCCAATCACAGAGCACCTGGTGCACAAGTGACTGTGTGTTGATGTTAGGGAGTGAGAGAAGTTATTCCAAGCAGCTACAATAGTGGCCGTTACACAGAGAAAAATAACACAAAATTTGCAGGTACCTCATCTACCTGCAGGAAGTCAGGTGTACATGATGCGGGTGCTCACGGGGCTCGTGAGTGTAGCTACAGCTATGAAGTACGTTTGGAGGCAGTGGACATGCACCACCTCTGGCACTGAGCCACAGAGGAGGAGCCCAGTTTGGATGTTGCGTTTACAAACAGCAATGAAAATTCCTGCAAACCCTACCTTTAAATTCTCCATTTATTTTACAAATCTATTACAGAATCTATACAGAAGATAAGTAATTTTAACTCCAGCTCCTGACCTAAGACCATCTGTTGGTGAATGTAAAGTGAAATGTTTAAAGTGTGTATGTGTGTGTTTGTCCTCTAAGGTTTCCAGTAAAGGATGTGTTGTCTGAGACAGTTCAGATCATCAATTATGGAGCTCATGGAGAGGAGGAGAGGTAGAGGAGAGGAGGTAAAGTGAGGTGGGATTAGTCAACAAAGTTTCTAGCTGCACAAAAACCGCAAAATAACTATATCAATTTTATTTACCATCTTTTATTCATTTATTGCTCAGTTTGAGTTAAGGGCTTCATGTCATGTGTTCGAACTTGCTCAGTTAGTCTGGGGGTTCTTTTGTACAGCTTATTGGTATTCTACTGTATTCCAAGTACATATTTACAGCACAGGTGACTCAGGACATGAGCCATATGAATAAATTAAACAAAATTTTATGCAAATATCTAAGTCTCAGAATAATATGGAGGAGAAAACAGAAACAAGTGGACAGAAATCATTTCTGTCTTCTGGTTATTTTCACTGGATGAGCTCTTAGTTACAGATGAAATGATAAAGACAGATAGACTTCAAAGACACTCTTGTTTTTATCATAAATGACTGAGACTCTTCCTGATTGTCTTTTTGTATTTTAAACAAAATGTGCAAAGTAAAACAAAACTATGTCTGACCTCTCAGCTACACAAACAGCCTCAGTGCACCGTGGAGGAAACTTAAACAGAACACTTTGTTTTTCAGAGGAATCACATCATTACCTGCAGAATAATGAAGCTCTCACAAGTCCTCGCAGATTCAGCTGTTGTGATTTTCATACCTGAGCCAAAGAATTTATTGCTGGTGGCTACAGACACACACAACATCTCCTCCATCGTGTTTCTTTCCTATTCCTTCAACAAGAATCGCTCTGTCTGCTTGAGGTTAAATTGAACATTGGAGCAATGAATCAATCAAAACATGAGTTTCTTAAAGTCTACAGGTTATTGGGAAATAAAGTCAGAAATCACTCACTAGGTCATGGTTGTTATTTCCAGACCTCAGGTTTGTGTTTCCCCATATATTTCGAGTGCCCACATTCTGCAAAACAACATCCTCTCATCTAAACTTTTAATTATAAAAGATATTTCCAGAATAGTTCTTTAGGAATGCATGGAGCACCATAGTCAGGTTACCATCTTCAATGGAGTGACACATTAATGTCCCTGTTTCTCTCTTGGTGTGCTGTCTATTTCAGAAGAAAAAGCCTAAAATACAACTTAATAAAAGAATGCAAAGATAGAATCAGAAATTTCTTTTTTGTAGTTTTGTGCCAAAATATAGGTTTTGTGATTTCTGTGATTTCTTTACCTCAGAATCAAAAACACTCTAATAACCTTTAGGGAGGATTCAGTCATAGGATTACCCCTACACCGTTAGAATATCCGTCAAGTAAAAAAAAAAAAAAGGAGAAATACAAAAGGAAAAAAAAATGTTTTTGGGAAAAAAAAGGGAAATACCTATTAGTTTTTTTTAACCTACAGAGCTCTGTGACTCAAACTGAAATGCCTTTTCCATGCAATTATCTCCCTCAGATGAGCAGCTAAGGAGACAGAAAATAGAGGGAGTGTACAGGGGTATGACATGCAGCGGAGGGTGAAAACCAGAAGTCAAATCAGGACTTTGGTCTCTGCGCATGGAGCTGAACTTCCACACTGAAGCCAAACCAGCGACCGGAGTAATAACATACGAAACACATTTGATGACAGGAGCTCTGAGCTCTGTCCATGGTGCTGAAACATGTTAGAACAAAGACAATAAGGTTACTGTGTTTGATGCTACATTTCCACTTAACACCTTAAGGTCTGTTTTGAAAAGTGAGTTATTTTTCAACTGTCCCAACTGATGTTTTAAGAACAACATTGAAATCGATTTGTTACAGCTGATGTGTGTGCAGATACTCTGCTCTGAAGGTTTATAACGTTGTCTATGTGAAAGATAATGCAGGTGAGTGCTCTCCGCTAATGCTGTTAGACTTAAGTGCAACATCTGATACTGTGCCGTGAGATATGCACTATCATGGACTGCAGAGGATCTTCTCCTACTGGCTGGGTTGTGCAATTTCCAAGTAATTTCCAGATTTCCGGGTTTTAAAGTAGAGAATGAACAGTAATGGGAGACAATTTGATGCAACACAACAGTTTAAAGCTGGTTCAAAGAGACAGCAGAGTGGATATGTGTTCACTGAATGCTTGAATGAAGACGATTTCCTGATTTGATCACTTTTTGTCCTCACAGGGTTCAAAGCCTTGCTGAAGTGTCTCTCTGGAAGGTTCTGCAGTCGAGAGCTGATAGGGATCATGGGGCCTTCAGGGGCTGGGAAATCTACTCTAATGAACATCCTGGCTGGATACAGGTGAGACAGAACGTCCCTGTTTTGACTCCTCTGGCACATCAGAGACTTGTTTACTTATTGAGGGAGGCTTGTTCATTGTGTTTGTGGAGCACATGTTCACCCTTTACCTCCCACTCTGACCCACTGACTTGTCTGTGACCCATCCATGACCTTCTGCCCACTGCTGCAGGGAATCAGGGATGAAGGGTCAGATCCTGGTGAATGGGAAACCCCGGGACCCAAGGACGTTCAGGAAGATGTCCTGCTACATCATGCAGGAAGACATGCTGCTGCCTCACCTCACTGCACGAGAGGCCATGATGGTGAGCAGCTTGTGGCGCAGAAACTTCAACTGTCTTTATCGAGGTTCAGGGAGTCGCCTCAGACCTGTTTCCTTCTCTATGTGCAAGCTTTAAGATCCTGTTGTGTTTCCTCAGGTTTCAGCCAACTTGAAGCTGGATGAAAGTGTGGAAGTGAAGAAAGAGCTGGTGAGAAGAAAATTACTCAAAGTTTAAAAAAGAAACACCTGCCATACTTAAAAATCTGAATCTTTTTGAAAGGATAGTCACAGATTTATGAAGTGTATTTCATCTGCTGCCTCTGGATTCTTCTCTCTCTCTTTTCATGTCCAGGTAAATGAGATCCTTACTGCTCTGGGGCTCCTTGACTGTGCTCACACTAGAACCAGCTCACTCTCTGGTGGTCAGTGCAAACGTCTGGCCATCGCCCTCGAACTTGTCAACAATCCTCCAGTCATGTTCTTTGATGAACCAACCAGGTGAGATGAACTGAAGCTGACGGGCAAATGATGAAACAAGTGTCCATCAGTTAAATACGACTCACTGACACAGGTGTTATTTAGAGTAGACCTTAATGCAACATCTTTGCTCCAGCTGAAATGGAAAACCAATGTCTGCAAGTGGTTTCCAAAAAGCTCAAGCTTTCAGGGGGGTGTTTTTACCTCTCTGTGCTGCGTCTCTAGATCTAATTCACAATGCAAACTGCTCTGATGATAGTCAAAGTACAAAAAAAATTTCAGCAGCTCTGTCCAGATTTGCACCTGAATGAGCAGATCAAGCAGGACAAATGTCGGACACTGACACCACACTAACATCAGGTTGACTTTTATTCCAGGAGAGGCTCATCCAGCTGTCTACTGGTCTTGCTATACTCTGGTGACTGAGTTGACAGATGAGAAAGCACACAGGCAGATGGTGTGATTTTTGCCCATGTCAATCTGCGCAGCACAGATCTCAACTGTGCGCTTTAATTCTGACGTCTCCAAATCATATTCAGGTGTATGAGGAGCTGGATGGACAGGGAGAGTCTTGACCGTTGCATGACTTGTGTTTTTTTCTTGGAGAAGAACTCCTAAACACACTCTAAAGTATACTCTGTGTGTCTCTCTGTGCTCAGTGGATTGGACAGTGCATCCTGCTATCAGGTGGTCTCCCTGCTGCAGTCTCTGGCTTTGGGAGGACGAACCATCATCTGCACCATCCACCAGCCCAGCGCCAAATTGTTCGAGATGTTCGACAAGGTACATGTCTGTCTGTCTGTCCGTACACAAGGAAACATGACTGTGTTTAAGGTCATTAACTGTCAGTGATTCTGTCCTCCACAGCTCTACATCCTCAGCCAGGGTCAGTGCATCTACAAAGGCACCGTCACATACCTCATCCCCTACTTGAAGACCCTTGGTCTCTACTGTCCAACCTACCACAACCCTGCAGACTTCAGTAGGAAGACTCCGTCTAATTCACTTTACTGAGAACTATCTAAGACACTTCCTTTGTAATGTTCATGTCTCCGCTTAAGTCATTGAGGTGGCTTCAGGAGAGTACGGAGACCTGAACCCGGTGCTGTTTGAGGCTGTTCAGGGAGGGATGTGTGCATTAGAAGAGAAGAAGAGCCACAGTGACACCAACTGCCCGTCCGTCTGTACAACCAAGTACCCGATGGTAAGAGAGAAGAAACATCCCCTCCCCTGCTGGAATCTGAACGGGTCTTGTCTTTGGTTATAAACATATTGTGGCTGGGGGTTTGTGCACGTGTGTGAGATTTGTCATTCTTTCAGGACGCGGGACACGTTGAGAGCCACACATTTGCCACGAGCACACTAACGCAGTTCTGCATCCTCTTCAAGAGAACCTTCATCACTATATGTCGAGACCAGGTGGGTGACAGCAAGATGGAGAATGAAACACAGAGGTGAATAATCGACTCACTGTAAACGTTCAAATTGTTCTCTTCAGGTTCTGACCCACCTCAGACTGATCTCCCACATCGCCATCGGGGTGTTGATAGGTTTGCTCTACCTGAACATCGGAAATGATGCCAGCAAGGTCTTCAACAACACAGGCTTCCTCTTCTTCTCCATGCTCTTCCTCATGTTCGGAGCGCTCATGCCAACCGTGTTAACCTGTGAGTCTGATCGTGGGGGGAGGCAACGGCTCATTTATTGAGGTCCATTTTGTAAATGTGTTTCTGCTCTGTGTGTAGTTCCTCTGGAGATGTCTGTGTTCCTGCGGGAGCATCTGAACTACTGGTACAGCCTGAAAGCTTACTACCTGGCCAAGACAATGGCTGATATTCCATTCCAGGTGAGTCCAGGGTTGGTCTCTGGGAGCAGGAGCACATGTGGAAATTGTAACCTAACACAACACTGCCCTCTAGTGTTAGCAGATGGCTATTACCTGAATCTCTAGGCAGATAAATGCTAGTAATTTCACATTTTTCAATCAAATAAAATGTCCAAAAAGAAATTATTCTGCTTCATGTGGTTTAAGCATTTTTTTAGTGATGTTTTGTTCGATTTCCTGCAGCAGCTGGATCCTGAAAAAGGTCTTTGTTGAACTCATAACAACTAAGATCAACTGAATCTACAGAATAGGTGGATACTAGAAAAGTCTCTTTCTGGTAGAAAAATTTGATGTTAAGTCCTACCTTAATCAAGTCAAATTTGTCTACCAAAAAGAACATTTTGTAGTCACATTTTTATCTGTGCTAACTTCAGATTGTATTCTACCAAAGTGCCTTCTCTTTGATAGAAAATGAAAGATGTGCTCATATCACACTGCTCTCAAACTGTCAGTTCAGCTCTCAGAGTGCCTCCTTTTGTTGTTTTCCAGGTGATCTGCCCCATCATGTACTGCAGCATCGTGTACTGGATGACAGAGCAGCCTCCAGAGGCCAGCAGATACCTGCTCTTCATCGCTCTGTCCATCTGCACCGCTCTGGTAGCTCAGTCTTTAGGCCTGTTAGTCGGAGCCGCTTCCACCTCTCTGCAGGTACAGTAGGTTGACACAGAGGTCAATGTTTCCTCATCTTGTCCACGTGACATGATCAACCTTGCTTCTTTTTACAGGTGGCCACATTTGTCGGACCGGTCACAGCCATACCTGTGCTGCTGTTCTCTGGATTCTTTGTGAACTTTGACACGATCCCGAAGTATCTGCAGTGGAGCTCCTATGTCTCCTACGTCAGGTGAAGAGAAAAATCTTATCAGAATCATTTTCAAATTAGAGCTCAGACATGTTAACTGCCTGATCCAGAAAGACGTGAAAGGCAGAAAATTGAACGTGTGTGATGATTCATCTGTTATGAATCAGTCTCAGTTTCTTCTCTTCCATAGGTATGGCTTTGAAGGAGTGATCCTGTCCATCTACGGGATGAACCGCTCAGAACTCGAGTGTCCAGGGAAAGTGTGCAAATTCCAGCAGCCTGAGGAGGTTCTGCAGCTACTGGACGTGGAAGACGCAAAGCTTTACATAGACTTCATCGTCCTCGGCATCTTCTTCATCATTTTTCGACTGGCTACCTACCTTGTCCTCCGCTACAAGATCAAGTCTGAGCGATAACTTCCTGAGTCTCTGTCCCTGATGTCGCTCAGACCCTGTCTCTCTTCTGTGCACCGAAAACAACCTCTCTTCAGCGTGGGTTTCACTTGAACTTACTCTCTCAGACCTATTGCTGACTGATGAAGCAGAGCAGCGAGGAGTCATCTCATAAACCAACATGTACCCGTCTTACCTCAGACATCAGGACTAAAATCTGGCACATAAAGCCAGATCAGCACCGCAGAGGACAAAAAGACTGAGCCACATTCAGCAGCTTTCACTGTGCGACTTCTGTTCCTGCAAGGCTGATGTGATAAAGCAGCACTTACCAGAATGGACATGCATGTTTATCCTACACTGTGCTGCCATTCTTTCAGAGTGAGAGGATTCTGGTGCACAAAAACTGGAGAAAGACTGTTTACATTGATCCATGAGGGCCTGTGTCCACTTAGCGCTGTTGTGCTTGTGCACTCAAGTTCAGCGTTGAGAAAATGATTCACGTCGGGATCGTTGTCTGGGTTTTGAGATTCAAATTCTCCAGCATCCACCCACTGTTCACCAATAGAGGGAGTCAATCGGGTATTAGTGGAAAGAAAACCGTATATGGACACAGGCCTTCAGTCAGAGATGCCTGAGAACAAACATTTGCACTGCAGAAGAAGTGTGATGAATCGTGCCTGAACACTAGATTCAAGCAGCTTGTGATTGAAATATTTTTGACATCATTCAGCTTAACTTGGGTGACTTTTTAGTCCTGAATCTTTAACTCTTTGTGTGGAAATTAAATCATTGTTGGGGCTAGATTATTTTCTAACATGTTTGTAGTTGTAAATTCAGCTTGTTATGATTGACTTCTGATATTTGGTACATTTTGTACTGTCACAGTAGAACCTAAAATCTAATGAAACATCGCTAAATTGCAAATTTTGTCAGCCTTAATCATTTTATACTGTACTGTAATATCTTTAGTTTATATGCACATTATTATAAAAAGGTATTTAAGCAAAAATAGTACTGTATTGTTATTTTTGGTGTCCACATTACATTGGTTGATGCTCATGCAGTCAGAATTATTTGGTGCTACATGAACTTTCATCATTTTTATTTGAATAAAAGTGAGCCTCTGGACTGCACATGAAGAGACAGGGAGCACTTGGAGAACAACCAAAGAAAAACTATTTGAACTGGAAATATCCTCACACTTTATTAACAATGTATTGACAACCTGTCTGTTGTTTTTGTTGTTTGGCAGTAAGTTATGACTAACAGTTCGATTACAGCTTCACTGTGCTGAACAGGTATGCAAAGTGTCTGACATTTCAATAAACACCAATCAAACTATTTCAAACGTCTCTTTCTTACTCATCACTCAGCTGTGTTTAATACTCCATTCTTATTGGTCAAAACTTGTAGAAACAGGCCATAAACCGTTACAGTAAAGACAGAAAAATCCAGACATCACACACCAGAGGGAGTCTGGTACATTAGAGGGTTCACCTCTTCCTGTTGACACTGTGGCAAAAATGTTATTTTCTGAAAGTCTTGGTAAACATCATGGGGGTTTATTTTAAAAACATAAGATTTGAGACCCAAAAATATGAAGCGTGTGCAGATACAGTATGCTGTTAGAGAAATTAGCCATTCAGACCACAATTGTTTCTGAACCAAGTTGTAAATACTTTTTTTCTGCTGTAAAAAGCATGGGCTTCATTATTTAGACTGTGGGTTGCTGTTTTAACTTAAACTTAGCAAGGTTATTATTATCACATCTATTTTTACAACAACTTTTTGACATCATATTGACTCCAAATTTTATTTCAGTAAAATTCACTAGATTTTATTCTTTTATTTTCCTGATTTATTGTATTCATTAGATCTTACAATAGTTTTTATTGCACTGATTTCAGGTCAGCCTGGTCATTTTAGCTCTGCAGCACATAGCTACAATGGAGGATTATGGCCCTATGTTGGATTGGAAAAAGATATCTGGCAAAGAAATTCAGTAATTCTATTTTATGAATTAGTTTCATACTAGATGTGATGAAAACAAATGTTTAAAGTTATGAGCAAGAGCAATGTTATGTAATGATAATAAAGTCATAATCAAATCTCAGGATAATCTGTGAAGTGAGATCTGAAGACAAGATTAAAATCTTGATTCTCAGAAAACTGGGGTGCGGATGTGATATAAGTTTAACTTCAGATTACCTGAAATCCTCTGAAACACTCTGATCTCCCCTTTGAAATATCATACAGACTAAGCATAATGTGAAATATTCTAAAATTTGACTTACTCATCCATAAATTCACAATTCCATCATCTGTGTTTGTAATACTCTTTTGTACATAGCGTAGTAAAGAGCACTGACAAGTTTCTGTGTGACATCATGCGAAACCAATAAAAAGCTGTGTAGTTAGCCAGATAACTACCTCTACTTAACATTGTTTCAAAGCATCAGAGGCACTAGATGGTAAGATTGCTCTTTGTTTCAGGGAAACCCTTCAGGTAAAAGGAGGTCAACAGAAACTGTGTAAAGCAGAGCTTTATTAAACATTTGACTCCTGTGTGGAAGATCCTTAAGGTTTTGTTGGATACTGGCCATCCCTCCTCAAGCTGCACGAGAGAAAAAATATGATTTATTATCATCAAAATGAACATAATCTACATAAATCAAATTCAGAAATATCATCAAATAATTTAACCACAGAAGTACATGTTGCCAGTCTTACAGTTTCTCATCATCCCGTGTTATCTGCAGCACAGGGATCTGTGTACTCTAACTCAGCACGGCAACCTGACAGAAAAATTGAACATTTGCATAGCTGAGTTATTATAAATAACCCACACAATCATTAGTTTATTTTTGAATGGTTTAAAATCTCTCAAACACATACTCCAGGCTAATTTCTAAATTAAATATCTGCTACTGTTGATAAATTCTTGTAGTGAATATATCATGAGAGAAGAGATGTTTGCATTGAGTCTACTAAACAACGAAATGTCAGTACTATCTCTAGGTACCAGATCTTTTTGTCTTTTTAACAAAGTTTATTAGATTTCATTATTGAATGCCATTTAAATGTTTTGCAGTAGAAACCGCCTCAGGCCCAGGTTGAAGCCCTGATTAATGGCTTGTCTGTATTTTGATCTAGAAATTAGAGATAAAGCTTGTGTATGGCCAAACTGGCATAAAACCACTGGGTTGGAGAATTACATAACCAGCACAGGATGTAAACCTGCAAAGAGGACTGAACCCGTGTTGATTCGTCCAGGTGAAACTCTTGTGGTCTCTGTGATTGTCAGAACTGTTTCTGGTCTCTCTGGGTTTTCTGCTTAATGTGATGCACAGAACTTAGGAAGGAATAAGAGCAGCAACAGCTTGCGTCCGCTCCCAAACTGCAGGGGGTGGTGTATCATAAGCATGTGTTTACTAGAGCTCTTAACTAGACTGGAACAAGTTTGAATTCATCAACAACAGGATTTTTCGCAAATTTCTCTTCTCTGCAAAGTGTGACCACAAGAAAGTGTTTTTCCCATGGTTATCATGATGATCTCTGTGTGATGAATCATATACATGCCTGCATTTTTGCACTTCAGGCACTAGTAGCTCCTGTTTGTGCGTCATGTTGTCTTTGTTCTGCAGTTACACAACCTCAGAGGTGTGCAACATGGGCGTATTTTGTGTCAAAGGGACCACGCAAGGGGCCAGGCTGCCGCTGTGACATCATTCATCCGCACTGAGCCACGCAAATGCATCAAGCATAAACCAAGCTTTACTTTTAGGCTGCTACTGTGCTGATTAGACTCAGAGGGATTGCACCACAGTTAATTCAACTCACTTGGCTCGTGGAGGTCGTAGATCTTGACAAAACCCGGCTTCAGGTTTTGAACCGGTATTTCATTTATGAGATCAAGGTGGCAGACGAGAAAGTCTTTGGGCAACTGTGGGAAGAAAAATGGATTAGTGGCGTAAATCTGGAGAACAACTCTGCATTTATCTCTGCAGCTCCTCTTACCTCCTTTAAGTACACCACAACAAGATCATTCCCATGGTCAACACGATCCACTAAATGGTAGTTTTCAATCTGTGAGGAAAGAATATTTTTGATATCACTGCAGCGGCCTTTGTGCCTCTTGGACATGTTCAAAGTGAGAGACTGGAATGTTGTTAAAGGTCAAAGCACTTTATTTCTGCTTAAACTGCTCAAACGTGTAAATCCGAAACCTATTGGTCCTATTAGTGCATCAATTGAAAACTATTGTGATAACATACTGTAACTGTTGTTACAAAGATATTTTTAGATGTTGTGAATGTCAGTTTGATGGCAGTGTAGTGGAGGGCAGTGTTGCCCTCTAGTGGGTGCACTGTATAGAACCATCCCAAACAGGCAGAAGAGTATGTGGGCAATGACTGTTTAACTGTTAAAAACATGCAGTAAGTTTTGTATCACATACATACTCAAACACCATTTGAGTATGACGTCAGGAGAAAATGGCTTCTAAATTCATGATTTTCTGACTTAAATCTTGAACCACAGACACAACATCCCTCCACTAACATAACTCACCGATCTCAAAGACGTCGAAGATGCTTGGTATCCGCTGAGCAGTTTGATTTCCATGATCACCATGTTTGTATCGAACTCTAAACCCCGGTGTCTGTGATTGAGACCACATGAAACTTATTATCTCTTGTTTTATTATCTGTTGTTTTATTAAAGCAACAGCATAACAGGTCACTTGACATCTCAGAAATGTAGTCTTCCTCTGATATTACACCTACTTCATGATTACTTACACTGACTTTAGCTCCAAATCAAATCTGGGAGGTAAGACCTGGCATGATGACTCGGATTTAGCCTCCATGTAGAGGCCTGAGTCTTGAGGGGTAATCGGGACATTAAAATAAAGAGAAATCTAGAAATAAAGTGGGAAAATTGTAATGTTAATGACTTTTTCTGACAGTTTGAAGTAAAAAGGACAGCTTGACAACATTACAGTAAATAATAACTTCAAATAAACTTTTACCTCAAAGAGAAAAATCCCATTTTGGACACAAAGAAAATCAATAAATGGCTCTGTTAGATTCCGACAGACTCCAATGAAAAAAACGTTCATTTTAAGGTATAAGCTAAACTCAGATTGGACTCTGACATGCCGGCAGGATCAAAATATCTTTTAGTTTGTAATGACTGCCATTTACAAACCATTTGTCCACATGAACATGAACATAAATCCTGTATTCACGACACGATGCCTCTGCAATGTAGGCTGTAAACTGGGTAAATATTTGTCACGGTATTGACTGTAAATAGTTCATAAAGACTTCTAAAATTTAGCTGGTTGTCCTTTTTCCTTTGTTCGTTTGATGTTTGATGGTGGTGTTTTCATGGCTTCAAAAAAGCATCTTACTCCCTGGTGTAAGCTCTTTCTTTGTAAAGAGCAGTGAAACTGATGGACACTTAAATGACAATCTGGGCTTGTCAGTGAAGAAAACAGGCACCTTGAATAGATGTTTGTTCATCAGGCAGCCACTGAAGCACCGTTGATGTGACTTGACCATTTCACTTTTTATACCTTTCACTGAATTTGATTAGACCTAAAATCCCCTTTGACAAGGATAAACCCTTTTTCTCGTAATTGTGCAATTGTAATTTCTTGTAATTAATTATCTTTATTTGTCTTTGCCGTGTTCCCTGGTCATAACTCCTGGCCTCACAACTCAAGAATCACACAAGGCAACATCCTCCACTGACCTGCACTGTAGCACATGCAGCTCCCTTCACCTCCAGGCTGTACTTCCCTGTCACGTCCCTCAGTGCCTCCTCCTGGTAGAGTAATCTGTTGTTTGGGTTCACGTCAAACGTTAGATGACTGCTGGAAGATTGGACTGTCACTGTGCTGGAGCCTTCATGACTGAGTACTTTGTAGGAGTAGAGAGCCAGAGCCCGAAGGGCCACCACTGTGTCCTAAAACAGGCACAAACACACATCAACACACGCATTAGTATATCAGTCTTGTTGGTTTGATCAAAGTTTGACCTTTTTAAAATACCACTGAGAAGTCAGAGTGAGCCCATATAGCAAGGGAATTTTTTGAGAAGTAAAAGGATAAAGAAAAACATCTGAAGTAATGGGATTTGATCTCTATGTCTCAGATGCTTTTGCGTGTCGATACACACGCAAAGAAGATCTAGTGCTGGCTTAAAATTGGAGAGATATGAGACTTTTTAATATCACATAGAAAGTCCTCACAGTCCCTTTAAGGCCCTCGCTCTCCAGCCTTTTGGAGGCTAATTAGAAAACTTTCAGTAATCAGTATGGAGGTGTACTTGACTGTTAGTGATGTACCTGTGTGGAGCCAAAGCCTCCATATTCATTCTCTTGTCCTGTTAGCCATTTAACAATTCGAGCACAGTATCCCAGGTCTTCAACAGTGGGAGAAGCGCTGAGTTTGGCCAGCAGCACATAAGAGCTGATCTCCACAGACAGAGAAGTGTCCTCCTCTCTCTGATACCAGTGGAGTGTGTCCCCTTTAGACAGAAAGAAACAGTCCTGATAAGTGTCTGCGACATGACTGTTTTCAGAGACCATGTAGTGACACTAATGAAGGAGAAGTGATCACACTACGGTTGGGATGGCTGAGCCGTTTACTGTTGAATTTTGAGTATGAACAGCCTTAAATTCAGTGTGAATGACCATTCATAAAAGGAAAAAAGTTGAGTTGTTTGATTTGCTGAAAAATGCAACGAATGGTCTGAAGTGTTGAGGTTGCAAAAAAGCTCCAGGATTTGTTGACTTTTTAAATTTCAAGCTCACAACCTCTATGACCCTTACTTGCTCCAACACTGTTATAACCGGGACGTGATTTGTCTTTCATGCTCACCCTGCTGTACGGCCAGTGTGTCCAGGCGCCTGAAAAGGTCAGCTCTGGTCCCCATGTCTCCCGCCAGGGTGAAGACGTACGCCAGCAGAGCTGTGGTGAATGTGTTTTTCATGTAACTGATGGACTCTTTGAGGCAGGAGATGCTGTTTTGTATGATGGGATTCTGTGAACAGCAAGGCAGACCACTTTACAGGCATTGTATCATCCCACAATGAGTTTTAAACTTGTACATGAGATCAAAACACATAACTGTGCAAAAAACTATTTTTGTACGAACAAAGATTCAACAGATTTAAAATTTCATTCTTCAATTGAATCTGTTGTATACAGTTCTTTTATTGGTGAATAACATGTCTTACTTTTCTTTGTCGGGACATCTTTTATCAAGATTCAAAGTGATGAAGTCAGATGTAGATTTGTATCTACATCAAATAAATAGCTGTAAAGCAACAACTAAACTTTCTCACCTCTGATTTAGTTCAGTTAAAAAGGTGGCCAGGGTTTGATTATCTACAACAGCCCCAGTTAAACTGTGTGCACATTTATGTTATTCAGTTTTAAGTGCTGAGTGCAGATTTGGCTCAAAAACTCCTCACAATGCCTTTGAAAAATAATTTAATAATTCTTCCAAGGCTTTGAACTTTTTGTTGTCGTTTCATTTCGTTTTACTTTGGTTTATCTGAAACAAGGGTTAGAAACAAATAATATTACTTACAGTTACAGACATGTTCAACTCCAGAAAGGTTGCAGTGATGTAAGCACTGAGGGTTACTTCATCAGACACACCACCCTATGAGGACAGAGAACCAGGAGGCACAAAAATCTTGACAATGCTCAAAACTAAGGAGCATTTGTTGTAAAGCCACCCATAAAAGACTAAGGGCCTGATGTACTAATGGTTTGCCTGTACAAAATCTTGTGCAAAGCTGATCTAAGAACAGGGTGCAGGCATGGATTGCATTTCTCATGTGAGCAAAACAGCAAGCGCTGTCCCATGACACGTCTGCTTTCATGAACATGCAAAAAGCATGGAGATCACTAGAATGTGCAAAATTCTAGGAGAAAGAGACGCAAATGTGATCATTTAGCACCCGCAAAGTGATTTATCAAACCTGAAACAGTTTGCAGTCGCTGTTTTCGTGTCCAGTTTTAGCGCATGTGAAAGGCAGGTGCAAACTGAAACAGGTTACGCACAAACGGCCATGATCCAATAGACAAAACTACAGAAAAGTAGCTCTCTCAAACTTTTCATGCAGACAGATGGTAACACATGCTAAATCCTTATTTAAATAGGCTGGTCTGCACCTGTTATCAGCTGCGCGCACTATCTTAGTAGATCACTCACAACACGCCCTCTTTTAGCGCATACAATTTTTTAGTTTGCATATTAAATTTAGTGCTGGGTATTTGGTATCTTAGTAGATCAGGCCCTAATTTACTGTAGACTGTACTTTGCAAACCTTAAGGGTTTTTTTAATTACCTTCATTGCATTTAGGAGTTTTCCTGACACTTCAAAACAACCATTTTTTTGTTGTTTACTCGCCAGCCAGATTGTGGACTCAGCAATTTTTGAAGAGTCGATGAAGATGAACAAACTTGCTTTAACCAAGGACCTCAGTACAAAAGCCGTCAACCTGTTGATGATTAAGCACAGTACTTTACAAAGATGTTTTTCTGCAATCATTATGATGCACCAGTGCCACATTTACACCTGTTGCTCCTGTGTCAGTGTGTCTGCTGACAGGAAGATCTCTCTTAGAGCCTGTAATGTTCTCACCAGGTGTTCTTTTCTCCTTCTTCAAACTTGCTGTAAGCACCATCACTGTGCTGATATTTCAGCTGTGTCTGGTAGCCTGTAGGAAGTTGTGGTAAGAGAGATGAGTGTTTTATTTACAAATTAGAACATTTTGAGATTCAGTCCAGATGAAGAAGAAGTATCTATATATCACAGATTGTGTCTATTCTTCTCAAATGCAAGATAGTGTCTGACCATTTTCTGAATCAACCAAACTAAAGTACAAAGAGAATGACCGAGGACTCTTCTTCTTTTTAGGTATTTCATTCCCTGTGTCAAACCTTTACTTCTTTATCTCTTGAACTGAAATACTGAACCTTTCCGTTTATTTAGGCATTTAAGCATCTTCATGTTTAAATACCTTGTAACCACAAGATGCAAGATACAATCGTTGTGTCAAGAAACTACATAAAATGTTGGGGTTTGATTTGACACAGTGCGTGTGTGTGTATCAATGATACAATATGATACAATGGTAAAGGAAAGGATGTAACAGGATTTTGATGAAGCAGAATTTTACCAGGCACAAGCCACAGGTGTAGAAAAACAAGGCAAATGTAAAAAGGGGAAATAAACTGTGAAGTTCTTTGAGTGTATTGTGGGATTCGGACGATTGGACAAATTGTATTACTATCCGTGTAGTTAATGGCACATTCATACTAGTTGACCAGGTCTAAGCATTTGCAGCAGCTTTATTTTTTAATGAAAATGTAGTTAATAGCTGTAAAACAAAAGCAACATCCATGTTCTTACCTTTGGTCAGGAAGTCTAACGTCTTCTCCAGGATGGCTGGGGTCAGCTGCTGTGTGTTCTTCAGGTACTCCAGAATGTAAATGTTTGAAGCCATAAGAGCCATGTTTCGCTCCCCATTTCCATGTGGCATCTTCAGCAAGTCATCAAATTTCCTCAGGGGCCGGCCCAGGATGTCTCCTGCATAGAACTCTCACTATCAAAAGCCTGATCCAAAACTAAATAAGCAGAAGTCAGCATGTCAATAGACAGAGCAGCACAAACACTTTCCTATTAGACTTTGTCCAAAAGGAAAAAATGTTCCGTTTTTTAAGACAGAGCAAAAAGTTTTTGGAAAACAAAAATACATTGAACTGCATGATCAGTTGACAGCAGAGTACAGTTCAGACTCAAATTTAAAGCACTGCTTCAGAGAAATCAGAGCTGAAGGATTACAGACAATGGTTGAAAACTTCAAGAAATGTCCCACTTTAAATGCTCCGAGTGATGACCACGATGGACAACACAACCACCCTCCAGATGTGAAGCTTAAACATTGAGCGCTCTCTTACTAACAAGTGTGAGGTAAAACTCAAGTTTGGGATTCCATTGTGAAAAACAGTCCACAACTCCTACAAACTGCACATCCAGAGAGAGAAAATCTCAAAGAAACCACCTGAGAAAATCTGACAAGTTTGGTAGAAGAGAAACAGACAGTGAAACAATGAAAAGAAGGAAAACAAATGTTGTGCTTTGTTTAGTGAAAGAGACAAGGTGCCAACACCAGTAAAACTCTACTGGCACCAAGTTAAAAGTTCAAGAGAGCAGTTTCCACATCATATCCATCATGATATGGAATTTGTAGATAGTTGGTTAGATACACAGCCCTAAATGATCTTCAAATACTATCCAGTTTTTTTCTTTTCTCAGAGAACAGATTTTAAGACCAGTGGAGTGACTTAAAATCAATATTACCCATAACAGAAAGCGTAGCTCGAGCAGAGCCAACGATCACGTTCTCTGGCAGCTGCAGCTCCACTTCCTCTGTCAGAGCCCCTCCTGGGAACAGAATTAAACAAATAGATGCATGCAATTCAGTCTTAAAAATTTACTTTAACTTTCTAAACTATAATGAGAGTAGATGAGTTCTTTCAGTCAGTCTTGGCTGGGCTGTCAAAGATTCACTGTTTCCTCTTTCAGAAATGGCAGAAATGCTTCACGTTTGAGCTGTTGGCTTTGTCAAAAGACATCCTACTGTCCTCATAGAAACAGTAATAGCTTATTATCGGCCATTACTCATGAAAAAATACAGCAAACAAATAGCTAGTGGGATCAGTGGTTAGCCAGATGTTTGTTAGGTCTTTAAGTGAAATTACAAAACAGATGTATGAAGTGAAAACTCAACTGGCCTCTGGACTAGATATAAAATCATGTAGTCTGAACAGCACTGACCAGTAGGACAAAGCAGCCGGTTGTAGGTTTTTGTCTGCTCTGTTCCCTCAGCCTGAAAGTCAAGGAAAGGACGAAAATTTGCACCAACTTCTTTTGATCAGACTTCAGGTTTTCAGTTAAATTTCTTCAAAATGTGACTGACTGTACTCACCTTAACGATGAGGGATCTTGTGACCACATCCATGGGACCTCTTTCTGGCACGCTCACAACCTTACTGTCACATGACGCTTGGGACGCCACTATCTCAGCAGACACCGTCACATTCACAACCCCTGGAGACAAATAAAGTGTTTATTTACAGCATGTACACCTTTTTCTACTTACATGTCTATGGATCCATTAGTTAAGGGGTGATGCCTTTTTAAGAGCCAAATTTTGTCTCATTACTACTAAATATGCTACATTTGATATTTTTATATTCTTTTTCTTCGTCAAAGAACAATTGTGATTATCATTTTGTCCACACTAATGTAGCACTACCTTTGAGTCTTTTGCTTCAATGCTAAAATATACTGCATTGAAATCAGTGCATATGCATTGAAGATCAACCACGAGAAAAACTAGACCCAAGTGTGGGCTGCTTTCTATGTCTGAGGTCCGTGAATAATTTACAAATCTTTAAAATTTGTAGGTATCACCTCTGAATATCACATCAAACCTGTGGTTCTTACCCAAGACTGAGGGCGACATGGTCCAGTTGAAAGTTTGTTGATCATTGGCACAAAGACAGGAGGTGTACTGTTCACCAGGGAGAGGGGTGAGGGTGTAGTCTGAGGAAGGAGTAGGTGTGACGCTGACCTGTAAAGAACCAAACGCTTCATTTCTTCACAGTGAAAAAACAGTTCATTCACACAACAAGAGATACTCTTGTTATCTTTACTGTTTCATTACTGGAAGTGGAAACTGAACTAAATCCGTACCATACCTTGTCACCATGAGTGAGGAGGGCACGCAGCGGACATGAGAGCCTGCTGTGCATGGATAAACCACACGGGTGGCACAAGCTGTCTATGCTGGCCGTACATGTCAGTGTGGACTGGCTGCCTACACACTACAGTGTGGACCTGCTGTCTGCACTACATGGAATACACCTGCTATCTATGCTACAACGCCCAACAGTGTAGACAGTTCACTACCCAAAATCAAACTTCTGTATCAGGCTTCTGTGTCGCTTTTGTTTTTTTTTTTTCATCCTTTCCCCTTAAGTTATAAGGCCTATATATAACCACTATGCTATAACCACACTGTAAAAAGAGGGAGTTTCCAAATGAAATTTTTCTATATAATCACACACAATCTCTTTAAGTTAAGGTTTCCAATGTAATTTTCTGTGCCATATCAACTTGAAGTTCTGCATCTCTTCCTTGATGTAACATTTTGATGTACTTCTACTGAACATAATAAGTTATGGCATTTCAACTTTCTTTAATAGGTTATTGCTTTTGTCACCATGAGAGAGGAGGGAGTGCAGTGGATATGAGACCCTGCTAAACTTTGAGCCTCGGGAGACGCCAGATGTCTAGTTCACATCCTGTTTAAAATTTTGATTATGAAGCTCTTGAAATTTTGAAACTCAAATAACTGTTGCATGATGAACCCAGGCAGCATTAATGAGCCTGGGTCCCTCTCATGATGTAATACAACTCAATATTGGGAGACAAATGGTTTGAAGCTGCCAGAAATGACCTCTTTGTCCTCTAAATTTGTACTGTCATGTTTTGTTAAACAGATGCAGCTATTTTTTTATTTTGGGTATTCTTTTGGGTTCCAAAGGAATTACTCATGTCATAAACAAAAACTACAAGTGGAATTAAATGAACACACATAAGATGTTCACACGTTTAATTTATACCTAAGTGAAGAAAATATACATTCAAATATATAACATAATAAACCACAAGATATTTCATCCTGAAATTCTTCACCCTTCACTGCAAATGCTTAAGTGATATATTCAATGAAACATGAAAACATATCATTGTTTGTGTGGTATTAATTTGAGCACACTCTGTTCGTCTATTGTTGTGACCTAAGTGAGGATTAAAAAAAACATTTGATTTCCGGATTTATGCAGAAATCCTGGTAATTCCTAAAGCTTCACACACTTTTTCTTGGAACTGTATGATATAGTGGCAGCTCAAATTGCAGCCAGGTTTAACTTAAAATGGCTTTTTTTGTCTTTTACCCAGTTTATAGAGTTTGTAGCCCACCATTACTTTGTTTCAATATGCTTTGAACAAAAACCAAAGTGAAGAGGAGAATTTTAAGGTAAAGTGTGATTTGAAACAACAAGATTCCAGCAGTCATCTTTTGGGGGCAATTGTAGAACTGATATTAGCAACACCTGGATGATTTCCCCCTCTGTAAAAGAGAGTGTAGGAGCACTGATTACCGTGATGCAGCTGGACAGGTGGGTGAAGACAGTCGCCTTCAGAACAAACTGCTCCCCTCGGATGATGGAGTAAGGCAAACTTAGCACAAGGAAGAGGGACTGGAAGACGGTGAGTTCTTTACGAGGAGCCAAGCCAAAACCCTGAGGGGACAAACAGAAAGCCTCTGTCTCCCAGGTGGTGATGGTGTCAGGGACAGTCAGGGACAAATTTGTTGATCCAGACTCTCTGGATGAAAAGACAGCAGGACAAACCTTTTGAGTTAACAGAAAAAACATGTTTGAGAAAGAAACACAACCACCTTGGTATCCAGGCATCAATGCGTGTGATTACATGGATAACAAGACTTACTGCTTATTGTTTTTACCAGTGACTTATTTTCAACCAACAACATTATGTAATGGTGTGTACAATAACAAACACGGATTCGTATTTTCAGCTTTATGAAAGCTGTGACCAAAAAATAGGACTAAATTGATAATACCAATACTACTACTACTACTACGACTACTATTACAACTTATTAATAATAATAATAATAATAATAATAATAATAATACATTGATCCCTGAACTCTTCCCAAGTCAAAACATTGGTATTGTGTTGTTTAGAAATTGATCTGGACTTATTTTCTTAGCATTATTTGAGATCTGAAAACAGTGGATCTGATTGATCGATTTTGATCATATGCCAAAATGAACTTATTCCATTCAAAAGCCAGACAGACATTTTACTATCAACACTGCAGATTTCAGCTTATCTCCCCAAATAGATCAGACTGCTGCTGCCCTTTTCAACTTCACTTGCCCCAAAAGATACAGAAAATAAAAACATCATTGTGTCAATTATGTCTAGCAAATAATCTCTCTGTACAGCAGAAACAGTCAATCTTCATTTTTCATTTTATAGCTGGGAGGTGATTAAATTAAATTAACTTTCTATTGATGTGAACTAAACATTAACTTTTCAAGCAAAAGAGCCTTTGAGAAAAACTTGCCCAACATCCACGATGTTCCATATCCAAGTCTCTGGGAAGAAAGTACGAACAGGCAGAAGAGCCTCCTTGAGAGAACGATCATCTACACCAGTTGAATAAAGTCTTCCGGCTGTGGAGACAGGTAATTCAACCTGAATCAGAGCAGAAACTCATAGTCCTAAACTTTTGTACAAACTTTGCATGCTTCACTCAATAAATCCCACACCCCCTACCCTCACACACACACACACACACACACACAAATACTCACACAAACACACACACACACACACACAAATACTCACACACACTCACACATAAACACACACACACGCACACACACACACACACACACACACACACACACACACACACACACACGTACTACTCACACACGTGCACTTGCATGCCACTCAGAAAACTCACCCCAACATTTGGACTCATCGATGTACTCTTTCCCCTTGAAGATCAGACATGTTGGCAGCTTTGTGAACATATTTGTTACAATCTTCAGGCCCACTCTCTGGATAAACAAACTGAAATGTTAGTGCAAATCCACAGTGTTTGAATGGCATTTTTTTTCTGTGACGTTGTTCTTAGAGTTTGAGGCTCAAATGCTTTTTATATGTTGCATTACTGTGTTCCAAGTGTACATGTTCTATCAACGCAAAGCTTATTATTGATGAAATTATTTTCACTGCTCATTGACTGATCAACAACTGACAGGACAGTTTATGATGGTTAGTCAGTGGGGAACTAAGTTTGTCATTGAGTAAGGGTTACAAACTTGGATACAATGAAACAAAATATTCAATTCACTCCAGTACAAATGTAACATAAAAAGAAAATTCCAGTCCAACAGTTGTGTAACTTTCTTGTTTGTTTGCAAAGCAAACAAAATATTTCCCTTTCTTCATGCTTTGTGTTCATTTGCTTCCTCACTTCACTTTCTCTCTATGTGCTGGACCGTACCGTTTTCCTCTCTACTTGCTGCAGCGGCTGGTCTCAAGTTTGCGCAACAGATAAATACATTTCTCAGGGATTTCTCCCAATATGCAACATTCTGCCTCAGTGTTGTAGTATCAAGACCAAGACTATAAAATGAATGGACATAGTCTCTGTGATGTTTGCCTGTTACTTTAACAGAGTTTTAAAGCAAATGGTTTGGCAAGGCCACATTGGAAATAGGGCTTTGAGTCTCAACACCAACAGCTATATGGCGCCCATCAGTCACGTGAGCTGAGCTACGTCTCTGTAATGTGCTGCGTGAACCTCTCTGGAGTGATAAAAAAGATTTTTTTTCTTTTTAATTGGTGCTTTTCTACCTCTGCATTCATTTACAATTAAAATTGCCATTGGGCACAGCATCTCCATCTTTTGATGGGGTTCCAGCAGGAAAAATGCTCCATGTTACAAAGCTCTAATTATCCCTAACTGTTTTCTTGAACAGTTCATTGTACTCCAATGGCCTCCACAGTCACAAGATCTGTATCGACTAGAGCTCCTTTGGGATGTGGAGGAACGTGAGACTCTCATCATGGTTTCGTGGACAAAACTGCAGCAACTGTGTGATGTAATCATGTCAGTATGGAGCAAAATCTCTGTGGGAGGATTCAAGCAACTTGTTGAATACAGTTTTGCTCATAAGTTTACATACCCTGGCAGGATTTTTTATGTCTGGGCCTTTTTCTTTTTAGAAAATATGAATGATAACACAAAACCTTTTCTTGACAGCTTGAAGTCTTTTGTGGTAGTTGTGGTTGAGGGTCTTTATTTACTCAGATGGCAAAACTGCCCATTTTCCTTGGCAAAAAAGCCTCCAGTCCCTGTACATTCTTGGGCTGCTGATATTGAGGTCAGGAGACTGAGATGGCCACCCCAGAACCATTTTACACAGCTGAAGCCAATGGCAGGTCAACTTGACCTTGTGTTTTAGATCATTGTCATATTGGAACGTCCAAGTATGTCCCATGTGCAGCTTCTGGGCTAATGAGCGTCAATTTCCCTCCAGTATTTTCTGATAACATGCTGCATTCATCTCACCATCAGTTTTGATTAAGTTTCCTGTGCCTTAGTAGCTCACCATCCTCAAAACACCAGTGATCCACCTCCGTGTTTCACAGTGGGAATGGTGGACCTTTCATCATAGGCCTTGTTGGCTCCTCTCCAAATGTAATGTTTGGTTGTGACCAAGAAGTTCAGTTTTGGTCTCATCACTCTGAATGACTATGTTCCAGAAGTTTTGAGGCTTGTTTTGGTGCCATTTGGCATGTTGTAAGCGGGGTACCTTGTGGTGTTTGCGCATAAATGGCTTTCCTCTGGCAACTCAACCGTGCAGTCCAATTTTCTTCAAGTGCGTCCTTGTTGGGCTTCTTCAAACAGTCTGACCACACTTTTTCAAAGTCCTGGATTTCAGCTGAAGTTATTTGTGGGTTTTTCTTTGCATTCAGAACAATTTTACTGGCTGCTGATACTGAAATTTTTATTGGTCGACCTGACCAACAGGTTTGTTTGTCTGTTGGGTTCAAAAGAATCCCTCATTTTCCACTTCTTAATTAGAGATTTAACAGTGCTAATTGGCACCCTTGATTTCTTTGATATCTTTTCATTTCCCTTTCCTGTTTAATATAGTTGGATTACCTTTCCCTGCAAATCCTTTGACAATTCTTTCACTTTCTCCATGACTCAGAATCCAGAAACGTCAGTGCAGCACTGGAAAAAAGTTGCAAGCATGTGTCAGGAGCTCAGAAACTCACTGACCTGTTATACATGCACACTGATTTTGATTTGTGTGCATGTTATTAGGCCAAAATCACCAGGGTGTGCAAACCATCGATCAGGGTCATTTTGGAAGTTTCTGTTGTCATGATTTAAACAGAGTGAACAGTTTTTGGTGAATAAATGGCTTCACCCAACCACTAACCATGGGTGAAAGAGAAGTTTTTTTGTTATCATTCATATTCTCTGAAAAATGACCAAGAAATCATAAATTCTGCCAGGGTATGTAAACTTATGAGCACCACTGTTTGTGCCACCAAGAGTTAAGGCACTTGTGAAGGCTAAAGGGGGGTCCAACCTTGTTTTTGTCAAGTAGACTAAATGAGGTAGCTGGTGGGTGTACAGTTGGACCACTAAAGAATCACACAAGTCAGGAGGTTGCTTTGTGCAAATTTTGAACTTACTGTAGCCAGCAGGTTAGTAGAATTGTTGTTACACCCAAAGATCAGCTAAATGACCCTCCTAAATTTCATTATCCACTGAAGTAGAGAAACAACAACCACTTATCAAGTTTCATACATTTCTAAAACCTGAAAACATGGAACACAGATGAATGCCTTTTTATTTTCCTTCATCAGTAACAGTAAAATTAAGGAAATTACCTTAAAAACTGGAAAACCCCAACTATCACTGATGTATCTTCTGTGTCTATGTTTAGATCTTCTGCGTTCCACTATTAAACACGTTTCCGGATCATCAGCATAATAGCCTGTTTTGTCAGGCAACAATTTAAAAATCTGAAAAATAAACGTAAGGGTCAAGATTTAAGTATTCAAATGTGATAATGGAAAAGTAAAAAAATAAATTAAATAAAAACAAAAAATAGAATAAAATAATTTTTAGGAATGAGTAACAATTAAACAAAGATAGTAGAGTTTTGAAAGTTTAAATGCAATAACTATACATGCCTATATACGTATGTGTGCAGTGTTTAAAATGTGTTAATAACATAGAGCATGAACACCGAGTTTCTAATTCATTTACCCTTTTGTCACTTTTTTACCTCACTCAGTCTGTACTTTGAGGAAGTCATATTGAAAATATTAAAGGCATTTTTTTGGAATAGTCTAAATAGACCTTGTCAGTGTCCAGAGTTTTCCCGGGCTCCTCAATAAGGACGCTCTGGTCAACAGCACTCACACCACACAGAGAGCCTGGATCAGCTGACACCTGCAGGGTGACTCCTTTTCCTGGAAAAGCTGAAGTTGGAGAAAACTCCAAGGACACCTGAAACAAACCAGCAATAGACCCACACACACACACACACACACACACACACACACACACACACACACACACACACACACACACACACACTCACAGGATATTGAAGTTAAGACCACATTCGGTGTAATTTTTGCACTTTCACCTGATCATATCGAGCTCAAATAAATGAATGTTTAAAAACCTTTCTCTCTGACCTTATTGCTGAAGCATTTCTCAGTGGGGAACTTTTCACTGTCAGCAATCACAATCTCATTTGGAAGAACAGTGAAGGCTATAAGCTGGAGCTCAGGTGATAAGTCTCCAGTTATTTTTAATGTGAAGGATATCTCACCTTCAGATCCTGACACACAAAAGAACAAATAATTAGCTACAACACCAAAAAGTAAATCTTTGAGTTACTGTTTGCAAAAAATGTTTGATGATATATCAAAAAGGGTTTTTATAACAAAAAAATCAGAAAACTAAAATCAAAATAAATCATCTTGTCATCGTTTCTTCACTTCCGGTTCTTGGCCCTGTATTTCACCAAGTTTAAGAGGAGGAACATGTTTCAGAAAAACTATCATTAAAGTATGAAACATAGCTAGAAAATAGGTCTTGATTTGTACATTTCCAATGTCATCTTTACCCACCAGACCTGTGCACGTCAGCCTTTTGATGTCCTTGCATAACAATGTTCCCTCTGGATAAGACCTGGAGAAATAAATGGAACATTTTGTTCTTTTTTCTCCAGTTCAGATTTTTTTCTGACACAAAAATAAAAATCTCAATATTCCTCTTATATAGCACAAAGTTAGATATTGAGTTAAAAGTGAGTGTGTAAATCAGTGCAGTTCTCTGATATCAGAGCTCACCCTTTCCTTTGTAGAATAGACTGTCTGATTTACTAGTGTGCCCTATAGTACAGGGTTTACGGTAAACAGATAACCAAAAGAACAGAGGTTGCATGTTCCCCAAGCTGCATATTAATCTCAAAGGACATTTGTAGCAAATAAAAAGTAGAAATAAGAATTATGTGAGAAAAATAGCATCACAAGGGCCAAGACCTGAGGTCAGAGCTGAAGCTTTGTGAGAATAAAATTATCACTGTCTCATAAACAAACCTGGACTAACTGGACATGACACACTGAGATAAATGTTGGCATCTGTTTTTTCATTACAGCTCGCCTTGTGTATGCCTGTTTGTGTATAGTGGGCATGCACAATTCGAATTTGTTGGAGACGTTTCCAAAAGGTTGACAAAATCTGAACCTGCTTCATGGCACAATTAGTTAAGTGCACAATTTTTTGCAGTGGTGCATACAGCTAACACTACAGCCAAACGACCAATCCTTGACAGGATGCTAAGATGATTAATCCTGTTTGTTTATTGACAGGATATGCCCTAATGTTTAGCAGAGCCACTGCTCACCAGATACATCACATCCACAGCAGCTCTGGTCTCCCCAAACAGAGCATAGGAAATAGAAAAGTTCTCCACTTTGTTGCAGGAAAGTTGTTTCTCCTTCTTCTTCACTTCTAGGAAACTGAAAGGTCTTGGAGATGGTGGCGGGACCATGAAAAGCTTGTGTTCAGCAACCGTAAAGTGTGGAGTTTTTGAGTGTTGATTCTGCTCTGAGCCAGGTTTGAGGCTAGCCTGGATTGTAAAAACAAAGTCATATGAGCAAGAAAATTAAATAGTGGTAGAAGCTATCAGAAGAATATATCAGCTATCAGTGGCAGCTGGTTTCATTCAGCAGTTTGTCAAAGTGATCCTCATAAATGTCAATAAGTCTTTACTTTAAGGAAGGTCCTCAGATTTTAGCATTATTCCAATCATGTTGTTGATACAACAACTGTTCACTTACCCTTAGGTGGCTGATATCATGGCCGGTTGTATTTAATCTGAAAGAGGCGATACCATGACTGTCCGTTGTGAGGATCTGCTGCTGCTGAGGAGATGCCTGCTGCATCTCAATCCACAAATCAACCAGTGTGTCAGGTACCGGCTCATTGTTAAAGTTAATAACTTTCACCTATGGGCAAATAGTTTGAACTATTTCAGTAAGTTACTCCAGTTTTATTTGTACTATTTGTGCTTTAATCCTCACTTCCAGAAATTCAAGTCTTGATTTTTTTTCTTACTTTTCCTTCAATAATTGAGCCCTCACTGTAAACTGTGGGTGTGTCAATAAAGAGCAGCTTTCCAATAACATAAGAAAGTTTCATATTTTTCCACTTTTCCCAGGAAAAACCTGTAACAAAAGCCCTTATGTTACAACTTCATGTCCTTACATGTCAGTTTTATAAATGTGAAAACTGAAACTCACCTGTTCCCCGCTCTTTTGCTAGGACTTTAATTTCCAATGTATCGCTCATTGACTGTGGGTCCAGTTTTGTGAAAGTTGCCATCTCAACGTTGAATATGGCACAGCCATACTCCTTTGTCTGCACAGGACCAAATAAAGTGTTAAACAGATGTATAAAAACACCTGTTGCTGTAAGGAACAAAGCTCAGCTGACTAAATCAACATTTGCCTCAACTTTTCTGACCAACCAAATAACATAGTAATATAATGAATAAGAATCAGAATGAATCAAACACTTAGACAAGTCAAAATAAAAACCTGAGTATTTTTTATTTTTCACTTTTCAAATTTGCATTTTGAAAACAGATTATCATGGTAGAGATATTGTGATTCAGCATCACAAAAGATTCACTTAGAGTGTTTACTACTACGCTTACTTTACAGTTCATTAATATGTCACACTCTGTGGGTGCGGAGGAGGCAGCAGAGGAAGAGCTTACAATTTTAGAGAACCTGTTTCTCAGGTCTGTAAAGGCAAAGACGATCACATTTTGATGCAACACAATTTGAGTTTCATGTACAACAAGCACGTCACGTAGCACAAGATTTTTAAACTGCAGAAAATGTGGAATAAAAAGGCTTTTTCTACAGAGTGCTGTTTGTCATTGCCCCTGACATCTACCTGAGGTGGTGGTTTTATACAAGAGAAACGGCTCTTGCTCTTTTACCCTGTGAAGATGCAGCTTCAAACCATTCACAAAAGTATTGATAACGAAGACAATGAATTATATTTCTGTCTACATGCCTTGTGAATCCACAGTTGTACCTGCATTATCTCTGTGTAGCATGGGGTAATACGGTCAACATCTGGATGCAGTGGGCGGCACATCTGGAATTCAATACTGACTGGCACAGACTGAGCAAATGTGTATCTGGTTGGATTAGAAGTTCAGCAAAGCAAAAAGATGTGTTGTTGAAAAATTCAATTTTTTAAAATCACACTAACAAGTTTTTTGTTTCACTTACTTTGCACAGACTCTCACTGGGATTTTATCCTGTCCAATACTTACTTCATCAGTTGCCTTCACTTTTACATCAAATCTTGGCAAAGCTGGGAACAAATGATGATTGTTATCAGCCCCTTCTCATCAGACACTTGTTCTTTTTTGTGAGAGGACATGATGCAACTTACAGTACAAATCCACATTGAAGTTGTGATATATTCTTCGGTCATCGATCCACACAGCAATAGTGTACTCTCCTGTACGAGCCCAAGAGTTTAAAGGGAAGGACAGCTGCAGTATTTTCCTATTAGATGTGTTGTTCAGCCACTGTCCTAGCAGATTGTGGTGTGAATCCTGTTAAATGAAAGCAAAGCTGAAAACCTGTTTCCACAGTATGATGGTGCTATATAGTGAGCAATCTACATATTAAGTCATGGTAAGGTCTTGTTTTACCCAAATTTCAATGGCTCTGTACTGTAAGAGAAAAGAGAACTGTTAGATGTTTTTTTTTTCAACAAATGATTTAAAAGCCACCAAAATGAATAACCATCCATCACAAGAACATCCATCCATCCATCATCTTTGTAGCTCAGCCCGTTTAGGGTCACGGGGGCTGGAGCCTATCACAGGGCTAACACGTAGAGATACACACACACACATACAAATATACTAGCGTTTTAGAGCCACTGATCAACCTGACAAACTTGTAACTGGACACTCGAAGAAAGTTAGAGAACCTTGAGAAAAAACTGCTTCTAAGAATATTCATCATCGATCTGCATTTTATTAACACTCTTGACAAAAGCATTAATGTGCGAGGTTAAGCTCCAAACTGTCTAAACTATCCAGTACTAAGAAACATAAATATAATATGAATAAATTTCACTTTTAAAATGGTATACGCATAATTTAGTTTATTCGATTTGAATGAAAAATTACTTTCTTTGTGTGAAACTTCAGACTGGATTCTCTGCATGAAAACTAAGATGGGAGACATTTTTTCATTAATGACACCAAAGGAGAACAAGAGTAGTTATCTATTTAGATCTAGTCAACAAAGTAAAGGTTAAAGAACACTTTTGTGCAACTTTCATTTGATCTTGTCCCCTGAATAAGCTGCTGTAGATCTGTGCAGTGACTCAGTATGAAAGTAAACAAACTCAGCAGACCATGTTTGAATTGGGTCCAAAACAAAGACAGGACAGCTCAAAACTCACCAGCTCCCTCGTTGGTCTGAACATGGAATCCAGGGAGATGACTCTGAAATGAACTGACAAGAATGCAGAGACAACATTTTTCATAAATGCACATTCTTGCCATTGACGTGAGATGTTGTTTAGAAATACATGAGTGTTAATTGAAAAATTATAAGGAAGATATACAGGATTAAACCTATTCTTGACGTCACATTTTTAGATGTGAAACCCATGTAGAAAAGATCCTTGTACCTGCAGCTCAAAATACACTCTATGAGCTATGCTGGCTGTCTGTGGATTTCTTTCTGTAAAACTGAAATCCTCTTGAGAAAAGACATATTATCTCGTTTTCATCATGCTCTAGTTACCTGTTTGACCAGGGAGGTAGAATGGTTTATCTGTCTGAATGAAGGTTTTGGGAGTGAAGGCTTCAACCATAACTTTTCTGACTTCCTCCGAGTCAAATCTGTCTCCATAAACAACCACCTTGAAATCCAGGACTTCAAAACCCCGCACCACTGGTGCCTGTAGCAGAAACAGAGATCAAACACCTGAATTTACTTCTGAAGGTTTTTTATGTCATCCTGCAAAGCTTTGAATATGATTAGAACTGTATAATCAATATTAAATGGATCAAAATGATTCAGACAACATTAAGAAAAGTATGTACACAGACATCATGTAATAGGCAGCTGCTTTGTGCTTTGCAAAACCAAATGAAGGCTTGGCTATTGGATGAATGAGTTACAGTTCTTTTAACAGTTGTCCTGGTGATAAACGCTGGTTTAGCATAGCAGTGAATGGGGTTTTAAAGGGTAACATAAACACTATAGAGACTTGAATGAAACATGCATACAGATGAGAAGATCTGCTAATGATAATTAGTCAGGGCTTTAAATCATTTCCTATTTTATGTTATTTATCAGATCTGATTTTAATGCGCTGATATTATTTTTGACTATCCTCTTCTTGTCTACTGATGCAATTTATTGTTACTTCTTTTCTAACATACAACAGTTTTTATGTAGCTCTTGAATAAACCAAAGTAGGACATAGTATATTTCACATGCGTATAGGTCAGCATTTACTCTGTAATGAGGACTGAGTGAACCAATAAAGAAAACAGTTCAAAGTTTTGACCTGAAACGTGAAGCATTGGTGAAATTCCTCGCTGGATGTTAACTCGAGGAGAGTTGTCTCCTTTTCTGTAGATTTCAGTGAGACTTTGATGACCAGAGGCTCATCAGGCTGCAGAAGACTCAAACAGAATCTGGTTTCTGCTCCTGCTTCAAGCAATGCAGGAACGGTGACAAAGTACTGCCTGCAGCCACAAAAATATTCAACAACAAATAGAATCTTACAAAGAAGGAAGTTTAACCCAATAGGTGATTTAAAAAAAAAACAACCAAAACAATTGAACAACAGCCACAGCTAACCAGAATCATTCACACTAAAGTGAGGATTAAATCAATTCTACAATTTCATTCAGCAGATGCTATCGTCCAAAGCAACGTACACACAAGCAAGAATTATGTCTGTGACATTACACAATCCAAAAACATGAACAACATGACAGCTTCCTACAAAAGAACTTAAAGTCACTGCAGCTCTCCCTTCTGGCTCACCACAGTACAGAACATATTTATTCACATCAAATAGTTTCAGCCTTCATTTGTATTTTAATGTGAACAAAGTCTGGTTTACACTTCTGCATTGACTCATCTTTGGGCGTCATATCCGTTACATCACCCATTCGTTTCTGATACAGATTTTTGAAGCCAATCGACTACAGTTGAAAAAGCTGAACTTTACCCAGCTTTGTTTGAGTTTGAGTTTGGACGAGTATGGCAGGCCTTTAATATCTTTGCAGACATTTATTCTTGCTGAAAATTTACTTTTTTTTCTAGCTTGTTGTGTTTGTGATTTCAGAACTTTCTGCAGACAGCCAGAGTGTTGAGGAACTGCATTGTATATCTTTATCCAGAGGTTTGACACTGCTGTAAACTTTACATACCTCTGTGCTCCTACATGCAGTTGACAGACTGATTGTTACAGAGACTCCATAGGAGGTGAAATAATCACTCAATGTAAGGTGATCCTGGAAATAGGACGCTACCAAACAGACTGTACTCTACACAAAACAACCAATATTTAACTTTGCTTGCCCCGAAGTCACTTTTGATTTCAGTAATCTTGTAGTTTTCTTAGGAGAAACTGGAAAATTTGAACTGCTAGGGCCAAAGGGCCCTTATGAATAAGTAAATAAGAATTAACTACCAGCTGGGACGGCTAAAAAAAGATCTCATTATCTCATTGCTATATTGTGGTCACTACCCTCCATTACTCAAGCATGCCAACATAACTTAACTGAGCCAATCTACAGAAAAGTTAAAGCTTGCATTGATATATTTTCAGACAGGTCAACAAACTTACGGATCTGCCACCACCTGACCCACAAATATCCAGCTCAGGAAAACAAACAGTGTCCATGTCCTCGGACCAGTTGGACGACCCATGACTGTATGATGTGAGCAGCACAGTCTTATCTGTTAGATAGTCCTGCTGTGGAGCTCCGCCCCTTCTCATCTTGTGCAAAAACTCTAACACATTTGAGGTATTCTGGGAACATAATTTCAATACCAATTTTAAATTTCATTCTGGAGAGCCACTTGAGATGCAACACCTTGTTTTCAAGGGGGTTAACACAAAACATAGCTCACAGTGCACAAAAGGTGGATTTTCTAGAAAATGTAGATTACATGTGTTGTATAATTTTTCAGGGACCTCACGGTCCGAAGGTACCACTTAAGCACACACACCAAAAATGCCCCCTGCAGATTCATCTGGGAAAAAACACCAATTATAGCCAAAGGTGTCGCTACAATCAATGTCAAATGGATCCTCCAAACAGGGTCTTCAATTTTCACATTTTTTTGTTCTGCTGTTACATATCATCGCTGTTTGAGCACCATCCCACACATATTTATCCACTTAAGAAAACATTTGCTTTCCCCCCTTTAGTTTGTATAAACTTTTTTTTTTTATGGCCAAATCAAACAGGTTCAAGGTTGGTGTTACAGGATAATGTGAACTTAAGTTGGTCTCAATCTTCAATGCTAAAACTCTAAAGCCTTTTATTGACTTCTTTTTTCATTTACCTTGTGTTTTGATGAAAAGTTCGAAGACCCTACTTTGACTTGTTTTACTGACATGGACCATACACTGTACTACACATGGAGGAGGTCTCTGTGAGTCACCCATTGGTTTCATGTGGCTTCATTTTTCTGACATGAAAGTTGAAGCGTGGTGCAGACAGACATTAACATTAATGAAGCAGGTTTGTAAAGTAGAATGGATGGCAGAGGAGAAACCTTCATATTCCTTAGCAGAGTAAAATTCACAAAAATGTAACCTGCAGAATAATTTGGTGAAAATATTCAGTTGTAGTACCGCGTCTCAGTCGACCGAGGGCGACAGCGTTAAAATGTCCATTGGTTGTCAAACTTGACAAAACCCACGAAGAAGACAGTGGCACCTTGAATGTTGTGATGCTAGCTTTTTCCTGACAGCTTCTCCCGCTCTTCATAGAAACTGTAAGCTTTTCTTGGTTTTGATTCATAGAAACAAATTTTTTGAAACTATGACTATAATTCTATCCGACTATAAAAAGGCTTTCTAAATGTATTTTTAATGAGCTCCGATAAACCGATGCAAACACAGTTTATTGAGCGCTCACATGGGTCATATGAGGACAGAAACATATAGATTATGAAGATAATTTCACATTGGAAACACGTGTTATTGTACCATCCTGTTGCTTTGACATTTTACCAACAAATCATCACTTTAGAGCTTCAAACACTAGATTAATGTCAGTCCTTTGGGAGAAATAAGTTCATTTTTAGGTTGACGTTTCTGGAAATGTGCTCATAAATAACTGGACCTATATATATATATATTTCTACCCTTCGTTAATCATAGTATATTACTGTCTATCTGACCATTACTATTTAGGTAGCTTCTGTGATTTTGTGTTCATTTTATGTCATACTGGAGTGGTTTTCATGTGACTCATTAAGGGTTTCTTCTATCAAACCCACAAATGTGCTGTTTTGTTAATTTTCTTTAGGCCTTTTTGTGGCATAGGTAGTGAAATACAAGACCAGAGCTTCTATAAGGAGGTCGCAGCAGCCTGTGTGTCATGTATCAATAATGTGCTAAAACTCAGTGAAACACAAGAAGGAAGTTTATGGACATTAAAACTCAAATATACACAAAAGCATTTCCTGTGACTTATGTGTTAACCCAAACAACCTTAAATGTGTGAACCTGCCAATAGTTCCTCATCAGATGTCTTTCTGGACTCCTTCAGGTCTGTGGACTCTCAACCAGAAACAGTTAGAGCGATGCCACCTTTAGTCGGAGCAGAGTTGATCCAGAATCCAGTGCAGCTTTATCGGTATCTTCTTCGGTGCTGCAGACTGTTACCAACCCCAGCTATGCAGCAACATTACAGACATGCCATCAGGCAGGTGAGGACATTAGAAGTCACAACAAGCTCAGTGTGATCGTGTGAAGTGTGGATAATGTATTATGAAGATCTTGTGCTTTAAATCACTTTACAAGCACATTCAGGGATTTCCACAGCGTACAAAAAACGTAGAAGTTTGAAAACCTGCACGTTATTCTGAACATGCAGCATTGGTACGTCACATCCATGTTTAGAATAAGGTGAAATTAACCATTTTCTCCTTGCACACATTGCAAAGATATTTCCTGACTGCAGTTAAGATGACACACTTTGTCCTAGTCTCCTACTATGATAGGATTAAATTCTATCCTGATACCTTTGTGGGTTTCTTTCCAGGGTTACAACAGCCACTCAGATGAAGACGACCAAGAAAGGATCCAGTTGATAATCCAAAGAGCGATCACTGATGCAGACTGGATTCTTGAAAAAGTACTGATGAACAAGTTGAGATGCATTTAAACATGGACTCAAAAATCAATGTGTAATTCTCTTCTTTCATTCACAGTACACCAAAAAGAAGTGAGGATCACAGAGCATAAGGTCATCTTCAGCTGCACAGCAGGGGCTTTACCTGAAGGACAGCATCTGTGTTTGTTATTATTGTTGTGTGGTGTTATGCAAACTGCCAAGCAACATCAGTGTGTAAAACTTTAAACGTGTAAATACTGTTATACAAATCATGTAAAAAAGTTTATTTAATGGTTTTCTTTGTCAATAAATTAATGCTTAGGAACAGACGCAGGGTTGAGTCTGTTGTTGATTGAATACCACATCCATGCCTTCAAGCATACACTATATTATTGCCTGTTTTCTCCCATCAGGACTATGATTTACAAAATGAACATCATGTCAGTGTTTTTGATGCAGCTGGGTGCTCATTAAAGCTTTTTTTCAGATAGTTCATCACAAGTTGCTTCACCCTTCATCTTTCCCACCTGGTGCTCTTCTTGACTTTGGGAGCATAGTTTACTAATTTAGCATCACGCTGTGTCATGTTAAGATATCACAGAGGTACCAAAGTGACAGAATAAAGCCTAAAAAAAGCCAAATATCTCCTCTTTCAGTAAAGAGTCTGTATTTTGAAAAAGGTCCAGGTTAATTCTGAATGCAAAAGATTAGAGTCTGCAGCAGTCAGACGCTAGGATGGACAAAAGCAACACAATGTTTTAATTCAGTCTTCTTACTCACCTTTGGGTGAGGGAAAATTTGTAAGCTCTGCAGAAGCTGCAAAAAAAGAATCCTTTAACCGTGATCCTGTAAAATCAGATGATAGCAGACAAGGTATGCCATGCCCTCTATCCTAAAAACTGAAAGACGGGATAATGTATCATAACACTCATCACACTCAGATAAAATTGTAACTGAACTTGGCTGAATTTTTTTTATCCTTTACTGTTTTAAAAATTAATTCAAAGCAGTATTGATAATTCAGATACATTAAGCTACAGCAGTGAGACTTTTACTTGAGAAAACAAAACTCTGTGCTCATTTGAATTAATGGCATGTCAGTCCCAAAAAAGCTCCTTTGAGGTCCCTTAAAGAATATAAATGACTTAAAAAATGTAATTTCATCCAGCTCTATTTTGGTTTAGGTTTGAGTAAATGGGTTATACCTATGCCTGTTGCATGGGCACATTAGACATGTTCAGGTAAAACATGCTGCTGTATTCAGCATAAAGGAGAGCCATAATTACCTTTCACTGATCTCCAATGACAACACACTTTGTTGTGCAACATACTCAACTATTTATTCAAGTATAGTCCTTTTTTACCTAAATTAATACATGAAGTACACAAAACAGATAGAAAGAATAAACAAACAGAAAACAGGAGACTGTATTGGTCGTGTGTTGTGTCCACAGACTGGCTGTACCACAGGAATGACACAAAAGCAAACCTGACTGCACACAGATCAAATCAGGATGTCCATTTCTCTCCGTGTCATTCCAAACGCATGCACATGCAGTATTTCAATTAATACAAAAAGTAGTAAAACTAGAAATACACAGTACGTCTTCAGTATAAATAGTATAAATAATATTCCTTTGTATAAATAGCTCCATCTTTTCTGCCGTTGGTGTGAGATGTTGAGACGTTCGCTGTGAGGTGTGGATGTTTTTGGATGGTACTGGAGCTTTGGCGTGCTTCAGAAAAAGAGCTGCAGCAAGGTTGTTCCCTGGGAAACAACAGGACAGGCACTCAGGAAACGTGGTTGCAGACATGGAATGTTTTCTGCCGTCTCGTCATCACTTCTGCAGGATAAACTGGTCGATAAACTCATTCTGCTCAGACTCGATTTTGGACAAGGCTTCATACTCGATACGGTATCTGAAAGTGGAAACAGAGCAAACGGACCAAAATGAGCCAACTCAAAGGAGCTCTATAGATGCACTCTTTGGGCCAGTAGGGAGTGACTCAGTTTTTTTAATCAAATAAAGGCAGAGACAGTTAATGAGAATTTTTTATAGGTTGAAGTTGGGTAAAAGGTGAGGTATTTCTAACAGTTACAATATCTAGATCCTTGTCCAATTGCTGTTCATGAAACCTTCTTTCAGGCTTCTGATTGCCGACCAAGACACAGTATTACAACTTCGATTGTTATATGTGGCATTTTGTTCACTGGTTACTTAAGCCAGAAACTGCACCAAATTGCATGACGCACAAGCCAGCTTTGTGTTGGTTTGGTTACAGAGTCAACCCACACACTGTTTACCTCTCCAGCTGCATCTTTTTCTCAGCTATGAGAGCCTGAAGCTGCTGCTGTTGAGCCTCTCTTTGTTTTGCTACCGATTTCAGCAAATTCCTGGCCCCGATTGCCTGAGAGGGAAGAGAAACAATCGCTTATGTGTTTTTTTTCATGATCGAACAGAAGGATGTAAAGAATTCAACATCCATGGAGCACACAAGACTGTAACTTCCGACAAAATAGCTCTATTTATATTGAGCTTACCTTCATCTTTTCGGTCTCTGCTTCTTTTGCAAGTTCATCCACCAGCTCAATCAAACCACCCACAATCTTCTGAAACTGGCCAATTTCTGCAAAAAATAAAAACACACAACAGCATTTTTTGACCTGTTGATGTTGGAGGGGAAAGCAGGCTCAGCTGAAAAGACAAAAGATCCAGTACTCACTGTCGACAAACTCTTTACACTCCTCTTTGAGCTCTGAGGTCTTCTGGCTGACATCAGGCTCTAGGACCCTTAGTTTGTTTAGTTCATCAAAGTAGAAACCAGCCTCGGCTAAAGGGTCTTTAGCCATGGCCACAGGGTCTGCAGAGGAAGAGGAGCAGTTTATAGTCACTATGAAAGGTACAAAACAATTGACACTTTCTTCTTTTTAACACTACCAACTTTAAAGCAATACGACCTTTTTATTTACGTGCTGTGGTATTCAAAGACCTTGAATTGTCAGTGTTTACATGGTGTTTTCAATAAAAACATACGACTATTTGTTGTTTTAGTTTCATCAGACTCCATATTGATGTGACTTAAATAAAGTTTGGGATAAATTTTAAGACCAACTTGTGCAGAAATCCAGCTATTTCCCAATGGCTCACAGACATTTTCTTATAGCTGTATCTTTTAGAGACTTCAAACTGAATTAACTTGCTTTAAAGAAAAGTAAAGACAAGCAAATGCTGACATTATCTGACTATCACACACTGACAAGTATTTGCTGACAACATGTCTGTTTCACAATCTGTTGATACAAAGTAAACATGAAAGTGAACTACGACCCTGTATTAAAGAGCAACATATGGTAAAATAACACATAGATACCGCTCACTAACTGTGACCTGTTATCTGCTAACATGACTTTAAGACGGCGTAATTAACTCATTTAACTTCACGAAATTATTAATTCGTTTCACGTCAGTCCGAAATAGTAAACCCTGAAATCAATACCTAAAGTGCTATCACAATTTGTCACCTCCCTGGAAGAAATTTCAGTTTAAGACGCATCAGAATCTAAAGTAAGTGGATCTAAGACAGCTAACGATAGCTAAAATTAGCTCCCCTGCTAACAAAAGCCGGTTGTACAGTCATTTATAAACACGCGAAAGCCTCTTTGAAGTCTCTTCAAGGCCATTTTCATATAAATCCGTATCCACTTTAGACCAGAGCAGAAATAAGACCCTGTTATCCGTTGTTTACCTGTAAGAACCGCTGTCTCTGTTAGCTCAGGTGGCTCTGTGTTGTGTGACTATGTGGCATTGCAAAGTAAAGCCATCAATGATGCATTTACGAGCTCCTTGGAAGCTCGGTGTTTGAAGCTACTGCAGTAAGTCGCCCAAGGACGGCGACGCACATTTCATTTTTCTATTTATCTTTTTGTTTTAAAAATAAATATTCTTTCCAATTTTCAAAAAAAGCCCCAATGTGCCATATCCTTCAAAACTTCATCAATGGAACATTTCCAGCTGAGAAGCAAAATTTCCGATTATTCCGACTCTCCGTGAATGTATGGTGGCTCCTCCCCCTGCTGCCAGGGAAACCTGTTTGTTGATGAGATGCACTTTGGAGTTACCTGGTTTTCTCCATAAATTGGTCATGAAATGTGTGATGTTCATCTAAGTGGTTTATAAAACCAATGCCTCAAAAATTATGGAAACTTTACACTAATCACGTGATCTTTCACAAACTCTCTTTTCTAGTGCCACTATTGGTTCATTTTTATTTATTTTTTGTTACTACTAAAATATCCTGTTGTTTTGTAAGTGTTTAAGTAGCCCATTCAGTTTGTCAGTCATTTTTAGGGAAATATGTGATGTACATGAATCTTATACGGTTGTAAAGTTGTTCTTCTGTAGTGCATTTTTGTAAGGTTCTGATACTCCCTTGTTGTAGTTGTTTAGTGGATATTATTTGTGTGAAGCTGTCTGTGTGATACGGTGTTTTATTTTGTCCCCGTCTGTGGGCTGATTACATAATAATAATAATAATAATAATAATAATAATAATAATAATAATAATAATAATAATAATAATAATAATAATAATAATAATACATTTTTAAGTTGACAAAATCTGTTGAAAACAATAAGTGTGTCATAAAGTGTGCGAGAACAGTAAAAGTAGACCTGGATTCATGCTGTTATTCCCATAACTGGCCACAAGAAGGGGGCAGCATTGTGTCATAGGTGGTGCGGATACAGCTGGAAATCATTAGAAGAAGAGAAAGACTAGGCGAAAGTTAAGGTTTTTTCACTTTTTAACGTCCTTAACTCGATATTTCTCTGGATTTTACTGTTGTCGAGGAGAGGAAACCGATACGAACACATTGGGACAGTTTAAAAACGTGAATATTCAACATAAAGAGGTCAGTGAGCGAAGTTACGCGATGTTCGCAGTTCCTCAGTTTGGGTCGATAAGGTGACGAACTCCATTGAAAACTTTTTGTAACGAAAGATTAAATAATGTCAATTCAGTGACACAATTTTACATTTAAATAAATTAGATGGCTTTAAAACTAAACATCACTGTCAGATCTATGAAATCTAACCTTTAGGTTGTGTTTATCATCTCTACTGTCGGAATTTGTGTTTCGAAAGTTGAGCTAACTTTGCTAACATTAGCAAACACACCCACCGAGGAAAAAACTTTAGATAAACAGAAACAGACTTTTTGAAGTTTATTTAACTGAAATATAAGTCAGCGGGGCTTGTCGGGATTCAACAACAATACATAATTTACTACATTAACCCAATAACCGCGGGGGCTGTTGTCGATAAAAAGAAAAACAAAGGCTAAACAATAATCACAATTTTCAGAGTTACAGCTTTTGTTCAGCAGTTCAGATGGTGTTCACTTATTTGCTGTGTCATACAGAATTTGGTGAAGAATTTTCATTTAAGAAAAGTAACTCAACATATTTTCAGAGACAAACATTTCTATTTACCGGCATATGTTCCCGTCATGTTGTCACTGACTGAACATTATGTGCTGGGTAAATGAGTTGAATCTGCTCATATAATTACAGAAAAGAATCAATAATCCAAATAAGTTGGTCTAAGTGTCAATGACTTCATTCAAACATTGTTCCCCACATGTCACTCCCAGTCCGTCGTTTAGTTTAGTTCACTCTTCTTTCTTCTTTACTTTGTGTGTGTGTTTCCAGGAATGACCTGGAGCAGTGAGAGGTTGTGGCGGCTCCATCAGTAGCTGTCACCACGGCGGGGGACCTCCGGACCTCCGTCTGCAGGGTAGTGATCTACCTCCAAAGGGACATGTCTGGGGAAAGCTGTCTGCCCCAGCCTCACACCCAGTCCCACTGCATCTCCCCAGCCCCACCTCTGACCTGTCCCAAGACCAAGACCTGCAGCTACCGAGGAGCTGTGGGCCTGGGCAACAAGTATGTGCGTCTCAATGTGGGTGGGGCGCTGTACTACACCACACTACAAGTTCTGACCAGACAGGACTCCATGCTGAGAGCCATGTTCAGCGGGAAAAAGGAGGTGTTCACTGACAAAGAAGGTAGGCTGAGTCTTTGCAAAGCCATTCAAAGTTTTGTTACATGAATATTTTTAGAGCTCAAACTTTCATCCTCTCAGCAGCTTAGCAGTCTGTTTGTTTGACTCAGACACAGTGAGTCCCCAAACCTGCTGCTGGTGTTTGAGTAGATCTTTGTGAAAGGGAATGGGTCCCTAACAACTTTGTTTTGATTCAAGTATCAAAGTAAAACATGGTTATACCTTACGAAAACACAAAATTACAAATAAATTGTTTAAAATGTCTCTCGAATCAAGGAACTGAAACTCAAACTCTGTAGTCAATTAAGTCCCAATTGATGTGATTTCCCCTCCAAAAGACTACTGCCATAGTTTAACTTTTGAGGTGTTTCAATAAGAAAAATGGGAAACTAATGATTGCTTTTTGGCCATAGAAGTACTACAGTTAAAACTCCTGTTGTTTATTTCTTATCAGTGCTTTACAAATGCAGAAAATAACAGCTGAGAACAGAGATTAGATGAAACAAAGATTAGAAAACAAAAAACATCAGGGAGATGAGAGCAGAGGATTTAGAAAGTGAAGAAAATGAGGAGGAAGTTCAATAAGTTGCAAACTCCAAAGATTTTAAGACATAAAACATAAGAATGTTCAAAACCACTAACTGATAAAAGGTTACAAAATCAGTTTGGAAGAATAAACACAAGAAAAGATAAAAGATCCCATAATAAAAGCAGCATATGGATTAATACAAAGTCAGATTATATCATCTGTGAAAGCACATTTTAAACATGTGTTTCTAAAGGAGGATTAAGAGGTTGCTGATGGAGGCACCTTTTCAACGCTGAATCCTAAACTGAGGATCAAAAGTTTCCACATGGGGTCAGTGTTCCTTAAATCCCCATCAGACTTTGTATTCATGGTGTGTTTTGATGTCCTCGCTCAGGTTGGATCCTGATCGACCGCAGCGGGAAACACTTCAGCAGCATCCTGTGTTACCTGCGTGACGGCACGCTTGCTTTACCTAAAGGCCGTCAGGCTGTTCAGGAGCTGCTGGCTGAGGCAAAGTATTTCCTCATCGAGGGCCTGGTGGAGCTCTGCCAGAACACACTGCAGGTCAGTGACACACACATAAACACACTGTGACTGATGTTATGGAGTTTTTTTTTTACAGTCTTTTCTGAAAGTTTATCAGACTGGGCATCTACAACACTTTGGGCTGATTTCTGTTTGATGTCTGTGATTAATAGGACAATAAGGAGCAGCCCATGTGTGTTATACCTGTAGTCACCTCCAGGAAAGAAGAGGACAGGCTTATCCAGTCCTCTACCAAGGTAAACACCAACCACAGCCAAAATTCATTGTTATCATTATCATAGAAATCTAACTTGAAGTTTTTGAAGTTTTCTCAAATGAGCAGTGCACATCTCATATTCAAACTGTGTTTTTTCCCTGTCAGCCTGTGGTGAAACTGCTGTACAACAGAAGCAATAACAAGTACTCCTACACCAGGTGAGAGATGCTTCCTTTGAGTGTTTCCATCATCACAAAGAAAATCATTCTTCTCTCCTTCAGAGTGCTCGCTGAGGGCAGCAGATGATAAGAGCCTGAGGCTTCTGAACAAGTAGATCATTAAAGAACTTCTCCACATCTCTGCAGCAACTCCGACGACAACATGCTGAAGAACATCGAGCTCTTTGACAGGCTGTCTCTCAGCTTCAACGGCCGTGTCCTCTTCATCAAAGACGTGATTGGGGACGAGATCTGCTGCTGGTCCTTTTACGGTCAGGGTCGCAAGCTGGCCGAGGTCTGCTGCACGTCCATCGTCTACGCCACAGAGAAGAAGCAGACCAAGGTAGAAACAGTCATCTATTTTGTCGTTGTGTTTTGCTATCAGCACACAGACAAATAGAGGATTTTAACCACCCACGGTGATGAGTAGCAACAAATTGCAGTTTCTAATAGAACTCAATGTGTGAATGGAGCTGAGGTTATATTTTAGGTTAGTTCCTGCAGACTTCAACAACTGAATGAGGAGTTGGTATCTGTCTCATCTTCCGTCAGGTGGAGTTCCCTGAAGCTCGGATCTATGAGGAGACTCTCAACACCTTGCTCTATGAAACAATGCCACTCCCGGACAACTCCCTCCTGGAGGCCACACGTCGGAGCTACAACAACTGCGGCTCCCTCAGCGATGAAGAGGAGGGGCCTGGAGGATCTGAGATCAGAGAGCGCGTCCGTCGAATCCACGTCAAGAGGTACAGCACGTACGACGACCGGACGCTCGGACACTAAGACCGGACAGGCGGCACAGACTTCAGATTTTCATGTTGAGAATGGACAATCAAACATGAAACCTGTTGATGAAACATTTTCTCCTGTGAATTTGTGAATTGTTTTCATATTTTACTATCTTTACCACTATCTCAGAAACTCCATTGTGGCCTTAAAGTTTAAAACCTGACTCTTAAATCCCGATAGCTGTGATGTCATCATAATTTATGAATGATGAGAGATTTCAGAGAACCTAGAAAAACTTTATTATTACTAAACATAGCCTGGCAGTTGAGGGTAAATCACTATCATGCACAATTGTAGTGGAAATATTGTTCCTTTCAAAGCACTTCCTCTCTAAACCAGCAGGAGAGCAATTTTTCTATTTATGAAATGTATTTTACAACATGTATGATTGACAGTTTGATAAGTATTGTTTTCAAAAGCAGTGTCTTTAACGTGTTTGAACAGTTTCCACAATGCCTTTTTTAAAGTTGTGAGGATAAAAGTTGGTTTTGACCTTTTTGTGTCTATGGTTTGATTTATCAGCGGGTCATTGAGATTAAAAAACATCCTCTGTGTTTACAAGCACTGGCGTGATTGACAGATTGAGTACACATACCGAGATGACTGTTATCAATCTGATGCTTGTAATTGCACTGTCAGTCCACAGGGAGGCACCAACATCAGGTGTAGTGAAGTGAGCTCAAACCAAAGTAGGAGTTTGTTCAGTAAATCACATTGTGTGACGTCTTTTATTTGCATCCAGCCAGCCTGGCATCATCTCTGAGGATGACCTCAGCGTGCTTCACAAACACTATTTATAGATTAGCTCTGGCCTCCCGAACTGTCCACGCCACTGAGGCTTGCTCATGAATGAAGTTCATTAAAGGAGCTGCTTTATAATGAGCTCATTAAATGCATCACGTTTCCTCCTCCATGAATGCACCGGATCTCAGAGAAAGGGGGTGGGGGGAACCAGGGTTGGTTGTTACACTTATTATTCTTGGCCTTATTCATTATCACCTCACCTCAGAAAAGGCACTCACTGAATTTTAATCTGTTTTAATTATAGAAGCCATTTTAAAGAACACGAAGTTCATCTACACAGTGGAATAAAAAACTGAATAATAATAAGAAAAAAAAATCAACAAAAAACAACTCTCATGTTGGGGTGAAATCTGAGGAATAGAAACAAGTTTTTGATTATATTTAAAGACGTGGGGCTTTTTGTTAGAGCAAACTCTCTCGGGCTTAAAAGTGGTGTCAAATCAGTGAAATAGAGTTGGGTTGTTGTGATATTAGCAGGGGTATTCGTCCTCCTTGCCTCATACTATTTCATGTGGCTGTGGATCGATCCTGTACTATGTTTTGCACATTCATGTCAGGGGTAATTTTTCCTGACCCTGAGGTAGATGGGAGAAGTGTCAGAGCCCCTGAGACAGATTTTGTGGAGTCCCAGTCAAACCTGAGCATTCAGGGATTCCCCAGAATGCATTGTAAACATCAACTATTAAAAGTTCTAAAGCCCATTGGTGACAGTCCTGGGCAGTATTGGAAATGCCAACTTAAACCCAGGCTCAGCGGGATGAGGATGTGGCAAGAAGCGGGAATTCATTCACTCTGCAGATAGTTATAGAGTGCCCGGTGCCCACCAGTGTTCATGACCTTATGTCGGCAAAACTTAATCCCATTTTAATTATCATTTCCATTTTAATAACATTTTGATTCCTTGAAGTCTTTTTTATGTTTCTGTGTATTTATGTGTGGTTTCTGCAGCCTAGTTTTTGAGGATACTTCAGAAACTGCAGTTTTTAGAGCTTCCATATGAGCCTAGTCATTTTTTTCTTCACATTTTTAAGGTTTAAGGTAATTTTCTGAATTTCACTGAAACACCAAAGCTGTCCGTGTCCGTGAATTATTAAATGTGTTTCCGTATCAGAGACATCTAACTAGGTTTGACAGTCAAGTCATTTTAACTGATGATACTCTGAATCCAGTTTTTTGAAGATGATGGAAAAAATTGGGTTGGAGCTGAGGTTGTGACCAAATTGTACACTTAGGACTCAACATGGAGAGGGTATAACGCTCACATGCAATGGTGACATGCAACACGAAGGCATTTATCCTATGGGGCTCATTTAGGCTCATGCTGTAGCTCACAAAAGTATTGTGATCAACTAACCCAAAAAATAATCAATCAGTCGACAACAAAAAATTAGTTGTTGGTTGCAGCCCTGAGTCCAAACACTCGCTGATTTCACATGAAGCTGAGATTCATTGACTTACCCTCACAGTGAGGTAATTTAGTTAAAAATTGTGCCTTTTAGTGGTTAACTCCCTCTCACACCTCTCACAGGTAAACACTTGCCCCCCTGCTTCCCATAGCTGGATGAATCATTGTACTCTGTGGTACCTCCTGTTTCCAAAATGTGCACAAAGCTGTGACTGTTTACAAACAGTAAAGGGTCTTTGCCACTGAATTTAAATATCACCTTCTGCAGGATTTGTCTGTTATAAGCAGTGTGACCACCGACCCCGGTCTCCCCCACACCCGAGACTATCAGCATCTCTTCACATCATTTCGCACCTCTCACAGAAGAACATTTGCCCCCCTGCTGTCACCGGTCTCCTCCCTGCAGAAGGAGAAGAAGCTGCTAAAAATAACCTGCAGGCTCCACAGGTTGGTGCTGTGGATGCTAAGAGGCTGACGGCTGCAGGTCTGGGCGGGGCTGGATGCTGGATGCTGGGAGTCTCTCTCAGATTCTCTCCATTGATCAGATCCGTGGAGGAGGCGGGGCTTAGTGACGCACCGCCAGGCTGCTCGGTGCGTCAGAGTCCAGCTGGGCGAAGGAAGAAGGAAACGAGGAATAAAAAGGAAAAAGCAGGTTCAGAGGGAGCTGACGGACTGTGTCGTGCTCTCCGCGGACAGACACACAGATTACACACACACACTCATACACACTCACACACATACACACACACACACTGACAGACGGACATGGAGGGCTCCACGGAGGAAGACTACAAAGAGAAATTGTTATGGAACGTCAAACGAGAGGTAGGCGCTGTTTTGACGGACGGCCTGTCGAGCTGCAGATTTATTTAAACTCTTCAGTGTTTTGTCTCCTGTTTCCATTGCAAACTCAGGCTGCAGGCTCGGACGTGTTGCGTTAATATTTGGGCAGAGTAAAGCTTAAAGATCGCACAGAAGCTGCACCTGCTGTCAGATTTTGCAGCGTACATCTGTCTGCTCCTCCTGTCCAGACTTTGATCATTCACTATTTAGCTTTCCTGTTTCTGTGCAAAATTCATCCGAGAAAAATCTGACTCAAATTGTGTCTTCTTCATTGAGTGTGTGGTCCTGTAATGCATCTAAATTGTGCGTAAAGGTATGTTTAACCGCCTATGACACCTTTAATATCATGCAAGACACCAGAAATTAATGGAATAATGTTCTTCATTACCTCCCAAGCACATTTACTGTCTTATTTCCCATGAGACCCAACTTTGTCTGCAGCTAATGATGGTGTATTAATGACTTTTTCTCACCTTGCTGCTCATTACTTTTAGGATTTATTGCTCAATCCTGATACATGCAGGAAGTTTTAAGGAAAGAAAAACCCAACAGAAAATATCTTAGTTACATTTTTGCCCAGTTTATGTATTCTAAAGAAAAATAGAGGCGAAATTTGAATCTCAAGAAACCAGAACCTTCCATTCCTCTGATATTTTATGATTTATTCGCTCCTGATCCTTGAATCCATCCATGAATAATCCAGCCCTGCAGGCATCTGTCTGAACTGTTCCAGCAGAGCGTCTTTTCTGCTCAGGTTGTATCTTTGTCTGTCTCCAGCAGAAGCTCAAACAGAGCCACAGGCTTTTTTGTTCCAGCTGATAGATGTCTCACCTCCCTCCAGTGAGGAATAAATCATTACTCCTTTAACCTCTCTGCCCACTCTGCCGCTGTAATCCTCCTGCCGTCGTTTCCCGGAGATCCACAACCAGAGAGAGATCTCCCTGAGCTGAAATGTCAGAGTAAATCAGCTGAATGTGGCAAGGTGTGGCTCACTGCTTCACTGTGAGACGGAGTGTAAATGTGAGCCAGTAGTTTCATCATTTTAATGAAGAGGAAAGGTCATGCTAAAAATATCAAGACCAAAATCTCTCCGGCAGTCAAACAGGAGAGAGGAGACTGTTGTTAGAGGAATAAAGCTTGACTTCTATCAGTGAGGGCTCATTATTTCCCGCCAGCTCCTCACTTCGGCTGCAGAGGCAAATCATCTGGATTATCTAGACAAAGAGATGATATACACTCCTGATCAAAATCTTAAGACCAGTGGAAAAATTGCACAAATTTACATTTTGCACAGTTGGATCTTCGTAGGGTCCAAAATGCAAGATTAGTAAAAATGGTAATGAGACAAAAAAATGAGTAAACCATTTGTTGAAAACAACAACTAAAGTGAAGTAGTTGGTTCATCAGCTGACCAAAAGTTGAAGACCGCAGCTCAAAACACAAAGATGAAAAAAAAAAGTAAAATAGAAATAGAAGTTTGAAAAAGGACTCAGTAATGAGGAGCTCCACCGTTCTTGTTGATCACTTCCATGATTTGCTTGGGCACACTTGATGTGTGTGTTTTCAGGAGGCGAGTGGGAATGTTGCTCTTAGTGTTGTAGAAGTGTTGTCAACTGTCCGGAACTGATGTACATTTCTGTAAACTTCCCTCATCATCCATCCCCTAATATTCTCAATGTGATTTAGATCAGATCTTTAAAGAAATTCAAAATGACTGTCTCACTGCGTCCAACCTCAGCAGTGATGGTGTTGTGAGAGACCTTACTTACACAGCTCAACAATCTGACTATATTCAAGGGGAAAAAGCTTTTTGCCTCTGCTATCAGGAGGTCATGACAGTGGGAATACCTGACAGAATCTGCATTATTTTGCATTTTGGCTTTTAAAGGCTGTGGTCCTGAATTTTTGACACTGTAAACCAGTGAAATTTTTCAACAGGTCTTAAAATTTCAATTAGGTGTGTAACTGAAACCCTAACAGGGAAAGCAAGTCTTTGCTATACACGATCCCTTTTGTTACACGCACCCTCACCCAATAAATCAAAAACTTAAAACCAAAAGCTCATTTAGGAATGTTTTCATTGATCTACAAAGGATTGTCCTTCCTCTGTGTGCCCAGTCTGAGTTAACTGAGGCATCTGAGGCAGAATTAACAGCAGACAGAGAGGAGTTCAAGTCCAAACATCCTCCACAGAAACAAGACTTGGGATTCTATTGAGCGTATTAAACACTTCAGAGTGTTTATTCCTCAGGTTTGCCTCTAAAATAATAAAACTATCAGGATGTCAGTGAAGCAGAGAGCAGCTTCTGTTTTCAGGATGTCTGCAGGAAGTAGGGCTCTTCAGGGAAAGGAGGAAACCCTGTGTTCTCCAGTCACGTGCTGTCGTCAGGAGTCGTGTTTATGCTCTGTGATGCGTCTTCAAACACATCTCCGGTTATTGTGACTCTTGCTGCTTTAGCATGAATTCTTAATGTTTCCTGCTTGTTAACATTTGAAGAAAATGACTTAGTGTTTTTGCAGGATGTTTACGCAGCTCTCTTTTGGGCTTCAGGTTATCAAATCTGCATGAAAACAAAGAAGGAAAACAAGGTCATTTTTTTTACCTTGATATTAAATATAGATGACAAGATTGCAATTTGACAATGCTGCCAGTTTAAAGACAGATAGATTAATGAGTGTTTGTCTAACTGTGGAATAAGTGGATCAGGACAGAATGTGATCTAAGCTACTGATGATGTTTGCCAGGCTTGATTGGACCACACATTGGCAAGGTCTTCATGATGTCTATGCCAGAGCACTCAGGTTTATGTGAATTACTGGCACCTACTGGAATAAACCAGCACAACTACAACACGACAACAAAAATGTAAGATGGCCTGTGAGATAGAAGTGAAGTGACCAAAAGAAACACCTGTTTCACCTTCAGTTTTTAATCGCTGCAACAACAAGGAGGGACTAAATTATTAATGCTGGAAAAAAAACCTCTGACCAAACCATTTCCACTGCAAATACCCCTTATGAGCAGAAAATTTAACTTTCAAAAGAAGGAAAAATGGAATTTCTTTTTACAAAAACATGACTTAAATGTCAACAGGATAAAAGATGTGGCTTTGTCCATACAGGGGCACTAAAATCAATACAAACAGAAAGTTCCCCTCAGGAGCTAGAAGCTGAGGCACACTTACCTTGGTTTGTTGTGCTGTTAGTTTTTAAGGTGAAGTCATTCACCTAAGAAATATATCAGAAAGCAGCAGCAGATGGAGAAGTGACATATTTTAGAGGTTTTGTTCTTGTTATTTCTAAAGGATCAGATCAATGCTACAACATAGGTTGTTAGATTTGACCATTCGTTTCACAGATCCATTTTGGGTTCGCAGACTGTCTCAATGTTGTCAGGACTATTTGTCTTTTTGTGATTGCCTGCCATATCCAAAGACCAAGGTTCGTCATCCTTATCAGGAGAAAATTTGTCTTCATTCTACCGCAGGATCCTTTCATCGATCACTTTTATTGTCATGTGCACTTCAGGTTCCTTGTTAGTGTGTTGTGACCACCTCCTCAGATGATGCAATTTTTCTGACAGATGAAAACAGAGATGTAGAGACAGGTCTGTGTCCAGGTCTGTGACATCAATCGGTCTGAATTGTATTAAATAAAACTCAGCTTGTGTTTGTTGTGACTGCAGTTTATCCAATCAGATGTCTTGATGTGTCGCCGTTTTCCTTCTCGGCAGCCAAGGATGAGCTCAGACTGCGTTTTTTGGAGACACTCAAACAGAACCTGACAGAATCAGAGCTGAACCTTTGCAGGTAACTGGGCTGAGATCATTTTACTGCACTGATGTGAGTGAATTTATTGATCTGCTCTTTTCTAATCGTCGTAAATCATCCAAAAAGTTCAGGATTCTGCTCATGTTGTTCAGCTAGTTGTTGTGCACGTTGAAAATCAATGACGTGGTTAATCTATAAGACACTCTCCCATGTCATCTGACCTTTTAGATCAAACTGGGCACAGATAGACTGGTTTGTTTGTGGCCCAGCGGCTCTGATTGGGTGCTCTCTTCCTCTTTAAGCTGCTTTCTGCTCTCTTAGTGCTGCTTGGCAACTGAAAGCTTAAGCAGCGCACTGAGAAGTTAAATCGCATCAGTTGGCGATTAATATCACAGCAGCGAGGTGCTCTGTCAGGTGGTTTCCTCAGACTGAGACAAGAAGAGCCTCTCTGTGTTCACCTGCTGCTGCTGCATTGATCCTTCTGTGTTTGTCACATGGAAAGGTCATGCATAGAGCTAGGTTTAATCAAAATATATGGGAAGTTTTCTTCTCATTTACAAAAATAAAGCTCACTGTGAATACCTCAGTTGAACCAGCAATAAACTGCAATGACATATGAAAACGACAACTTTCTTCACACATTAAGAAGAGAAAAAATATCCCCTTAGAGTAACCCGGAGGGTTGAAAACTGCAGAAAGGTTTCTTGTGCAATCTGTTCCTGACATCTGCAACTCTACCACATTTAACTGATTTTGGGCTCGTGACACACAAGATGATCTGGGGGCGTGACCTGATTCACATTTATTGTAACCAATAATTAGTTCAAATAATCAATACAGCTGTTTTGCTGCTCATGACTGATCCAGAGCCTGCCTCTGATTATGAATCATAACATTAAAATATTAACAATACTCAGAGCTTATGCTCCCTGGTCCGACTGTCACTGACTGAATACCTGAAAAAATATGAGTATAGAGCAAAGCAGAGAACGTAAACTAAAGACATAATGACTTGTTTAGATTTCAGTTTTTGCAGCAATCTCATGACAGTGGAATCATTGAGAGCTTTAAGCTGTTATGGTGTAGTGCAACTTTCAGACACAACAGAGCAAAAGCATATTCTTAGCTCCCAACTGCTATGTGGACATTTGCTCTTTTCATACTCTGATGCCAATTCATGCCCTCTTACTTTTCACATACCACCCTGACCAAAACTCGCATCCAATCTTGAAGTTGAGCAGAGTGACATCTGTCAGTGCTTGAACTCTGACACATTTTAAACAACCCCCAGGAAAAAAACACTGGTAAAAAAATCAAAGACACTGTCTTTGGAACAGTCAACAGCATAGCCATGTTGACCCTAAAACTCCTTCATCAGGGAGTCAAACAGTTCGACTTTTTTCTTGGATTTCACAGACTGCATGCATCTCTGTCCAAAGAGCACCTCAGACTCTTTCCAAGAGAAAAGTGCAGTTGTTTAAAAATGAAATGTAGCTTCTGTTGAGAAAGAGTTTGAACGTATTGAAGCTCTAAAGACATAAATTCATCTGTTCTTTGTCAGCGTTTGCTTTATTCGACACTTAAAATCCTGTTTCCTCTGTCACTTTTACTCAAAGGCGCCATAATCCAGCTGTCACTCATTCTGAGGAGGTCGTTTAGAAAGCCCGTCTTTCAGCAGGAGTTTTGTGTTTTCTATGTTTTTGTGAGTACAAGGAGTCTTCCACCCAAAGCTCTATGACAAATGTGATAATAGAGGATGATGGAGAAAAAGCAGGGATGGCTGTGATCCTAGAGTCTGAGCTGCAGTTTGTGAAACCGACAGGCTGGAATTTAAACGACAGGACGACAGGAAGGACTCGAAAATCACCGTCCAATTTGTTTAGTCACAGTCTGTCCTTCAGAGGCGTTTTTTCCAATAATGTGGGATTTCTGAAGAGCAGATCTGATTATTTTTGGCAGGTGTCTCAAACTAGCAAAGAGCGTTTGTCCGCAGTTAAAAATCAAATCTGGTTAAATAAGACAGCCAGAGTCTGCAGCATCACTTCCTGTGTTCTGGTCACCTTACTCTGCCTCCCAGATAAATAGCATCAGGAGTTGTCTTCCCTGAGGGAACCTCCCATCAGCATTCAGCAGAGTCTTGTGTGACTCTCATTTTACAACCACTGCTCTGACTCTTTCTGATATTTCACCCTCTTTATATTCTGAGCCCTGAGGTTAAATGTTGATTTCTGCTGTATTTCCTCAGAGAGAGAGAAAACAGAAGGGGGTAATAAATGAACTGCACCTTTAAAAGGAGAGAAATCATTGCAGATTTGTACGTTTGTTAACAGAGAATTAATTTTTCATGCGAAAGCTGCAGAAGATCAACACGTAACGACAAATTGATTCAATAACTCCTCAGTCTGCTGTCACCACATCCCCCTCCTCCTCCTCCTCACTACAGCATGAATAATTACCTCAATAATGACCGAGTGTGGCGAGGCACAACAACAGCTGATAAGGATGCAAACATCATATCCCTGCCTCACAGCCTGGAGGGACTGAATGCTTTGAATCACAAAGAGGGAAAACAAGACGCAAAAGGACCGTCCATTTCCTATGATTCTTAAATATTTCTACACCAGAAAAGAAGGTGGAAGGCGTCCTGTCTAGCTTGGCTGTTATAACACTTGCTATATGGAGGCTATTAGACTCAATATGGGCAACATTCACCTGACAAGTCTGAAAAAATGTCTTTTTTTGATATATGTAGAGATCAAAATGATGCCTGAAATGTTTTGCATCTTATATTTAAAAAAACATATCAAAAAACATTCATATTCAAATATTCATCCATCAAAATTTGTAATAAAGTTGAACAAAGATTAAGCTGCTACCACTGTTTATCATATGTTCTACTTCTCTTTTCCATCTTGTTTTAGCATAACATGTAGCTCAATAAATGTTCCTCATTTAAAATTGACACGTGTAACATCTGTTATCACTGTGTTATTTTTATGATGTAACTTGAGTGAGCAAAAGCTGTGTTGGTCTGCTACAGAAAACTCTGATCACACGCTAACTGTTTAATCTGTCTCGAACTCTCGATCTATTCTAATCTGAATCACTCAGCGCCCTCTACAGGCCTGGAGTACTTCTATTAACCTGATATGCATGTGTTTGCACTGTTTGTGGATTTATAGTCCACGTCTTATTAAGTGAAACTTCAGTGTTTTCAAATCTCACCATCATCATCATCATCTTTTTACAAGCACAATTACAATCAAAAGCTCACAGGATTCAGTTCAAATATCTTTCTCACTCTCTTGCTCTCAAGAGAACACGCTGACAGTCAAATTTTCGTCATGTCAGAAATTTATCCGACAGATCAGTGTTTCCCTCTGTGTATAAAAACAACTTCAAACAAAATAAACACCATGGATCTCTTAGAGTACAAAACCTTAACACCTCCTGCAGTGCTAATACTTCCATCCAGTGTTAGTTGACCATGATCACTCCTCTGACCTGTACAGTGAGGAAGTTATAAAGCAAAGCAAAGCTGTTTCACTGGATTGCATTATATTGCACAGGTGGTTATACTGTTTTGATGATCTGTGAATATTTATGTGTATTTTAGCTGTGCATGTCATCGTAATGCTTTCAGTTGCCGTTTTACAGAGGTGAAATCAGGACAAAAGCTCCAAAGCTGGAAAACGCACACAGCTGTGCCTCCACTGTGTGTTATTGTGTGCTGTTGGCTGGCTAAAATTGAGCCAGAAAAGCAACTGTCCAGTCTGGAGCTCCTGACTCCTTAGACACTGAAAGCAACACTCAGAGGAGCTGAAATTCAGCCCCATTTCAAAATCAGCTCAATTCACAAAAAGAGTCAGAAAATGCTTCAATTCTCACGGTGCATGGGCCTGAATGTAAGAGTTGAATAAGTCCTGAATCCTGCAAACACACTCAGAGAAATGTCTTTGGCATGTTTCTTTTTCTGTCCAGACAAACTGAGCATCTTATCAGTGTCATCACATCTTGTCTGAGTTATGGCTGTGAGAAACACTCTGCAGGTGTTGAGTTGTTTGTTGTGAAGTCTGATGAAGGGAAAGCGTGCTTCGTTAATGACAATAAAGCCCTCTGCTTCTCTTAGAAACCATCAGCTTCAGGATTCTCAGAAATGTTTAAAGTTAGCTGGCTCCACTCGGCCGTGTGACACGACAGCTTCGAGTTATTTTAGTGATGTTCCTGGAAATAGACTCTACATTTCCTGCAGGATGAAATGTTTATGAAAAACCTATTTTGGTGTAGGTAAACACAAGCAAGTGTGTTTTTGTGTCACGCTGCCAGTGTGTTGTTTTCCAGGTCGGAACAATCAGTGCAATATGAACAATATTTTCAATCAGCTATTCCAGGAGCTGTGACACATTATCGGGACTTGCAGGAAAACTAAAGTTTCATTCAAATAAATTTTGATAACTATGATCTACAGCGAAAACTAAAAAGCATCCCCAAACATGTTGGATACTTTCTTTTGAGTTTTAGTAAACTCATATTTGAACAGGTGATGATGATTGAGCAGTATTATAACTGTAAAAGTTGACATTTTATTTTCTATGAAAATCCTGCATTCTCTACCTTTAACAAACAAATATGCAGTCACTTAAATTCATAAATTGGAAATATTGAAGAGATGTATAAAGCACTATCAAGCTGGAGGTCTTGTTGTCAATTGAATGTCAACACAGCTGGGCAGACGAGTTGTTTGACAGTCCCCTTTAATTGAAACATCACTTCCTTGTTTCCCTTGTCAGAGATTTTAAAGGTCGTTCCTTGTAGCTGTGAGGGGTCTGGTATGTAGAAACAGAAACTGTCAAAATCCAGTTGTACCAGATTTTCTGACTGTCCAACATGGTGGTGTAGATAACGCAATCTGGTGTTATTTATAGAGCTGGTATTTGAGGATTTTAAGTACCAGGTTGTTGAACATGTCCTGAAAATGACATGCCGACAGAAACAAGAAAAAGTTACCTTTGACCTCATTCAGATTTAAAAAGATTTATTAGTTATCTTGATGATTTATTTGAGTTTCGTATCATCCCTTAGAAACACCACTACAGCTCTGCTCTCTTTATGATACTCCTCTACTGAGGCGTATTTCATCCTCTACGGGCAGGTCAAAGGTCAAGGCTGCAGCACAACAGCAGCTAAAGAGATGGTGGCGTTTTCACACTGCTTGATTGCAGCTATGTCGGCTGATCTGTTTCATCTTTCCAAACAATATTAAGAGCTTTATGTAGCTAACGCTGGCAGCGGGCGTGTTCATGTTCAAAGATGATGGGGCTTATTGCAAAAGCACACAATAAATGCGTTTTGTAGATTGGAATCACATATGGGTCATTATGGCTCATATGAAGGATGATGGAGCTTATTGTTAGCCTCTCTCTGGTGGGTGGGCCCGTCACTGACAAGAACGACAGCTCCAACCTCCCACATTATCATAACGTGGGGAGGGAAAAGTTTGAACTGAGTGCTGCCGTGTTCTGACTTTTATTATCACACAACTGAGCAATTAAATTCATCCTGTTTATCAATTAGACCCAAACAAGGCAGAGGTGTCAGACAGGCCTGGCTTTAATTACTGACGACATTAATTCTGCAGAGAGAGCAGAGTTAGAGGAGCGAGCACGCTCTGAGTCAGTGTTGTTGAACTCACTCAGCCTCTTCTCCTCGGGGACGCAGCACAAACACTCGCGGAAGGTTTCCGGTGTCGGGGTATTAATTGGAAGTCAGTGGTGCGGTTGTTTGGGCGACACCGTCAGAGCCGTAACTCGTCTGTTAGTAGGAGCTGTCCCTGTGTCAAGAGGAAGCTGCATAATTCTATTATATTCGTGTTTATTTCATCAGATATTTCCACATCATTGCTCTTCCATTCTAATTGTCGGCTACGGTTAGTGGCAGCGAGGACAAAAGCTTTCTGAACAAGACATTGTCACTCCTTTTGATAAAGAAACCTGAAAACTGAAATGTCCCATTAACTGTTAACCTGCTGCCTGATGTGGAGGTTAAGTTATGACTTAGTCTGACTGATAGAGACTGATAACCATAGCGTGGGAGATGGGAAATGCAACAACTTGAGATAGTGCCAAAACCTGCAGTTCCAAGGGTGGCCACTTGAAGCTGGCCCCAAAAGTGAGTTGATCCACATCAGATTCAGATTAAAAAGCAGATAAACTCAGATAAACTCATTCTTGTCTAATTTCTCTGTTCAGTATGTCAAGGGGGTGAGGGTTGTAATTTTCCTATTTCATATTTCCAGGCCATATTTTATATTTCCTGTTTAAAAGTCAAGTATACTCAACCACGCACTAGATGTCTCCCCCCGATTCCCACTTACAGCACGAGCGCCGCAGTCTGTCAGCGCCGTGGTTTTCAGTGTGTGCCAGTTCACTCTGGATGTGTCTCTGGTGAGCAGCGCACTCTATAGCAGCAGGATACGAGATCATAAGAGCACAGGACAACTACATGTTCCTGCAGGAATTGTATTGAATTGGCACTCCCCAAATTTCAGATATGTAATTACCTACCTCCACATACCTCGCTCCTTTCTGTTGGTGTTCTTGTTGAAAAGTTGTCTTGTTTAATATGAAATCCTGTGAAGTTTTCCATCTCCAAAATTAACTTTTCATATTACTTCTGGGTCTCTCTGACCTGCTGATTTCTGGCTCTGTGCCACCAAGAGTGACGTAATTTTGATTTACGAGAATTAGATTTAAGATTGGGAGCCAAAACGTTTCATTGTATTTTGAAGTGACTGGATGCTGTTTTGTTTTTTGGGTCTGTTTTCCTGTTTGGTACAACCTAAACTGCAGATTTCGACATGTTTCTGCAGTTTCTCGTACTTTGGCCAAAAAAAAGACTTGCAGCAAGACAGCGCAGATGCTCTATGTGTGAATGGAAGTTCCTGAGTGACACCTCCAGAGGGTAGACCAGAGAACTCAGACTGTGTGCAGCTACCACACTCATCGGATGCAAACAGGAGGCTCTGCTGAAGCAAGCAGCAATTTATGGTCTTAGAGGAGCAGCCAAAAGAAAGATACAAAACATGCAGTTCCTCAAGTGTCCACTTGAGGCTGACTCCAGTCAGTCACTTAAGTCAGGTTCACGGTTGTGTACCGAACCTACACCATAGTGGTGGATGCTGCTGTGAGCACCACATACTTCTGCTTCAGCGTATCCCTGTGGCTCTGCAGTAAAACACACAAGTTCAGAGTGATTTTCTGTTTCCAATCCTGCTAGATTTTCTGCTGATTCTTAAAACCTCATCAATCAATCCCATACAAACTCTCTCAGCGAAAATTAAACCACAATTAACCTTTGCAAATCACTATCATTTTCTGAGTGGAGGTGGGAGATACTTCATTCAGACTCTCGTGTTGTTAAATTTGACGGACCATTCACAAGACTTGCGGTCTGTGTCATCTTGATGCACATTTACATTTGGGAGGAGGTGGGTTTTCGGGGACATACGCTGGCCTCTGCTTCAAAAAGTAGAGATGCAGACTTTTACAGTGTCATGGACACCATCCAGCATAAACAAGTCTTAGCACACTTGTTCAGAAAGCTGATCTTTAAAGCAAAGCAGACATGTTTATTGGCAAAAAATGTTTTGGTGAGGAGGAAGATAACTTGTTATCCTTTAAGATTTCAAACTTATGAGTTTTAATAAACAGAGGCGTAGCTGGCCTGACTGGCAGGTGTCATCCTGTAGCTGTTTATGAGGAGGCTAAAGGCCTTCTTATAGGCTGACTGAAAGTTTGGCTGTCCAGTGAGGTGCCCACTGACAGTAGACTCTAAATCTCTGTTGACCACACCCTGCTGATTAATCCTGAGCTTCTTTTAAAACTGTCACAAAGCAAAAATGTGTCTGCAGGTCATAAATTTTCATCACCTTTCAGGCTCATCTGCACTCCTCCCCTCTGCACCACATCGTTAGACAAACACTGAGTTTGATGTAAACTTCTGTGTCATTAAATCTGGTTTAGCATCGTAGAAAACATTGAAAACTTCCGTTTCTCTGGGCTGCAGGAGTCTTGAAGGCGTTTTATGTAAGCTCTCCAACATTCCCTCTCTGCTGAGTGCTAATTACTGTGCTGTTTCTGTCAGTTAGATGGTGTGGGCAACACTGTGAGGTCTCTGAGGATCTCTGAGAGCACGGTCTGATGCGACCAGTCGGCCTGTAAGGAGCAGAAACAGGACTTTATTAAAACAATTCAGATTATTACTGCAAAGACTGTCATGTTTAAGAGCAATTTTCATGATTTACCCTCAAGCTGTTCCCTATTGAATGACTGATTCAGGTTATTGTAGAAGTGGGTTTTTATGAGCGATGATGCTATTTTACCTTAAACAGAATTTGTATAAAACCATTATCATGAATAAAAAATGAACACAATACTTTTGAGCTCTTTTATGGATCTCTAAGTCCATAAAAGTGGATTGCATACAAATACGGACCATTAAAAACATGTAAAGTCTGAATAATGCAAAGTAAGGATGCTTCTAATGCACTAAATGTCAATAAACTGGTATAAAGTCTGTTTTGCATCTTTTTAAGCTGAATTTAAGGAACTCGAGAAGCATGAACAGCACCAACAGCTCCCTGTAAACACTCTGTCAATGATTACCCACACACTCTCTCTCTCACACACACTGTTTTGCAGGTAAAGCAGATCATGGAGGAGGCCGTGACGAAGAAGTTTGTCCACGAAGACAGCAGCCACATCATCGCTCTGTGCAGTGAGTCTGATTTTCTGTCAATACACTCACACAAAAACAGATTGTCTCCTTTTCTTCCTTCCCTTGTCCTGAGCTTACACACACACACACACACACACACACACACACACACACACACACACACAATCTCACACACACTTGTTGAGCAGCCCAGCAGGTGCCTGGGTGCTGTGTCTCCGTCAAGGACTTGGTTTGACGTCACAGAGCTGCTGCATCAATGGAAAGTTAATAATCACAGTGGAGCTAATGGAAACCAATTTCAGAGACAGGCTGTACAGAAACCAGGCTTTCTGAGCCCTGGACACGTCTGTGTGTGTGTGTGTGTGTGTGTGTGTAGCAGAGGGGTTGCCTCGCCCGGAGACCGGATGCTTGGTCTTGCAGTGTGTGAGTCACAGCTTCCAGTCGGTCACAGAGCCGACTCTGCTTCAGTATCGAATCAGCGGTTACACACCAGCAGCACATCATTTTTTAAGGCTCAACACCCTGAAGAGCTCAAAACAGAAGAGAAACAAGGATACAGACAATATGTTAGTGTTTTAAAGCATTTCAAAGAGACATTGAGTGAATTCAAAGTCCTGTCTGAGCTTTGGATTTAATTCTCTCTGTGAAGTTTGACATCCTGTGACATCTTGTGTGTTTGGTGTTTGAGTGGTCATGAAGGATTGTGGAGGGTGCAGCTGTGGGTTTGTGGAGTGTCACAAGCTGGCAGGAGACAGACAGTCGGAGCACTCCATGTGAGATAAGGATAAGTGCGGGAAAAGAGAGATAAAATGTGGTCAGACGTATGTTTTTGATGGACAAGTGGACCAACAGCATCATCTGTCCAGTAGGCGTTACCTATCAGTGTACACACACACACGTACAGATGATTCTTGGGCCTCTTTTGAAATCTGAACAAAAAGACAAGAATTCTGTGTCATCAAAAGTGTATTTTATGCACACCTGAGGGTAAAACGGGCTGACAGCAAAAGCAGAAAAGATGCACACATAAACAAAGAACCATTCTGACTCCTAAGCTGTCTTTGTTGTTAAGTTATTGTGAAGTGATACCTTGCAGAAAGCTAGCAGCTCACTGAGAGGCCACACCCTTAATCATACATTCTTTAAATATTAACATGGTCAAACATTTTCATTTCTGTTGCAGAACTTGGGATTAAAAATGCGAGCTGTAAAAGTGAATGACTCAGTTTTGGAGCCAGCCTCCAGTGGCCACTTATAGAACTGCAGTTTTTGGCACTTCAGCTTGAAGTTTCACCTTTTTGGGGGCTGCAGCTTGGATTTATCAAAGGAAGCAAAATTTCTGGTATTTTCTTGATGTGAAAAACAAATTATTTCTTTTTACAGTTGGTCTTTTCTGGTGATTGATAATCTCTGTGGATATTTTTACTGTGGTGAGCAGTTGGCTGGGAGGGTGGTGAAGCAGAAGCAGTGCACAAACATATACATGGAACAGTTTTTATTCTCTCTGAAAGAAAATATACTACATCATTGTGACACAAATCTCTTCTTATCCGCTCCACCAGATCTGCTCCTGTGGTTTCTGTTTGTTGTGGTGGAGGCGGGTCTTTCTGTTTCCTCCCTGATGTTAGCATTAGGTCACTTTCCTGAGACGGATCGCTGTGAGTCATCGCACAAACCCTGCTTGGTGACCAAATGACCCCCTAAAGGAAATTACGGCACAGTTCTGAACCTTTACTGTGTGTTCGGCTCATGTGTGCAGATTATACAGTGTGTGACTTTGTGTGTGTGAGAGAGAGAGTGTGACGGCTGTGTCATCATCATCTTCTGCTTTGAGAAAGTGACTTTTTTCTTGGTTTTTACCCGTTGCTACCCGGAGAAGAAGCTCCTGTCAGAATTTTTCAAATCATGGTTATCATTTGGTCATAATCGAGCAGCTAATTTCCCTGTTGTTACATAACAACGTGACATTCATCTTGTACGGTTTCATCTTAGCTCATTGTGCACACAGGCAGCTCTGTAAATGCCACGCAGCATGTCAGTGTCACCCCGCAGAGTCAGACAGTAGCAGTCCTGCTCTCAGAGAGACCACAGGCAAACATCATGACGCCAGCGCTGCAGCGTATGCCGGCTTCAGAGCTCGGAGCTTTAGATTCAAGGTGCAAGAGGTCAAAGGTCGAATGGTAATGATAACCAGTGATGCCTAAGCAGGTGTGAGTCATTCCTGGCCTTCTGTCTCTTCCTCTCTCTCTCTCTCTTTCTGACACCTGCTCTTTGTGTCTCCTTTTCTGCTAATGAGGGTCAGAGTGAATCCTGTTTCATCAGAGGAAAGTCAGGTCTCAGGCTGTACAGAGGGAGATAAAAGCAGACACATTCAGGCTCAGTGTGCAACAAGATTTGGGATTTCTCCTCATACATGTCACTTTAATTAAACAGTTTCACTCTGCAGCTGAATGCTTGCATGCACACCACCGTTGAATAATTGCTTCATATGAGAATAAAACTTTTCCAGTTCTATTAGAATCAAAATGACCTTTTACCTTACAAGTTAGCAAAACTCTTGTTGTTTTGCTTCAAAGTCAGAAATAGATGCTTAAATCGGTATCTTATCTGACTATCAGCAGGGGGAAACTCTCCTGGTTGCAAAAAAAATAAGTCACTGAACAAAACCTTATGAGAAAGTCTTAGTTGATTTGTAAGCTCAGTTAAATTTTTGTGATATCTGATAATCTAACCTAACCTGTGATACCTCTGTTTGACAGAGGCTGTAGTGCATCTTCATGTTCGTTGTGAACTGCAATACAAAAAATAAGATTTAAGCAACCACTTTAGGAAATACACAGCCGCATCTGTGAGATTAGAACCAGAGAAATATGCACAGACTGCTGGGTCACAAAAGATGCTCAGTTACTTTCTGCTATAAGCAGGACCACGAATGATGAATATTGAACTGACAGATGGCCATATTATCTAAAATTAAAGAACCCAAATAATATCAAAAGAAGTACAATATGATAGTAACTATATGATTGAGTTATAAACACCCTGAAATTACCTGCTAACTGTTTTTTACTATACATGCAACATACTGTATATTACAGACATACGATTATATTATCAGAAAGATAAAGGATTACAACAACAGTCTTAATTTTTAAACTCCTCAAGTAATGTCAGTTACTGTAAATTACAGTCAATCAGCTAACCAAGCTAACAATAGCTGATCAGCTGATGATGTAGTGCTTGTCATCCTTTTCTTCTATTTTAGCTCCCTCTTACCATCTTTGCCTTCTTTTGTAACTACGACAAACAAGCTCCAACATATGGATGAAAACTCAAACATGTCACTGATTTCCAATCTGTTCCTTGAATAGCTGCTGTTACGATGAGGAATCAGGTGGCTCTTCCAAACCCTGTTTTATCTTCAGACCCTGTGTGTTCACAGTGTTAGTATCTGTGACACTCCAGCTGACCGTGACCTTTACACATCCCTCGCTGACTTAGCTCCTCTTGGGCTCCATCGAGATTGTGTCTTAGTGTGACAGATGTGGTACCATCTTTTCCACATCAGCTGGAACGCTGAGTTGGTTTCAAAAATTGGGTTTTGATCCGTCTGTGATTCACATTTGGACTTCTGGGTGGTTTTCTGACTGCTCTCAGAGCACAAAGCAGAAAAGATAGAGCACAAAGATAATCAGACGATATGACAAAAACAAAGCGACCACAGGACCCCATGTAGAAAAAGACGTAAGTTTTTGAATTTCCTTTGTTCAAGATAAGATCCTTGCAGACTCTTGTGGTTGCTGTATTGGTTTCTCTCAATGCTCTATTGAGAGCATTAAATCCACATATCTGCTGATAAAAGCTTTTTTCTCATCACGTTTTTCTTGGCTTTTATAAATAATGCTGATGAGCCAGTATCCCTGTACGGTCAGTGAGGTGTCAGTGGGCGATGGTGGCACCCTGGTTAAAGATAGGAACCTGCAGAATGTTCGTTGGCTGGTCTCTCTGCGTGGTTGGACTCGTCTGTTGTATAACTGCGTCCGTGTGTAGGAGTCAAAAACTTCTCAAAGACATTTCAACTGATCACATAACTCACCCTCATTAGCCTTTTCAATGGAGGAGTCAAGTTGTGTAATGTGAGGTGTATCTTTGTTGTAGTTAATTTGGTTCCTGCACATTACTTCTCTTTGTTTGCAATCGTAATTAAAACCTTCATGTGTCCCAAAAGATCCTCTGTCCTCACATGTGCTGGAGCGTGTTATTACTAAAACACCAAAAATACAGTCATTAAAAAGCTACCACAACCTACACTAGCTCCATTTTCTCCTTGTCGAGCCAAAAATTAAGAAGTTAAATATTTATGAGAAAGCAGAAAAGCCCTTCATCTTTTGGATACACGCTGCCCTAAAATATTCAGTCTTCAATTAACTGTACAGCCTGTAATTAAGAGACTAATGGGTAATTATAGATGATGCCAAAGTGCCAAAGCCTATTAAAGTGTCATTTTGTCACAGCTCTGGAGAAAGACTTTTACCAGCCCCAGTGTTAAGGCTCAGAAAAGTTTCTGTTATTACTGCTATGCTAACAAAAATGTTAAAGTAGGGAGTCCATCTAATGAAGTAGAAACATTAAAACGAATCAAAAACATAACAATGTTTAGACCAGTGTTTCTCAACCTCGGGGTCGGGACCCCATGTGGCGCCTCCTGAAATCCAAAGGGGGTCCCCTAAAATGTCTAGTAATAGATGAAATTTAAAAATAAATTTTAAAAAAAAGATAAAAATATTTCTTCAGTAATTATTATTATCATTAAAATTAAAACACAACACACCGAAAAACTACAGTATTTTTAATATTTTTACCACTACATAATTCCACTTTTTCCACTTTTACAAAACTTACGTGCATACGGGAAATGGAAAAAATAGAAAGACTGCATCAGAGTTGGTGAAGCTGTCATTTCCTGTGGTCACAGATCTGGGGAGGGGAGACATAAAATGAGATGAAACGGAGGTGATAATTGATCTGGGTGATCAGGGGCTAGCAGAAGGACGTAATTTGATTAACTGGGAAAGTACGGAGGAGTAAAGCAGAGGGGGAAGGAGAGGTCGGCGAGTAAGAGAGGAAGGAAAGGCCTGCAGGGCCTAATGGGCTCATTAGGAGGCTCACGGTCATGTAATGACCTGCCACTGAACGGACATCTGGGGCTGCACGCTCTGCAGACGGATGAACGGACGGAAATAGAAAGATAAAAGAGGACAGAGATGGAGGAGGACAGTAATAAAGAAGGAAGAAAAGGGAGATATATTTAACAATGGGAATAATGAAGGGGCATTTAACCAGGGTTACATTCATCCTGGCTTTTCTCTAGATGGATCTGCCTCTCTGTGTGTGCTCAACGGTGATCGTCAAGTTACATTTGGACTTCATTTTAGCTCATTAGGACTCTAAATATCCATAATTTAACCAAAATGTAATGATTTTATATTCTAAAAGCCATCTGATCTTTTCATTTGGAGTGTTTGAGCTGTTTTCTCTTTCATCATCTCAAAATAATCACCCCTTTGCCTTTAGAATTGGTGATAATCGGACTCTAGTGTCCAAAAACAGGCTGGCTCTTCATTGTATGAGAGAAAATTGAGCAGAATTTCAAACATCAGCGTCCTCAGCGCTGAGAGCCGTCCAGACAACTCTTCACAACCACATCAGAGTCGTGACTGGAGAAACCCGCTTCGCATGTAATGCTTTTAACTCGTCACAATGCGAACACTGCAGCTGCACACACACACAAAGAGCAGACAACGGCTCGCCCCTGAGGAGCAGGGTTTAGGAGTTTGGGTTTTAAACTGGACATCCAGATCCACAACTGTCACCCCAGATTATTTTCTTTTACATGACTGTGAGTTTGAGAGCTATAGTGATAATGTGTTGCTAGGGCAAATGTAGTGTATAAAGTAAATTATCGATGCTGAATGACGCACAGATTTTCAAACTCATTATGTCATATGTTGTAGAAATCACTGCATCTGTGTGTAATCTGATCAAAATCCCCCATTCTGGAGTTACAGGCCTCAAATAGTGGCCAAAGGGCAAAAATTAAGAATAAAAAAACCCACACAATATACCCTCTTCAATGTTGGGAATACTAGATGTCTAATAGATGTCTAATAGGTTCTCCCCATGCATCAGGTAGAGTCAGCAGGGAGCCAACATTAGCTCAGTTTTCTTTCTTTCTTCAGGAGTTCCTAACAGTTTTTATCTGAGCTGAATTTCTTGCTGAAGTCTCCTCTCTATTAAAGAGACAAATCTTATGGCTGGAATTTACCAGCTGTGTTTGCAGCCTGGCTCTTCTTCACTCCATCATGACAGCGGGTCATATAGGTTTCCATTCACGTCAACATGTCAATTCACACTGGATCTGCTCTTTTGCGGTTCGGCAGTGTTCCTGGTCATGCAGGTCACATGTGATAGGCAGCAATCCTATTTCTGCCTGATGCTGGAGTTGTTATGTCAATTCAGCGTATGGGAGATCAAGCAGGACAGGACTTAGTGCCTGGTAAGCATCTAAAAAGAGCCTGTGACTTTCAAAATAAAATGAACTGTCGTAATCATATTGTATTTAGCATGACTACTAATAAGCAGAGACTCCAGGAGTCAGCAGATTTTTGGTTTTACAGCCCTACATGGATGAAGAAAGACTTACCCATGGAGTGGGAAACATGGAAACATGCAGCTGGTGTGAGTTGACAAACACAATGTGTCTGGTGCATTTCAGCCATTAAAAACAAACCAGTGAATAAAACATTTTCAGGTTTAAGATTTGAGCGTCTTTAATGAGCTTTGGTGGCTTGGACGTCTTAGGAGACTGCCAGCTGAGCTACCACAGCAATTTTTTTTTTCAGTTATTTGCTCATCTTTAGAGGATAACAGGAGACCACTTTTAGTTTCATTCTTGGACCCTTGGTTTTAGTCAAATCTTTTCACAGACAAAACCCACAAAAATGTGCACAATTTAACATCCAAGTAGATTTTATTGGAGTTTGCTGCAGATGTTGGTCTCCCAGGCCTCCCACAGTAATAATAAAAAGAGAGTCAATGCATTAAAAGAATGACTTACAGTCCAGTCCAGGGTAACTTCCTGCAAACTAAGTGGTTTATATTGATATCTAAAAGGGGTATTCCGTCAACACAAAAGAAAAAATGAGTAATCCAAGGCCAGAGAACTTATCATTCAGAGGAGGATGCATTAGTCTCACAGCATTACTTCACCCAAACCTGCGCTCACCCCCTGCAGACATGAAAGGTGGCAGCTAAACTTTATTTTAGTTTCCTCCCTCTCACAGCAGACAGAGAGGTTCCCACAGCAGAAAAAATGCATCATATATCCATGAATACTCCCCAAAGCCCTCCTGCAGAATAATCCAATCCCCTTCCCTCGATCCAAACAGCCCCAAAATTCAGACTGAATTTTCCTCTTCCTGCAAAATCTCCAGACAGAGGCGTGTGGATTGATTTCAGGCTGTCAGACCTCCTTTTACGTTTTTATAGGTTTGAGACAGCAAGATGTTTTCTGTTGTATCTGCAGACCCCCAATCCTGCTGATCTGTGATTGGTGCAATATGATTGGAGCAGATTATTTCCCACACTAGAATCTGGTCTGCCTACACCTCCTGCTATATAGATAGAAGCTGTGGATGTATGAAATAAACACGCTCTTCATGTATGTAACATTCGCTGCAGCTGGAACATGTGTTGCTCTGTAGGTGCGGATAGAAACCACCATGTACATTTGAGTAATCCAACCTGCTAAATCTGAATGAGCGCTTTCAGCCGCCAGGAGAGGCCACAGTGGATCATTTACTACTTCCATCTGTCACTTCTCCCCGTCTCTCCCTCTCTCTCCCCCTCTCTCTTCACACTCTCCCTCTGAGTTAATAGAGAGCGACAGGACTCGGAGGTCTGCAGAGACCGTAGTGAAGCGTCAGGTGTTCTGGTGATGAGAGAACCCGCTGCCATGGCAACTCCGCCTCCCACAGATAAATGTTTGTACCTTGTGTCAGAGAATACAACTGGCAGAGATACATTCAGACACAAACACACTCCCTCCCTCTGTTGGATTTATCGGCTTCTCTCTGCTTGCAGCCTTTCTGATCATGATTGGAGTTGACTTTTTATCTGTTAGTCGTGATGTAACATGAAAGAACAAAACGTTAGCTGTAAACGATGAGTTTATCTCCTTACAGAGGGGATTCTTGCAGAATTCAAACTTTGCTATAATCATACTGACTTTTGGAACTGGATTTCATTTGATGACTGCAACTGAATATTTTTCTTACTTGAAGTTCCTGAGCAAGGTTTTTATTTCTAACTTAACACTGAAATTGATACTAATGACTGTTTATGAACTATAAGAGCAAACAACACAATGTTTATGAGCTTGAGAGTTTTTTCGTAAATCTAACGCATTACTAAGTTTTTGAGAGTAGCTGTCAAAGGAGAGTAGATCAGCAAAGCCAACGTATGTATATCTTTGACTACAGGGGGGCGCCAAAATACACACACAACTAAAGTCCCCCTGAGCAGCTTTAGCACCAATACAACCTTTATATTCTAAACTTTTTATAAAATGTAGAGATATATCCATGCTAGCTAAATAAATTGCTAAAAAGTGCAATAAACTGTAAAGGTATGAACATTGTACACATATTTTACTAAATACAGAAATGTCATGCTGTATCCTTCAAAAATGTAAAATGTACTTATATGTTTTCAATAAAGGAAGCCATGTGAACAGCCCTGGTCTGGATTATAATGTTTCTGTTTGCATTTTATGCTGGATTTCTGGAAACATTAACTGAAGGAAACAATGCTCTGGGATATGTTGATGAAACAATATTAAAGTGTAACTCAGTCTAGACTTAATATGCATAAAGCATGATTCAATTATTCTATCTGGTTTAAATCTGCTACCTATCTAAACTTGTTACGCAAACCTTATTACTGGCGCTACACTGGAATTTATATGGTTAAGCAACAGCTGTATGCAAAAAATGACACTACAGCTTGCAAAATGTAAATATATGCCCTGGCAGACTTGATATGGTAGGTGATGCAGGATTAAATTTCCACAAACTCATCAGATGATCCTTGATAGTCCAGACTACTAAAATAATCCAGTTTTTGTTCAGCTTGTATCTCAGAGCAGTATTGACGAGTAAAAACACTCTGAGCAAAAACAGGGTGAGGTCTGAGGAACAGCAGATGGACCAGTGACAAATTTAGGAGTCAGTTAAGAGCAGAAATAAGATGACCAATTGTTTAGTAACGCCTTAAAAAGAAAGATCAACCAATGCTCTTTTCTTTTGAGCGCAAAATCCAAAACCAGAAATGAGTGCAGCATGAGCCCAGCATTTTTGGAGAGAGGTTGAGGCAGCATATCCAGATTATCACCGTAATCAACTCCAGAAAGAAAGGTTGTTTGATTAAGTTTTTACCTGAGTAACAAATTGCTTCTCCAAAAAAAACCAACTTCACCCTCAGGTTTTTGTTTGGCTCTGGAGGTGATGACTAAAGAATCATTAAGGAGAAAACCCATGATCTGAAAAGTGACACGCATTCAATCACCTCATTATTCAAAGTAAAGTTGGTCTGAAATGTCTTTTTGTGTTCTTCAAAGATTTTAAAACAAGTAAAGATTGAAAGGTAATCCAATAATGGCTGGCCTAAAGTGACTCTGCCGAAGGGTCCAAGAAGTCTGGTCAGTTAAAATTCATACTAACCATGGGTGGTTTGTAGATACGTATGAGTTCAATACACACCTGCAGTGATACCTCAGCAGCAGGATCAATAAGTGTGTTTATTAAGACACGATGCTCAGCGCTGTAGCTTCATTAATGAATTAAATCCTCAGACAGGATCAGTGAGAGTATAAACCTGTTTTCTGCACATGCACAGAGTGGGTACAGGTTCATGAAAACATGCTTCATCTTGTTTATGTTTACAGAATCATACTTATCAAACAACTTCCTATGAGACAGATGAACCAGAATGGGAAGGCGTCAGGGTCGACAGAGTGACACTCGAGCTGTTACAGAGTTAAAGAGAGTAAATCAGGGATGTTGAACAGACGTGAGAGTCAAACACTTGTCCCTTTTTTTAAAGACAAATATCCTGTAGTGTCAGAAAATGTGTCTCTCAGCTCTGCAGCCTTGTTGTCTGCAGATCGATTGAATCTCAGCGTCGTTTACTCTGGTGTTAACTGCCTGATAGTTAGAGCCGGGTGCAGAAAAGAGCAAACAGAGTTTCCTGTGTGTGAGACACACTTAATCTCTGCTTTATGTGATGAGTCTTTGCCTCTTTACAAGGGTTTCTTAATGCAGAAACATTTTTAATGTCAAGTTTAGTATCTAGCTTTTAATTACAGTCAGTGAGCAGCTTGAATCTCTTTCAGCCACAGACACATTGCTGTTTGTTTCTGTTTGTCTGACAATGCGCTCGGTAGATTAGTTTTTAATTGCTGCTGTTGTGAGTGATGGCTCTCAGACGATAGTGTTAGAGGTGGTGTTATCTGCCTGTTTCTGCACAAGTTACTGTAAAGTTAATCAGAAACACCACTGCTTCGTCCAGTTCAGACTGCTCCTCCATCATCCAAAAAGATGATGACATAATCAATTAGAGGCTTTTCTAATTAATTCATGGCATTTTAATCACAATTAATTGCATTTTCATGGTGTTTTAATAGCAAATTAAGATTTGACTGAAGAGGCAACATTTTTCAATTCAGATGAATTTTTGGTAGGTGAATGAATCAGTGAGTGGACATTAATAAGCTTCAACAACAAAGCCATGTTTATTCTCAGTCTGGAGTACTTTTGAAATGAAAAGTGCAGTTTGAGGGACATGATTCATTTCCAGCAGGCAGTTTTCATAAGGCTTAATGAGCAAACTCCAGTTTTTAAGGACTTTTTGTAAACTTTAAACCTGTAAAACCATGCTAAATAGAATTTACAATAACAAATATAAGCAGACCAAGAGATCAACATTAAGAAAAATTTCTACCATTTAAAACTGACCTCAGTCTCATCAGATTTTCTGATAACTCTACCAACTTTGTCTCCCTCTGTCTCTCTGGCAGCACTGCATGCTTGAATGGACGCCTTTGTTCATCCCTACATTTTGAGTTTTGAGAATATTGTTTGTTTACTAGAGGCTAGAATTAAAGACAGAAAAGACTTGTTGATTTGTTCATCACAGAATTTCTTTTGTTAATCAATAAACTACTATTTATGCATTTAAGTCCTTGCAATTGTAAAAAAGTCAGAATTCAAGCTTTGTCAGGACCATTCTCGAGAAAAGAGACTAGCTTTGATGAAAACGATTGTTTATTGAAAGTTGGTGGGATCCATTCTTTCTGTTGCATTCAAGGAAGTTGGGTAATTTAAACACAGAGTGGCTTTTGTGTCATAGTGGTGACAGCTTGGTTACTTAGTCTGATCTAGAAAACATAATTTGCTCATCTTGCATGGAATGTTTTGAAAGTCACTCTATGGTCAGACTCTGACATTTTCCCTGAGTCTTTTTAATCTGTAATAAGACAGTGTTGTGCATAACAAACATGTTGCAGTGTTTAATTCAAACCACCCCCACTCTATTGAATCAGTCTGCAGACATATTAAAAACAGACTCTGAGTTAACAAAAGCAAGCAGTAAATTAGTATTTATGCCTGTTAGAGTTAAACCAGTTTGTTATGAGCTTTGTGCTGCAGCGACTGCACGGCTCAGATTTATTACAGCTTTAATGAGGAGCTCCTCTCGCATCACCACAGCTCTCCTGTGCTTTATTGATCCATGAGCTTTAAAGCAGATTTAATCAGGTGTGTGAGCTGTAGTGTAATAATGCTTTAAAGGCTTCATTACAGCAAAAACAATCAGCAGAGTTTGGAGTGGAAGAAAGTGTCGCAGTATTTTTACTTTATCTCACTCTTGCAGAAAGTTGCCGAGGCAGAGAGACTTTTTGTGCCTCATGGTTAAAATATCAGAAGGTGCTGAAGTTGTGCTCCATCCTGCCACTGACAGTTCTGGCAAATGCTGACATTCAGTAGAGTTCCTCCACTCCCTTGTGAGGATGCGTGCATTATATTTAAGACTGTTGCAGACACTGAGAGCAGGGGACCTGTAGAATAATGAGCAGAGCGCTCCACGATCATTCATGCTTCAAGAACAGAGGAAATCAGAAAGGATAGAAAGCAGATACAAACGGCACACGCACACTTCCCCTGCAACATAAATTAAAATGGAAAGTAATTATTCATACAAAATCACAAACACCAAAATGACTCATCATTTAGTGTCATGTAGTGGATCCCAAAGCTCTTAGTGGCAGTCTCCTCTATTCTCAGCTGAACTGGAAGTACTTACATGACCCAACACACTTAGTGGCGTTTTAAGGCTCTTAACGCTGCGTGGAGGATCGAGAATTGAGGAGAGAGGAGGGAAATCAGAGGAGCGATGAGAAAGGATGTGACTCACTAATTGGACTCTGCAGCATCTCCTAAACTTCACATGATTTAAGTTTAATTATTCCGAAAAGATAGACCTGTAGAGAATTACTGAGAGAGCGCTGAAACAGAAGGATATACGTTGTTTCCTAAACAGACAGTATTGGATGAAATGAGAGGTTTGATGTGAGTTTTGAGCTCAATTTAACTAGAACAAGTGCCATAACAGAATAAGGAAAGGACATTTATATGTGTCAGTGCAGTCATTGATGGGAAGAACTGAGGTGTAAATTAATGATGTGAGAAGAGGAAGAAGAGACTTTGAATCCATCCATGCAGCTTAATATATTTGCTGTGATATGAAAACATACTCTGGTAATGTCTTATGGTTTAAGCAGTATGATGTGCAAATTTGACAACACAAGCAACATATTCTAATTTCTTCTCATTTGAGCCCACTATCCTCTAAAATATCTTTCTCCTTTCTATGTATCCTGTAATTTTTCCATAAATTGGACTCCTTTGAAAAAGCTGCACTGTTATTTCCCCTCAGGTTTGTGTTTTTCATCCATCTTTATTTCAGTATTCATGCTTCGAATAAGTTTCTCAGCCTTAAATAAAATAAAAAGCAGTGTTTCCAGCTCTGCTCCTATTGTCCTCTCCTCTAACGTCCATTCCCTCTGCTCTCAGGTCAGCCGTGCACACTGGGTGATTAAATATTGATTCAGTCAGTCAGCCCATCACCTCTTCAGCTGCTCATCAAATATATAAGAGACAAAAAAAAGAAAAACATGCTGAGGTTTATCTCCTCCAGCTGATGGGGCTTCAGGGGCCCAAACAACCTGAGCCAGTGGAAATCAATGCCTGAGCACCGAGGAGCGGGTGGAGAGGAACTTTATCTCACTGTCACAGAGTGGTACACTCACACACACACATTCACTCACACACACACTCAAGCTGTCACGACGCAAAGTTGTCAGACTCTAGAAAAACATTGGAAGGTTGGAGGGGTGAAAAACAGACCTTTAAAAGACGATTGGTTTCAATATTTTAGAATATAAAAAATATGTATGAATCTCTACAGGTGACAATGAATTTAAACTCCCAACATTTCATCACATTGATTTTCTGTTCTCATTATTTTCCTCTTTGATAATCAACCCCAAAGGAAAATGTTGTTTGTAGCTTTAATGTTTGAAGCATGAAACATGGACGACGTGCAAAGTTGGGCGTTTAGATAGATAATTACATTTCCATGTGTTGAAAAGCTGTCATTCTTTAACCTGTTGAGCTAAAACTCTGGTTTCACCAAATGATCCAGCCCAGGCTTTACTGCAGAATTTTGAACAATCTGATACCAGCTTGTGTACCAAAGCAGGAAAACAGGAAGTTACAACAATCTAGGCGAATGAAATGAGAGCATAGGTGATTTTGGTGGTTGTATTTCATCATGTCCTTGATTTTTGGAATAAATAAGCTGTGCATTGGCTGATTTTGTTTGTGGAGTTTTTCAGGACCAATGACTGTTCTTTTGGAGTTTTGTTGGAGGGTAAAATCTAATTTCTAACATCATTTAAGCGCCTGTGAAGTGAAAATTTGTTGTATTCAAAGGGTTTTGCAGAGAGGTATAACTGAGTGCCATCAGTACGATAATAAGGCTAAATCTTATGATAACGAGAGAAGAAGGAAGAAGAGATCAGACTGGATTATTTCTCTCGTAAACTTCTGTTATACTCAGTAATACATTCTTAACAAATTATGATTCTGTTTAATTCACGTCATGTCGTCTTTCATATCAGAGGTTTTCCAGGTGTTATGCAGGTGTTGGAGTTTGTCTTATCAGGAAATTATCTTGTGAAAAACAGCCTAACAAAATGAGTGCTTGACATGAGCACACATAGAGAGCACAGAAAAGGAAGGATGTGTTTTTACACATAGGAGTTTAGGCTCAATTGAGAAGAAGTAAGTATTCTGGACACCACTTCAGAATAAAAACACTTCTTTAGAACAAAAAGAGTCTCTCCATAGATAAAAACAGATCAGACTTTTGTTTTTGAAAAATATTCCTGAAGGCCTTAAATGCTGGATTTTTAACACAAATAGAACTGATTTAGAGCTAATTCAGATCCGAAGGTCTCAGTTTTCTCTTCTTAGCTTAAAATCTCTGCATGGCTCTTGCAAGAAGTTGACTCTTCAGACACATCAGACTGTCGAGACACATGCGTAAATTTAGATTTATTCTGCAGTCTGAGTTGGCCCCTAGAGTGTTGTTTCAGGATTCCACATTCCCTCATATTTCTCACTCTGAATGTCAAAAAGAAAGAAATATTTTGACTTTTGATTTGATATTTGTGTTAAATGTGTGACATTTAAGTCAGGCTGAGTTTGGAACTAACTCTTTGAGGCGAAGTGAGGGTCACAGGTGAAGGGAAAGGTTCTGGTAAATGACAAAATCAACGACATGTCCTTGTGTGTGTGTGTGTGTGTGTGTGTGTGTGTGTGTGTGTGTGTGTGTGTGTGTGTGAGAGAGAGACAATGGCACATGACTGACCTCAGATATCATTTTCACGTAGTGACAGGGTGTTCAGTTCAGTCACGCTCTCTGCACAGAGCCAGAGCGTTTCCTGGAACAGATGACTTATTAACGGCAGAACAGCTCATTCTGCAGCTGAGAGACAATCCCCTCCAAGAGTGAGATAAAACACTTCTTCGATACCATCCATATTTTGTTTTTTAAGCTCTGGAAACAGGAACTGAGAAGAAAATAATATCTAAAGGCTGATGTCTTGCTCTTATTTATGCTCAATGACTCCTAAGAAGATTTTTAAGGTGACTGTCTGACTTAATCTTAAAAATCTGTACTTATCTCAGAAATGACTCATCTTACTTTCAAGTCCTGTCTCCTACTTAAATTAAAATTCTTTTAAACAGATTTCTAACAATAGTTTCCCATATTTAAATGTAATCTTTGAAGAGCCAGTTGATTTGGTCTCCTCTGAACTGGTCCCCAGGCTCTTTCAGTTTGATTCGCTGCCTTTTTTTCATCTTTTAATTTTAGCATCGTGCCCCCAGAAACTCAAATTCTGGTTCCAAAGTGAGCCGAAGTTTGAGGTAGACTGGCTCCAGGAGTCCTGACCACCCAGTGAGGAGCAGCAGGTTTCAGGGAGGAGGCCCATGGAGAGGGAGGGGTTGTGAGAACCGATGCTCCCTCTCACCTCTCCCTCACTGGTTTTAATCCCTCCATCTCTCTCTCTCTTCTTCTTCTCTGCTGGCAGCCGTGTGCAACCTCTCTCACTCCCACGCAAACAACACTCACTTTCCTCTCTTTCTCTCTCTCTCTCTCTCTCTCTCTCTCTCTCTCTCTCCACAGCGGGAGAAGCTCTTTGTGATGAGACAGGAAACCTTGAAGGAACAAAGATAACGAAACAATGAATTCAAGTTTTCATCAGGTGTGAAGGAGTTCTTCTGGAATCGTAGTACTTTAGGAAATACCCGCACGTATGTGATCTATCATTTCAGGTTTGTAGTTGTGCTGGGCTCTGGTCTCACTCTCAATCGATAATTCGAGACTTTGAGAGACAATTAGCACAAGATCTGCCCCTGACGCTCAACAGATATCCCATGAACCCATCCATCCTGTAAAAGAGCGTCCTTGCTGATTTGAAGTGTCTTAGATTTTACAGAGTGTTAGTGTTTTAGTGTTTGTGGACTCTCCAGTCTGCAGTAACTGCAGTGACCAAAAAAAAAAAAAAAAAGCTAATAAAACATGAACGGAGAAAAAGCTTAAGATGTGGTGTAGCTTTTGTTCATGCAGTAGTGTTCAGTGTGGCTTAAGTGTGATTTTTTTGTAGTTGGCATGGATCCTCTCCCAGTGATGGTCCTCTCCTGGTTCATGTTGGGCTGTAAAACCTCAAATCTGTTGACTCCTGGCCTTGCTCCAGTCAATTCTTTGGTTTGTTGCTGTAGTTAGGATAAACACCATCTGACCTGGACACGATTTATTTTATATTATAAGTCAGTGGCTCTTTAGGTGGTTTCTGTGCACGAATTCCTGTCCCACTCAACCTGCTCTATGCTGAATTGACGCCCAAGCGTTCAGCAAAAATAGGACTGCAGTGCATCTACTGTGACCTGTTGTAGCAGCTGGTCAGCAGCGGTGTGTATCCAGTGGGAGTAGACGCATTGACTTGAATAGAAATCTTTCTGATCCGGAGATGCATCTGAAGTATTTTGGCTGTGATGTGAAGATGTAGTCTTCGTGACATCACATGTTTGTTCCTCCTTTAGAGTTTTGAAGTCCATCTCTGATGTACAATTCTAAACTCCACTCAACTTTGAGTTAGAAGGCGGAAAAGAAGGGGGTCTTTGTCATCTTTACAAACAGCTAGGGCCCACCAATCAATGGCAGTCAAGTCAACCATGACCTTATTAGAGCAAAAGTTGTAGCTTACATAACTTTAGGAGTTATGAAAAGGAAAAAAAGGGCAAACTGTGACCCAGACTGTAAACATGTTTATTTTTATTGATGTGTATATTTGGTATTCTGCTGTTCCACTGCAGTGTTTAGCACTGAACCACAGGTTTAATATTTTCAGACTCAAGGTTGCAGCTTGCATAAACCACAAAAGTCATGTTTTTAAGATAAACAGAGTAATTTTAATAGGAGCCTCCATCATATTTACCAAGACTTTCAAGAACTTATTTTTCGCCATAGTTTCAGTTGTGTTAGACTTTGGAAGTGTTAACATAAATAAGTGGCAGTAAATGTAAGAAGTATTTATATAAGCAAAAGCAGTATTATAAACTCAAATCAGGAAGGCTTTGCTCCGTTGCCAGACCACAGACATATCTGGTGTATTAAACTTAACAATAGCATTCCCCCTTTTTTTCTCTCTGTTTCCTGCTTTGTTGATCATTCTGTCTTCTCTAAATTGGGACGCAGAGGGTCCAGAGCTTTAACTTAAAAAGCCTATAGAAAAACTTTAAAAAACTAAAGATGTCAGAAGTCAGTACTGGTCATTTGGACAGTCCTTGCTCTGAATGTAAACAGAAGCATTAACGCATTTTAAAATCAGTCCATTGTCAGCATTAAGTGTTGTAAACAACCCAGACACATAAGGGAGAATCAAATCAAAGAAAGTCAAGTGTCTGAATCCTGACAGCTGTTTGGCGCAGATTCTCAGCTGCTTCAAGAAACAAGACTTCATCAGCTTTTCACAGCTGCTATCTATGGTCTCCATCCTCCATCCAGAAAACCGTTTCCACACCTATCAGAGGCCAAGCACACAGGAGGATAACCTGCTGTTAGCAGCTCCTGTGTCAGAAGGCATGACGCAGTAATTCAGCTGCTCCAGCATCCTCTATTACTGCTCTTTGTCTTAAGCTCCACTGCTGTTCTTTAGGAACAATCACGCTCAGTGAAACAGCCACAGAAAAAACTACGCATCCACCAAAATAGAAATGAGGAAGCTGAGGGATTAAATTTAAACTGTTGTGCCTGTCAGAGCAGAGATTTGATTCTGCTCATTCATGGTGGAGGACAGAGACACAGCCGTTCATCTCCTCTGAATAAATGTGGCTCATTATCTCTCATTTGCAGAGTCTATTGATAGGCAGCAAATCATTAATTTATTCAACACCCTGTTTAACTGTTAACAATCATATTTTATTTAAAATGGATCATGAAACCATACCAACCTCTTGAATTAGAATAAAAACTGGAATATCTCAGAGTTGAATAATTACAGTTTAGGATTGGTCATAGGTGACAGTTTTGTGTGTTGACATGGCCAATTTAATTAATAAAATGCATATGGACCTAGGATACCAATGTCTTACTTGATGTAATTGCATGTTGACTTAAATAACCTTTCATCATCTGAGGCTGCACAAAGAGAAATGAACAAATTTGTTGCTTTTTGCAACAAACAGGCCAACACAGCAATTTTTACATTTTTTCTCCAATTTCAACACCAAATGCCATTTTAATGACTATTGTTGTCTCAAAATTCTACAACCCCCTGTAATAAAATTGCTCACAAGATGACAAATTTGCAAATCAGGTGTTGTCTCAAGCACACATGGTCTGACTGCATGTTAGAAATGCAATTAATTTAAGGGAATTGTCAAATAAAACTCAGAGAAGTGACCATTGCCCAGTGCAAAGTAGAAAATGATACCAAAGGTTCAGGTGGATACACAGGTGGGACATTTAGGTTAAAGAACCATCACATTACCTGGGTGGAGTAGAAAGAAGAAGCTAACCCTTGAGTGACCGCAGAAAACTGGCAGCAAGACTTGGTATCAGCAGGCACAAAAGCTTTTTTTTTTTCACAGAAAGGTCCACCAAGGTTTGAATTCAAAAGAAGTCATGGAGTAGTCTACAGAGGCCTTCACTGATGCCTGAGTTAAACCCAACAGAAAATCTGTGGTGGGATTTGAAGATGGCACTTGCAGCACAGAAACCCAAGAAAATGAATGAACAGGAGGCCAATCATGAGAGATGAGCTAAGCTTGGTTTATGTTGACACATCTGTGAGGTCTGCGTGGCTCTGTGCGGAATGAAGTCATTTTAGCGGCCTTGCTTCCTCGCACGGTCCCCTTCACACAGAAATTTTTCTGCATCCCAAAGCTCCAAAATTCTGCTGGACAGGGAGGTGAGGACAAACAAGGGTGTCCAAGGAGTGAAAATACAGGCATAATATGTGTCATCACACAGAGATCACCGTGACAACTGTGTGATGAACAATTCTTTGCAGCCACACTCAGCAGAAAAGAGAAATAGGCAAAAAAATAAGTTGCAAAACAATGTACACAAATGCAACCTTCTTCTTCTTCTCTTGTTTAGTCCTCTGATAGATGTGTCTCTGCAATACACTGCCTCCTGCAGTTTGGATACAGACACCGAGCATGATGAATGTAGTGATAAAAAGGATAAAAGCCACAGGTTCTCTTGTGCTGATTCCACGTGTCACATTTCCCTGCAGAAAGCATAACCCACCCTCAGACTCCTCAAGAATACTGCCAGAAGCTGGTTTCTGTCGCTGAATTGTAATGCACTGGCAGAAAATCAGGACAGCAAAAAGATCTTCACTAAGGGCTAAAGATGGGGGTACAGAGGTTCGATAATTTTAAGACTGTAGTGTTCATTAAAAGTAGTTTTTATGTTTAAATAAAGAAAAACCTGCAAATATTTGTTGTATTGAGCTTTTCAAAATTTTCATGTTAATTTTATTTATTATGAACAGTCGAACGTTTGTAAATTTGGCTAATAAACCTAATTTTTGTGGGGGTTAAATAATTTTGGGTATAACTGTTAAGGACTTAAAACATGGCTGAATTGGAGGATGCAACAGCTTCCCCCCCCCTCTCTCTCTGTCTCTCTCTGTCTGTCTCTCTCTCTCTCCCTCTCGCTCTCTCTCTCCCTCTGTCTCCCATGTGTTGAATCAGCCTGGTCTCTGTCTGACAATCTCCATGATTAGTGCTCCACTTCACTCATAATGAGCACATCTGTCTCCTGGCAGGGATAGCATTGATTCTCCGTAATGTGACACGATGNGGACAGAGACACAGCCGTTCATCTCCTCTGAATAAATGTGGCTCATTATCTCTCATTTGCAGAGTCTATTGATAGGCAGCAAATCATTAATTTATTCAACACCCTGTTTAACTGTTAACAATCATATTTTATTTAAAATGGATCATGAAACCATACCAACCTCTTGAATTAGAATAAAAACTGGAATATCTCAGAGTTGAATAATTACAGTTTAGGATTGGTCATAGGTGACAGTTTTGTGTGTTGACATGGCCAATTTAATTAATAAAATGCATATGGACCTAGGATACCAAAGTCTTACTTGATGTAATTGCATGTTGACTTAAATAACCTTTCATCATCTGAGGCTGCACAAAGAGAAATGAACAAATTTGTTGCTGTTTGCAACAAACAAGCCAACACAGCAATTTTTACATTTTTTCTCCAATTTCAACACCAAACACCATTTTAATGACTATTGTTGTCGCAAAATTCTACAACCCCCTGTAATAAAATTGCTCACAAGATGACAAATTTGCAAATCAGTTGTTGTCTCAAGCACACATGGTCTGACTGCATGTCAGAAATGCAATTAATTTAAGGGAATTGTCAAATAAAACTCAGAGAAGTGACCATTGCCCAGTGCAAACTAGAAAATGATACCAAAGGTTCAGGTGGATGCACAGGTGGGACATTTAGGTTAAAGAACCATCACATTACCTGGGTGGAGCAGAAAGAGGAAGCTAACACTTGAGTGACCGCAGAAAACTGTCAGCAAGACTTGGTATCAGCAGGCACAAAAGCATCATTTTTCACAGAAAGGTCCACCAAGGTTTAAATTCAAAAGAAGTCATGGAGTAGTCTACAGAGGCCTTCACTGATGCCTGAGTTAAACCCAACAGGAAATCTGTGGTGGGATTTGAAGATGGCACTTGCAGCACAGAAACCCAAGACAATGAATGAACAGGAGGCCAATCATGAGAGATGAGCTAAGCTTGGTTTATGTTGACACATCTGTGAGGTCTGCGTGGCTCTGTGCGGAATGAAGTCATTTTAGCGGCCTTGCTTCCTCGCACGGTCCCCTTCACACAGAAATGTTTCTGCATCCCAAAGCTCCAAAATTCTGCTGGACAGGGAGGTGAGGACAAACAAGGGTGTCCAAGGAGTGAAAATACAGGCATGATGTGTGTCATCACACAGAGATCACCGTGACAACCGTGTGATGAACAATTCTTTGCAGCCACACTCAGCAGAGAAGAGAAATAGGCAAAAAAAATAAGTTGCAAAACAATGTACACAAATGCAACCTTCTTCTTCTTCTCTTGTTTAGTCCTCTGATAGATGTGTCTCTGCAATACACTGCCTCCTGCAGTTTGGATACAGACACCGAGCATGATAAATGTAGTGATAAAAAGGATAAAAGCCACAGGTTCTCTTGTGCTGATTCCACGTGTCACATTTCCCTGCAGAAAGCATAACCCACCCTCAGACTCCTCAAGAATACTGCCAGAAGCTGGTTTCTGTCGCTGAATTGTAATGCACTGGCAGAAAATCAGGACAGCAAAAAGATCTTCACTCAGGGCTAAAGATGGGGGTACAGAGGTTGAATAATTTTAAGAGTGTAGTGTTCATTAAAAGTAGTTTTTATGTTTAAATAAAGAAAAACCTGCAAATATTTGTTGTATTGAGCTTTTCAAAATTTTCATGTTAATTTTATTTATTATGAACAGTTGAAAGTTTGTAAATTTGGCTAATAAACCTAATTTTTGTGGGGGTTAAATAATTTTGGGTATAACTGTTAAGGACTTAAAACATGGCTGAATTGGAGGATGCAACAGCTTCCCCCCCCCTCTCTCTCTGTCTCTCTCTGTCTGTCTCTCTGTCTCTCTCTCTCACTCTCTCTCTCCCTCTGTCTCCCATGTGTTGAATCAGCCTGGTCTCTGTCTGACAATCTCCATGATTAGTGCTCCACTTCACTCATAATGAGCACATCTGTCTCCTGGCAGGGATAGCATTGATTCTCCGTAATGTGACACGATGCTAGTTAAGAGAAGGACGGCTGTGAAAGATGCCAGCCTGCTGCTGCTGCTGCGGCACCACTGGAAGCTGCTCGTGGTGGATGTGACGTGTAGAAAGATCAGACAGCTGACGGAAAGAGCAGCTTTAGAGGAGGCTTCTTTACACGTTTACTGTCAGGAACACTGAGTGAAACTCATCCAGACACGATGAACCTGTTGTTCTACTTAACCATTGGTTTGAAAACAGACACATTTTGCAGAGGTGACTCTAAAAACCCTCCGTCGCTCTCATGCTGACCCTGCTTTGGTTTGGAATTGATCTGCTTGTGTTCAAACAATAATCCTTTGACCAAACTTAACACTTCTTACTGTAACCAGCTGCCTCTATGCTGGCCACTCATTCGTGTGTTTTTGTTGCCTGAGGATTTATAAGAAAGTTCACTGTTTGGGTCCAAACTATTGACTTTCTGAACCTGGACTAAAGCTGTGTCACGCAGCGCCCCCACAGGCCTGGAGCACTTCTGATTTCAAGCCTCAGTTTGAAGCTTTCTCTTTTGTATGCAGTGTTTTCTGTTTTACATCATTTGTGTATTCTGATCCCATTTGAAGTTGATTCAGCTGTTTGGTCTTGTTTTGGCAACACATTATCGCTGCTGTTGAATTTGATTTTGACTTTTGGACATGTTTTTAAGGACACATTGATTCTGCATCTGCTGCTCTTTCCTCCTGATGATCAGTGTGGATCATGTGCTCTTGTCAGACTCTGTTGTACGCAGTGTTTGGGGTCTTTTGGATGGATACAGAGCACATTTCATTACACAACACCAGATTCTGACTGATCTTGTTTTTATCACACGTTAGGACGACAGATCCTCGGATTACGGTCCACAAATAACATCTCAGGATACAGCTAAGCATATCTCTCTCTCTTGTGTTGAAGGGAGCGTCTGTTCAGCGATCAGTCTAAGTTTTCTAAATTTGAGATGTTTTCGCAATGAATGAACTGTTCTTCGGGATCAAACAGGACTTGAACTTGAACAGCCTCCTGAAAGTCATGCACCGCTCATTGATTATAAAACAGGATGATCTGAAACATTTTCTTTAAAAACCATAGAGGAAAAAAATATTTTCCATCGGCTTTTAGTGTTAAAGGGGAGGCATTGATTTTACACATCAAAGTCTGAAAACAGGTGTTGAGTGTATAAACCCTTTTGTGTCTGTGGAGGATGCCTTGTGAAGTCTGAGAAACATCTTCCTGGGAGGTCAGTCGATGATGGTTAGTGCTGAACGAGTTTAGATATGAAAAAGTCCTTGTGTGGTTGAAAAAAGTGATCTGGAGAGGGCTCTGGAGCCCTCTGCTCATCTCTGCTGCAGAACACAGACTTTAATGTCGGACCGGCCATGAGCAGGAGTTAAAAAGCTGGCAGTAATTCTGAGAAAGAAGAGCAGGATAACATTTTCTTCGATGGATCCATTAGGACTAAAAGAGTCTGGTGTGGTTTTCTTTATTGACTAAAGAGCTAAAGAGATGAGGATTATCATGTTCTTGCCAACAAAAAGCCGCTTTCACAGAAAGGAAAATGGTTTATCAAAGATTAATTAAGCTCGTATTATGATGTGTGATTAGAGAAAGATGCTTTTACAGAAAGTTGTCTGAACTCCTCCTTAGAGCAGCATTAAAGCCATGCCACATTATGTCTTTACGCCTCATCCCAAACCACTAATAGAACACAGGAACGTTTCATCACTTCACAGTCTGGACTCTGACGGTGTTTCCCTGAGAAGAAACAACAATAACTGAAAAGCTCAGTGTGAAAACAAGAGGAGGGAAAGCATGGACGCAGAGAAGGAGGTGTTGGAAGTGACGGCTGAACAGAGGAAGTGTGAGAGCGTGGAGGACGAGGTGTAAAGATGAGGGTGTGAATCACGAGGCGATACACACATGGGAAATGATGCCTGTATGTGTGCCATATTAGCCCCTATGGATGAGATCTTCAAATCAAGCTTCAGTGAAGTATTCACAATGTACAGGAACATTTACAAACTTGACAGAAAATAACATCGAAACATCAAAAGCTATTATTATAATATAGGGATGAAAATTGAAGTTAAGAGGTGTTTCCACATGTATTAATAAAAAAAAAATATGCATGCACATTCTTTTAAGTCCTTGACTAATAGCAGTTATAACAACTGAAGAACAAAAAGAGCCATTTTTGTCGATAAACTTTTGAAAATAATGTAGTGCAAACTCATCTTAATTCTGTTAAGTTAAAAAATAAATGAAATGCAAAATAATTAAAAAAAACAAGTAATGATAAGAAAAGAAATCAACAAAAGGGAAAAAAGGATCTTGCCCATCAGTCTCTCACTCACATGTGCGTAAAACAGCTGACAGAACAGATCCTGGGTCAGTCAGCAGAGCAGCAAAAGAAATCAAAGCTTTGTTGAACACATGATCACAATTTCTGAAATTACAATTTTGATCAGAAAACAGATCATTCAGCCCTACGTCAGAGTCTTCCTGATCTGATTCTACTACCTCCAACAAAATATCTGCAATAATCCCACAGACTGGGAATTGTCTTCAACTGGCTGTTAGGGAGCACAAACATAACAGAAAGTAAATCAAACTGTGCCCTCAGCCAAGATGAGAAAGGAGAGCAGCTTTTAGTGTTGTTTTCTTTGATTATATTCAGACTTGTTGTTCCTGCATGAATGAATTTATACCAGGACGGCCAGCCGAAGTCACATTTGATCACGTGAGCTTCTGTGAGATCTCATGTCTGTGGAATCACTGCCTCAAATGTTGAGTCTGAACGAAAACAAACCAAATAAGCCAAAGAAACTCAATTTAGGTCTTGATGGAAAATGAGACTATTTTTGGTCATGTTGCTGTGTCATGAATGAATCTGCCTCCAAAGAGCTCATCATTATCTTGGTTTCATCACCTCAACAAAGAAAAACTGTTCAAATGTTTCTGTTCCCATGGTTTGCTATTAAATAAAACCTCTGTTTTTGTTCAGTTTTATAATGATGGATGAAAAACCCAACAGTAAATAGCCCCTGGTTATGGGAGGCAATTCGCCAGGGGGGTGTAGAATTGTTTATGGTAGATTTGTTAAAGCATATCTATCAAAATGTATATATATCCGCTATGAAAATGGCAATTCCACACAGATTTCAGAATATTTATTATGGATTTGTCTTTCTTGCTAGCGAGCTCTTGCTTATGTCCCATAAACTATCTCCACACAAACACATTCACAGCATCAGGAGGTCATCCTAGAACAAACTGTTACCAACAGATATCTAAGTCAATTAAGTAAATGTCCTTTCAATGACGAAATTACAGCTAAGATAATGTACGTTAGCACAGAAAATAGTTTTTTATTTAAAATGGTAATTTTATAACAGTTCAATCTTAAAAGAAAGTGCACGTGGGTGGGTGATGAAAGACATCTCCAGGATACTGTCTGTTTCATAAAGCAGACAGTATTGAGCCAAAGCAGCAATAATAGTAACAGTCTGTATCAAATACAATGAAATTTCAACAAATAACTTTATTAAAATAGGTTTTTGTGTTTATTTATATGCTTATATAGATGAGAAAACATAGTGTAGCCAGATTGGTTTTTCCTGATGAAGGTGCAATTTCAGCCAGCCATTGAATTGGTCAGAAAAATATTTGGCTCAAGGCCAAACTTATTTGCTGGCCCTTGGTTTATCCTGTGTGATCCAAGGATTGTCACGTCAAAGATGGTCCGAATTATCTTTACATGTGTCATTGAGATTGGATGTCTGGTTTTGAAGTAGAGGTCAAATACTGCAAACTGACTGACTTTGAGGCTGTTTCTGCAGCTTTGATCCTCTCATATGGAGTCAGCCTGTCCAAAGTTTATTGTTGTTATTGGCACTGATTTAAAATGAATCCTCTTCTGAGTCTGAATTGTGGTGCGAGCCTCAGCACTAAGCTTTGTCTGACTTCTCTGTCATAACAAAAGTGATCCACATCTTGGCATGTTTAGCCTACATTTTCCAATTATCTTTGTGCGTTCTCCTATATTTCCCACTACAGCATACCTGCACCTTTTCTTCATCTCTCCTATATTCACCGTCTCATGTGACCGGGGACACTGCTGCAGTCTTAGTCATAGCAGACGATACGTCTCTGAAAAACTTCCGCCCAGCTCAACTCAAACAGTTGAGCCTGCAGCTCAGCGCGAGAGCTGAGGATAAACTGGTTAAAGCTCTCTGCACCGCCCTGCAACAGTTTATTTCAAACAGCACAAGCAGACGTGTAACTATGGAAACCTGGATGACCCCTTGACCATCTCTGCTACCTCCTTCCTTGCTTTCATCCGACATCCTCCCATCCCACGCAAGAGAGCAGAGAGAGGTGAGAGGGGCAGAAAACCCCCAAGAGAGCAAAGAGTCAATTTACACTAAATCTCCATGAGCCGATTCCTCAGACGCTGATCCTTCACACCATCGCTCACAGCATCCACACCTGAGTGAGGAGAACACAGGGGAAAGCTGCCTCTCTCTCTCTCTCTCTCTTTCTTTCTTTCTCTTCTCTTACTGCTGTCTTTGCTCTCCCATCTCTGCCAAACCTAAAAACAGCATTCAGTATTTCTGAACATCTTTGCAGCCTTGACTTGCTGTGCATCTTCTTTTCCTGGATTTGGCGGAAGAGAGCGACACGCCAGCCTCCCACCTGCAGCTGTCATTCGTGTTGACAAACAGCAGTCACTGGTTACTGAAAGCTGTCCTGATTTGAAAGCTGCTATTAATAAAAATCACTCACACATATTATGACTCAGGGAAGATGGCCAATTAAAGCTGCACCGGGTCCTTAGAAATCATGAGGGAGAGGCTGCAGCAAAACAGATTCTCACATTTTCTTTAATTGATGAAACTTTTGAAAACAGACCTCAAGCTGCTCCTTTTCATTTCATCATCATCCAGATCAAACTGACTGAACTTTGAATACCTGACAAGTGTAGCTTGCATGGTTTTAACGATAGGCCAACAAGGGCAGCAAGGGCTTCTTAAACCTTTCCCCACAAAGTTATTCCTTTATCACTCAAGTATCATTCAGGACTTGTGGCACAAGCAGAAATAAACCTGTTTTCAACCTGATGCCAAAATAGTTCTGGTTTAAAAAATTTTATTTGTGCAAACCTCCCTGGCAGTAATTTTTTGATGACTACTCTCTTCACAGTTTTAAACAGTATTATTTTGCAGTTAAAAGTTGTAGTTAAGAGCCCCTGTGATATCACAAATACCTGTAAAAACCACGGTGACTCTAGACTTCACAGCATTTAACCGGTTTCACAGTAAAATACTGAAATTAAAATCCTCTGTTATATCACAGTGTGTTACTGTAAACTTTGAATGTGTTGAATGAACTTCTGGAAACTTTATAAACAAAAGGTGCCATCAAACCAAGTGGACGTTCTTTTGACTTTTACTGCAAAAACTTGTGAAATGATAACTGCCATCATCTCAATGAGGATAAATTTATGGTTCAAGATGCTCAAAGAAGTGACATCTCATCACCTAAAAATAGTCACACAAGCACACACTGACTTATTTTCACAGCAGGGTTCAAAAGGTAAGCAGCGTCAGGTTTGATTACAGCTGGGAAAAAATCTGTCTCAGAGTGAGTCGTCTGCACGGAGGAGGATCTTTGGCCTGTCTGTTTGCTTTGCTTTGGTTTACAACATCACAGCCCGGCTGCTGAAAGTGAGTCAGCTCTCTGTGTCTGATTGATTTCACCTCACAAGGTGTGAAAATAATATTTGTCCTTTTGCTCTCGTTGGAGTAAAGAGTGCACAGGTTTAGAAAAATCAGTCACTGCTGTTTACATTTCAGAACAGTCAGTTTTTATATGGTTTGTATTCAACAGTGTGCTTTTCTCCTTTGATTCAATATTTTCAAACTCACCTAGCTTTAGTTCATCAGAAATAAGGCGCAAAGCATGAAACTTTTTAGCTTTTGGCACAAGCTTTATTTTTTTATTAGTTTTAGATTTATTTTCATTGTTTGAAGTCTACAGTAAGGATGATCTCCCTTCACTAGCCTGATCTTTTCAAGAGAAATTCACTGGAAGTGATACAAACCCTGACACACATGCAAAAGTCTGAAATGTCTGCAGAAAGATGCTTCAAAAGATGAAACAACCATGCAGACAGCATCCATTCTAAGGGAGCAGCTGCGAATCTGTCTCAATGCAACTTGTTTTTTTTATCAACATGCAGACAGAGAGAAACTTTTCCTCAGCTCAAGAGCAGACTGGACTTTTCTGGGCTTAGTGTTTGACTTTCCTTCTTCAAAAATTGCCGGATAAACAACGCTCTGTCACCTGTTTGGCATCAGACGCCGCGATTTTCTCGTGGGAGTCAGGTAGCTCTAGGACAAAGTGGGAGGAAAGAGCAAGTGTTTCCCATCGTCTCTGCTAAAACCAATATCACCTCTGCTGTTTTTATCCCTCCCTCCTGTGTTATTTTTTCCCTCGCAATCTCCTCCATCTGTCTCAGGACTCTCCTTCCGTTCGAGCCGTCATTGCCACCCTCCCTCTGTCTCTCCCTCTCTTTTGCTTCTTTTTCAGTCTGCACCTGGTTCAGGAGCAGCAGCATGACTCATAGAGTCTGACTTTCATAAAGGGGCAAAAAATAGTCAGACCTTGTGCTGGGAAAAGCGAGTGAAGGATCTGTTTTTAAATACTTCAGGGTCTTGATTTATTGCTTGGGCTAAATATAAAGATGGCTCTCTTGAGTATAGATCAAATGAGGGATAAATAATTTAAAGATTGTCATTAATAAAGATTTTGCAGGTTGTACACTGAGGAGTAATGATCTCCTTTTTAACAAAGTGGTGGATTTCTGCAGCCTGCAGCCTCAGCATGGCCTCAGTTTACTGAAATGGACAGAGGTCACAGTGAGGGGTAACTCTGAGCACATACGATGCATCCTGCACCCCATCACAGCCCATTTCACTGCCACTAACTTCAGCTACTCCAAAACTTTTGTAAGACTAAGTCAGATAGACCTAGCACTTGGTAATAAATGACCCAGGTTAAAAGAAACCCCCTCTAACACCCGGAGTACATGAGCTGGTGTAAGATTACCTCGCTGCAGGGGACGAGGAGCTGCCTATCCTCTATAAAAATGAAAGATATCCACTTTTAGCTGCTCTAAGTCTAAATCAAACTGCTCTGCTGCTCCCAGAGATTTGGTTCTGTGAGGAGCCTCAGAGCTGTAATCACTTCCAGAAGTACTTCCTTCAAAGCTTTGAATGGATGGCCTTTATATCAAATCCTTTGTGGCTGTGAGGTCTTTGCTCAGCGCTGCGTGTACCGTACATAATGTTATAGGCTATTAAAAGACCGCGATGAGCATGGATTTGTCCTCATCTGCACTCTGGAGATGTGATGGCACCATGTGCTCTGAGGCTCTTCCAGAAAATATGCAAAGTGCATCTCTGCTCAGTGGTTTTCATTTGTGAGTCGTTCTTACCTCAAAATCAACTCTTGGTCTCCACGACAAATATCCCTATGTCATTGACAAAATTAAGAATTTTTAGAGCACACTTTATATTTTCTCCTGAAATGCTTCACACAGACAATTGCAAAGCTGAACAGAAAACTCTTTGAACCCACAGACCATGAAAGATTTATGACGCATTTAGCCTTTCAAAGGGACTGTGAGGACTTTCAAGGTGATGTTGAAAAAGTCTCGTCTTTGGAAACACGACTGACTGTATTTCACAACTTAAAATGAGGTTATCAGTGCAGAAATAGGTTATTTCTGAATCCTAATTCCTTGCTTCCCGGTCAAATCAAGCAGGACTGGATTGATTTACGGCACAGTAAAGTCTCTATGGCAACGCCACGCAGGCTGACAGGGTTTAGCCGTGAGAAGAGTGATGTGTGTTTTTCTCTGCTGAAAAAGATTTCTTGGACTTATTTAGTAGTTTTAGTGGAAGCAGGAGCTGAACTTTCTGACGGAAACAGAACAAAAGAAAGCTAAACAGGAGTGTGATAGAGCACGGGCTTATGACCTAAACACAATCTAAAAGCTAAGACACAAACGTAAACCAACACATGCCTTGGGTCACCATGACAGTGGGGAGCAAAGGCTTATGGGTAGTGGAGTCTTAATCATTAGCACTACTGCTAGCTTTCCTGAAACTCATCACAGCTGGTTTATGGCCAATACTAACAGGACACCTGTTTTTTCTACTTTTTTTAATCAGTATATGTATCAAAAAGTTTTTTTTTGTGTGTGTGAATCCTTTTGCCCCCTTATTTCAGGATAAATTCAACCTTCAAAATCTCTCCTGAATTAGTCATTTTTTTAATGTTTTAAACTGTGTGAAATACTAAAAAAAGAAGCAGATTTGGATTTTCGTAAGTTTCCCCTTTATGAAGACTGCAGATGTACAGGATATATTCAGACAATGATTGAGTGTGCCATGGGCTGATACAATACTAATCGATATTTCATACTCTGATACAGGACATACAGTAAGATATGACATGATTGCATACTTTGCACTATATTACAATCGTGTTGCGTTTGGGTACATTACAATAAGTGGTACTACATTATACAGCACATCACATTGAAGTTTGTTGTGATTTAAGACAAAAACTAATGAGATGTGATAAAATACCTTTTTTACCCCGTTTCTCAGAGCTGTCTGTGCAGTATTTCTGATGCTTGCAGTGGGATTTTTTTAATCTGCTGAACACAGCTGCTTAATGAATCCAATGAGACAGAACTGTTCCCTATTAAACAAAATTAGCTCATGAAATGGTGAGGTAAAATGGTTAAAAGGGTAAAAAAGTGCAATTTTAAGTGTCACTTCAGCATAACAAACGGCCCATGTTATTTAGTATGGACACATTTTTCTGACTATTTACGTATTAAACATTAATTTACACTAATTGAAAGGGAAGTGAGGTCATATAAAAAACCACACATTATTCACAGATGTGACGATTGCTGTGGTTTTTACTGGATGCCTGTTCTCCAATAGCTTTCTGCTGACAGAGGAAGTAAATGGCAGAGAGTCTTGGAGGTAGTGACAGGTGGATCCTGAGCTGTCCCCACTGACATCATTAGCACATCTAATGAAGACAAAGCTAATTAGGCATAATGAAGCTGCAGCGCTTGTTTTCTTTTCTGTCTGTGTCTGACTGTCACACAAAGCCAGGTCTGCTGCTGTCAGTCAGAGACTCTGCTGCTCAAACAGCTCCAGTCTCATCCAGTGTCCACCACACAGTTTCTGGGTTCCCTTTCAGAAAGCACTGCACAAAGATTGCTTTTTTTTACCCAGTTGTGCATGCTCTGATTAATTATACCTGAATGTTTGGCCTCCAAAATTCTCCCTCAGCAAGTAAAACCTGGATAACTGGCTGTAACTGGAGAAAAGAGGCACTCATTAGAGCCGGGAGATCGACCAGAAAGTACAAGCATTTTTTGCCAAATTGTTCCTGGAGGCTTCGTTTGGTTTTAGGTAAAGATTTTTCAAGTGTTTATTTTTCAAGTGTTGTCCTCAAGGAATTTAAATATCTGCAGCTCTCACGCTCTCCAATAACCAGCCAAGATCCTGTAATTTAAAGCAGAGCACAAGCTCAATAAAGCAATATCACAGTTAAATCAGTGTCTCTTCAGGAGAGAGACACGATGAGGCTAAATTTAGCTCCCTAAGCTTGATACTAAGGTTGTGTCCAAAACCAAAACAGGAGAAGCAAGAGCCACAATCTCAGCATCTAAACTTTTCCCTCATACATTAAGAAAGAGTATTCTGATTTTATAAACTGCAAATGTGGATCCAAAGTATCGATACTAGACTGAGCGTGTGCAGATTTTCAAACCACACAGCTATTGCAAACGTTTCTATTGCCAAAACAAACAGCATCGGTAAGAGAGAGCATACCTGACGGGTACCCCTTGTGGTTTGGAAAGGAGATGGTATGAAACAGTTGGTGAAGATTTTTTCCCACTGGGTCAGTAAAGAGATGAATCATCTGATAGCTCAGGGAGCTGCATGTATGTGACAGACCTGATTGATGGCTTTAATAAACCTGCTAACACCAGGCTTAACAGGCTTAACAGGCTGTCAGACACACGGGGCAAATGTCTGTGTCATCATATCTGTGTCATATCTGTGCAGGGTTTAAAGGTATGAGGTGCTATAAGCTTCTGGATGTGTGCGTGTAGATTTTAGTTAAGTGTCAAAGTGTGTGTGTGTAGGTAGTTTAATAGCCGAACATAAGGTGCTGTGATTAAACAGCAATAACTGAAGGTGAAGTGTCTTATGGTGCTTTGCATCTCCAGCAGCTTTTAAATAATTGAAGTGGTTGTTGACAACACCTTCGGGTTTGGTTATACTTGGAGAAAAACACTACAAGATGGGTAGTTAGCTGGAAAAAAAATTGCCGCAAATATTTTTTTCTTCTAATTTTTCAGAAAGAACTTTTAGAAGCTGGAAGAATCATTCTTCTTCTTTAAGCTGAGGCTTTCTATTAATCTTTCAATTAATTTGTTACAAGATAGCAAACATGAGGGCTGCACAATAAGTTTTCTGCCAGTAAAAAAAGCCTCTGATTAATTAGATTATTTTTTTAAGTCCCATCACTAGTTTTTAGCAAAACAAGTGGGAAGTCTCATAAGGTTGGGACTGCAAGAAGTCCTCCCTTCACAAGCAAACTCTGGATGTAGACTTGATCATAACCTGTCATTTCTCTGAGCACTGGGCAATGCAACAAAAGGACAACAGGTGCATTTCTAGATTTTTTTTACGCCTTCTGAATTTAACACTCTGTGTGGTGAACAAACTGCTGTACACACTCCTCTCATTCACAACATTACTACCATTGTGTGGAGTCATTAAGTAGTGAAGCATTGGCGGAAAAAGCTACGTAAAGAGCCCATTTGTTTCAAATATCAGCCTCCAAGCATTGACTATTGTATCACAAAGGTCAGGATGATGATTTATTGGCTTCTTGATATTTTGTCCCACCCCTAATCCTTACCTGACCCATGTGATGTCATCTTTGCACGAAACATGAAAACGATATTATATCAGCACAGAGGAGCTCCAGTTTTCACTCACAAGACAAATGAAGAGTCAGAGCTGATCAATGTTTCTATGAGGGTTTCAGTTAGGAGTGGAGAATATAGCACATCAATATACAAGTGTCTTTGGTCACTTAATGTTTGTCCTCCTTACCCTCAGTTTTTCAAAGCAACACATTTATTGGCATTTGTGTTTGTAGAGAAGGTTTTTTTTCATGTATCTCCAGCAGAAACACATCGACACTAGTGTGTATTGTTTTGTGTTGCATCCCTGTAATCGTTCTGTATTGACTATGAGTTTTAGCTAAACAGTGTTGGGCTGGATCCTCCCCCGTTCCAGAAATGTGAAAGTTAAACCATTTTTTTTTCTGCACGAGTCCTCAATCTCAATATTCAGGCAATTATGCACATAATAGAAAGGATTTGATGATTCACCAGAGCCTCACAGACACTGAAAACATGAATTAGCAGGCTGGCAGTGAGGGGAGCTGCAGAGAGAGAGAGAGAAAGAAGGGGCGCGGTCTGCCTCAAGGGAGAGCTGCTCGCATCCTCGGCTCGATTTTTGTGTTTCCACAGAAACAAGCGAGCGTTAACGTTCCCTCCAAGTCTATTACACGCTCCCTGGAAAGCCCAACTCCAGCACCAACTTTACAGCCGCTAATCCTTACTATCCCTTAAGTCTTATTAGATACTCACAATACTTCTCAGCAGGTTAACGTGTTAATCTGGCAGAATAAGGCTGCTGTGAATATACAGGGCTTAGACCCTCAAGCTCCTTAGCTCTTCTTCTCAACAATAAAAGCAGACTATTACACCCATAAAGCAAGAGTTTCTCCTCATGTCGGAGAGACTGATGTTGTTTTTAGTCTTAATATCCTGCTCCAATGTCCTCTGATTCTCCACACAGAGGCAGCGCACAGCATCAAGCAGCCAAAGCTCAAAGATGTTATGAGTTGGTACTTTTCTCTCTTGTGTGTTTGCACAGAGACCCATTTGCATGAATATAATACTTTCTCTGAAACTCTTTATTCAGTTTTGGTTTATCAATAAGTCTGCATATTATTAAAAAGTAATAAAACACCATCTACACACACTGCAATGAGTGTGAAGCATCTCTCTGTTTGTGTTTGTGTGAGTAACCGCGTCTCGGCTTTGCTTTTACCATCATCTCTCAGAAGCTCATTAAGGCCCAGCATTAATACAACAATAATGGAGGAGAGGGGAGCAGCTAATGGATGAGTCACAGCCAGAAAGAGACTGTTTTCTGCATATGAGTCGATGCAATCCTCTGGGCTATGTCTGGATTTGTGCTCCAGCTAATACACTGATTTGCATTCTCACTTTTGCAAAGTCATGGATCCTCGTCGATTCGCTGATCCCCCAAAGACGTCAGCAGATTTGGGGTTTATGTTGCTGAAAATTTGAATATTAAATATCAAACTTATTCATGTAAGCAGTGATGCTCTGAGGTTTGAAAACCACAGAGGCAGAGAGTTTAATGTCACCTTGACAAAAGTTCAGTGTCAGCTTTCACAGCACAAATAGAGTCATGACCGTTCATTTCCTGGATGTTCTTTTTTGAAATGTAGTCAAAGAAATCAAGCAAATCCTAAAGTTTGACTTCTAGTTAACTTTGTATCTTCACCTGAGACACCGTGGCCTTCAAGTGCCCTCAAAGATAACCAAAGATAATCAAACACATCCTCTAGGGTATCTGAAACATAAAAAAATTTACATTTTCCTGTGTATGGAAACTCATGTCCCATACACCCATGTTTTTAACTTGGAGCCAAAGTAAATGTTTGTGCCTGATTTATCACAAGTGGAAGGAGAGATGATACACAGCAGCTTCTGGAACAAATCATCTCTTCAGAAAAAATTAAAAGATTTGACCACACTTAGTTTCTGTAATCCAGTCTGAATCTATCCATCTGTTTGGATTAGGATGATCCAGATATTTGGATTAGAGTTATTCTGACATAAGTGTTTTACAACACAAACAGGTTTTATCTCGAGTCATTGATCCAATCTGACTTTACCATAATTTTTCTAGTGACTTGTTGTCAAGATTAAACCTAATAACTTTGATCAGATGCAATTCCTTTCCCCTGCAGGGCTCAGGCTCTTTCATGGTGTTTATTTTGCTGCTGTTTTATTTCATCATCATGACGCATCTGTTAAAAGATGCAGTCTCAACACAGAAAAAATGGCAAGACTAGTCACTTTTTGGCTTATGTCAATTTATTTTAGTGAGATACAGCCCTCTGACACTCCTGCCATTATCAAAAAAATTGTCGTCGTGGAGTTTGCATCATGTTCTTAACGCATTTGTGTTAAGAACAATGTTGTGGGCATGAAAATGTACCACACGGCACATCTCTCTTACATGTGCCATAGCAGAGCAGTGTATTGTGACTGACTTTGGGGCTGAAGTGTGCTTGAGCACTGCCTGACCAGTGTGACCTTGCCCCTAAATATTTAATGTTTTTTTCACAGAAATGTTCAGATCTTCTTTTTTTCCATCCACTTTTTGTCTCTAACACCACATTTCTGCTGCAGAGAGATGATTTCCTGCCACAGAGATCATTAAAGTTTATGTGATCTAAGGGCTAATGACCGGACAGCAGAGTGCCTGCAGCGTAAAGGGCACGCTGGGGAGCAGCTGCACACAGGTCCCTACACCTCCAACCCGCTAAATATTTAAACATGTTGTAGGCGGCCAGCAGTCGTAACTCACTTCTGAAAATCACATTTCAGATGACTGAGTCGCTCTTGATTGAATAAGCGGCCGTCATCTCTGGGCTACAAGAGAAGCAGAGGAAAGTGTTCACTAATGACATTATATGCACCCACCAGTCCATTAGCAAACTCCGAGAAAGCTGGAGGTGGAGTGAGGAGATGAGTCGCAGCATCATGTTGGTGTTTGGATGCAGAGGAGTTTGCATGTTGTGGCCATGTGACTGATGTCTATACGGCTGACTTCAACTCGTGTGCTCAAACTTCAGGCTTCAACTGGATATTAAAAGTTTGCCGGGAGCTCATCGATAACTTCACAAGTACTAATGTCAGCAGCCTGTAGAGGTTGTTTTAGCAGCTGTTTCTCTGAGAGTCTTTAAAGCACAAAAATAGACAAAATGTTCAGTTTAGTAGCCTCATCAGCAGACACCAGACAGAAAGCTCTCACTTGTCAATCAAAGCAATCTATCCTTGTTATACCTCACTTTATACTTTAATATGATTTAAAGCGCCTGTGAGCACTTTTTCACCTTTGTTTGAAACCAGCTGAAGTCATTATTTTACCGCCCCTGTGAGCTACAGAGCAAATGAAACCATGATTGACAAGCTGTTTGATTTATGTTTCTAATTTTAATGTCTGAATATGCTGTTAGGCAGGTGTCACATATAATGATTATCAACCTGCTAAAACAGCTTTTTGCATCTCTCACAGTACAAGTTCTCTGTGAGTGTTGTATTTCAGACAGCAACAGGAAATGTTCGTGCTGGGAAACACATCAAAAACATAGTTGGCACAAACATATTGTTTCGATAAGCTTCTGCAATGTCACAAGATTTATTTACAAATAGTGTACCATTAATTTTTCACCAAGATCTTGTATTGTTAATGGGAGAGTCTGTCCACTGAGCAAAGTCCTCTCCTCCAGCTCATCCCAAAGATTCTCAATGGGGCTAAGGTCTGGACTCTGTGGTGGCCAATCCATGTGTGAAATAGATGTGTCATGCTCCCTGAACCACTCTTTCCCAATTTGAGCCCCATGCCAGAATCCTGGCATTGTCATCTTGGAATATGCCCGTGCCAATAGGGAAGAAAAACTCCATTGGTGAAATAACCTCGTAATTCATTATATTCAAGTAGTCAGATGACCTCATTCTTTGGACACATAATGTTGCTGAACCTGGATCTGAGCAACTGCAGCAACCCCAGATTATAGCACTGCCCCCACAGGCTTGTACAGTAGGCACTTGGCATGATGGGTGCATCACGTCACCTGCCTCTCTTTTTACCCTGACGCACCCAGGACGACGGTTCCCCACCATCCTTCCAGTTTTTAATAATGCATTGAACAGTTTCTTATAGTCGTTTGTACTATCTCCTTAGATGTTGTGCTCTGCTTAATGCATGACAATGATTTTACCCTTCTTAAACAGACTAACATCTTTTCCACGACCAGAGGATGTGTCTTTCACTGTGGTTTTTTAAGAAAAGAGAAGTTACTCTTGCATCAGCTGGGGTTAAATAACTTTTTGCCAGCTGAAAGATAATTGCCTATGCAATATAGGAGGCTTGTACCTATTTGCTTAGTTAAATCCTGGTGGTGACTTTGTTTTTTTAAGCCAGGCAGTGTACATAGGTGCTGTTTAGGTCTGGAATTAACAGTTGGATAAGAAATCAGCTCTAATTTTGATCCTCTTTTCTCTCTGCAGCTGCCATCGAGGCCTGTCTTGGTCACATGCTGAAGCGGCGAGCGGCCGGCTTCCTCCGCAGCGACAAAATCGCCGCCCTCTTCACTAAAGTCGGCAAAGTCTATGAGACAGCCGACGAGGTTTGTCGTAAAGTGCAGGAGCAGCTCCAGCAGCAGGCCGATCTCACCAGGTGGGTCACAGGGTTAGTCTCTTCTAGACCCTTACTCGCACTCAACCTCTCTTGATTTCATTTCTAAGGTTTATTATTGTTTTCTGATTGGAGATTTTCCACCAGATGACTTAAGAACAACCATCAGAATTCAGAAACTGACACCTTTACGAAAGAGGAACTGTCCTGTCAGAGCCTGATTCACAATCCAGTGGTGGGAAATTTGTTTTCTGCATCTTGATATTTGATTTGTCCAGTTTTCACATAAATATAATCTTCAAAACAACATGGAGCTAATGCAATGTTGAATGCAGATCACAGGCACACTCATTCATATCTATCTCGCAGCTAAATGTCACAGCAGCTTCTTTATTGTTTTTTGGCACCACAAAATTAAACACACATCTTCTTTCTGCCTGAAACAAATCCTGGAGACATTGAGACCTCCTTTGACCTTCATGCAGCTTTCCTTTAGGTACATTCCACCATTTCTAGGACTTACAAATGTAAATATATAAAAAGATTATTTTCCTTCTCTCTCTTTCTCTTCTGCTCACACAGTTATTCCACTTATCACACAGCCACAGACACACTCCATCACCTGCAGACTCTCTCTGGTCAGCTGAGTGTTTACTAAAGCTGAGCTGTCTGTGTTCAAACCGTGATAAGCCTCAGGTCTGTGTTTAGGTGTGTGTGTATTTCTGCACGTATGAGTGTACACACAGAGGATGATAAACTGCTTTATCTGCAGGCACTTAGGTACGAGCAAAGCTGTTTGCAGGCCCATTAATTGTCCATTAGCCCGAGCCACATGGCTACCACGCCTCACCAGGACTGTGGAGACACTTCCAAATGGAGGACAGAAAAGCTTTGTGCAACAGGCTTACACACACACACACTCACACACACACAGTTACAGTGAGAGAACATGAACATCTCTGTCTGCTTAGGAGAAAAACAATGAAACAGAGTCATATTGTGCATCATAATTGCAGTACGGCAGTGATATTATGTGATGTGAATCAGCGCTCATCTCTGTGTCTTCATCTCAGTCTCTTCCTCTCATTCACCCGTCACATCTCATCGGCCTTTATTTCCCCAGACACACGCCCAATATACACACATACACACACACACACACACACACACACAGCACACAAACACACACACAGCACACAAACACACAATTACAGCTCTTTATTGTGCATGGATCTGCTCCTGCATGTATGCACACAAACGTTTACACACCAGTGTCCCCACCCTGCCCCCTCTCCCTCTTTTCCTCCCACCCTCATCCCACCTAAGGGCTCCATCTCTCATTTACCCTGGTTGTCATGGCAACGTGGAGGCAGAAGTGCATGATGGGAAACATGAGAGAGAGAAAGAGAGAGAGAATATGAGCAGACATCAACAGAGGAGTTAGACGGTGAAGTGAATGGTAATTACAGCAGAGCAGGGCTACGTGTGTGTGTGTGTGTGTGTGTGTGTGTGTGTGTGTGTTTGTGTGTGTGTTTTTGTGTGTGTGTGTTTGTGTGTGTGAACACCAGGGGCAGGCTGGCTGAAGGGGTTGTGTTTCAGCTCCTGTTTGCAGAAGCTGGCTGCAGGCAGACTCTGCGCGTCCCTGTCTCTGTGATGTATCACCTTTTGTAACAACATTCTTTTTTTCAACCTTTTCCTGAGCGAGAAGCAAAATAAAGAATCACCAACAGACTATTCTCTCCACCTCTTCTCCTCTCCTCCTTCCATTCCTGTCTTTGTTTCACTGACTCCTGGGGTAAAGAGCAAAACTGGTATATCATCTGCATGCATTGACCACTCTGAAGCTTTAAAACCTTTGACTGATGATTTTACTTTTTTTTAACACCAGCTGAATTTCAACAGGTGTTTTATAAATCAGTGCAAGATCTTTAGTGTGGTGAAAACAGGACTAATAACAATCACGTGATCAGATGTTTGATAAGCAAACCATGTTAGAAAAAGATCAAGTCTAAATGTTCACTCCTGAGAGTATGTAGGACATGCACTCCTGCAGGAAAGCTAATCTGCCTGAACATCTGTCTAAATGTCATTGCATTGATGCACCTCTGCGTGAATGCAAACTGTTTGCATCATACAAAATGCTCATTAAACAGTGAAACCATGCAAAGCAAACCCACACGATTATTATCACAATCCAGCTCCGTGCGAGACAAGAGATGCACGCCATGCCTGATAATTTGCCCTGACATATTTCTCCTCTCATTTATTTGTGAGCTCAAAATGCAATCTGTTTGTAATCACTGCAGTCGATTCTGTTAGCCCCACAATGACATTTGTTGACATTTTGAATTCATAAAGACTGACAGTAGAGCACAGCACGAAGGAGGAGAGTCAGCGTGACGTTTGAGATGATGTTTCCAACGGGGAGGTAAACACAGCGAACAAACAGTCGCTTTGAGGCAATATGGTGGATTAGAAAGGCAGACACAGACCCAGGATCAGCACACACTCACAAACCTAAGCCCTTGATATACACAGCTGAGAGTCAGGGCTCGATTCGCTGAAGAAATGGAGGGTTAAAAGCTCCACAAACTGTGAAATTTCTGCCTCTTTTGTTCTAATACCACTCTGCAATAAAACAATAAAAATTTCACTTTCTCTCCTCATCCAGCTTATTACATATTTGTCTTAGTCAGGATTGGAGCTCACTCCAGCACAAGTTACCAGCACAAGTCATCATCTGCTCTTGATACTAATGAGAAAACAAATCTTTGCTTTCATTTTGTGGTTTTCACATCTTGAGGACAGCTTTTTTGAATTTCAACCCTCAGCTCCACATCATGACAGATAGTCCCTCCTCTCCTCTCCCTCTTAAGTGTGGTTTAGAGAGGTTGGTGTTTCCCAACTTCAGGATGGATACATTGAACTGAAAAAACAGTGTCAGTTTCAAAACTTACAAAATGACTCAGTGGCTTCAATTTTGGTCGCGTATGTGGCCTTGTTTCGCGAGATAAATGTCACGGGGTCGTTTGAGTCAAAGGAGTTTATTCTTATGAGAGCATGAATCTGTTCAGCAAATGTCAGAGCGCTCCGTCTGCACGTCGGATAATGAGACGTCTTGTTTGCTCGGCTGACATCTGACCTGAAGGCACCAGAGTTCAGGCCAGGACTCGAGCACAATGATGGCATCATCCTCTGGTCCTGTGGAGGGTGTGCGTGTGTCGTCACATTGGACTGAAGTCTCTGAGGTCACAAAGTCTGAGAGGGAATCCTCGGTGGTAATCCTACTGAGGCACAAAGAGGAGTTTGAGTCAGACCTGTAGGTGGATTTTCAAGAATGTCCAGGCTTCTTTTTTAAATGATGAGCACGTTCTCACAGTAAGAGACTTGGTGCACATTTATGTACTATGCAAAGCACTGTAGCTCCTCAGAATCAGTCAAAGTATAAAGCTGACGAACAACATGCTCTCACACAGTCAGTCCAGAGTCAGACAGAGCTCCTGAGTTCATTAGGTCTTCAACACTGAGGAGTGAAGACCAGGGACCAAGAGAGGCAGAAGTTAAAGCTTGAACACAAAACATGAAATAATAAGGATGAGGTGAAGCTCAGCCCTGGAGGCTCCTTAATCTGTGGACCATCCTGTCTGTTTGGATCTGTTCTTCTCTTTGACATCATCCTGATTCCCCCAACCCACAGGAGGACTGTGAAAATCGTGACTTCACTGAAACCCTTTCTTCACACACACACACACACACACACACATATGCAGGGATTTCCAGCATCGTGACTGTGGCAGAAGAGTCCCCCACCCCTCTGCACACACACACAAACACACACAAACACACACAAACACACCCATTAGCTCGTTGAAGTGTGTGAATGGTTTTGTCTGATTTCTGGTGTCTCAGGGATCAAACTGAGTCCGACTCCTTTCTCCATCATCACACCAACAGTCTTCCTCCATATTCATGAAACACTCGAGCCGGCTGATGTTAGAGGGAAACCTTTTGTCTGACACAGCGGAGGCAAAGCAGTGATCATCATATTTAATAAATAAAGATGAGTTTTAATGAACGACAGTTTGGAGCTGCTTGTTAGGCTGTTAAATACTGCCTCCTCATGGTCGAACTATATTTAATGACTCACATTAATCTAGGGCTGGGCAATTAATCGCAAATTACAATGAATCACAGTATGGCCTGTTGCAATATTTTAATTGCAATAATGACAGTGCAATATTTCTGTAACCTGAAATGCATCAGGATATAAGAGACAATATTTTTATCTGGTGTTTTCTGCTCTACACCAGTGTTACTCAACCTTGCTCAAACAAAGGGATGAACAACCTTGAAAAACAGCAACAAGTAGCAATAAAAACAAGTTTGAAGTGGAATAATAGTCATAGAGCTACAAAAATTGGCAAGAATGTTCAAAGAAAACTTGGGAGAACTTGTTCAGCCCTACATTTATCTCTACAGTAACACCAAAATGTTGATAACTATTGAGCAATTAATAGCAAATTAGAATTGCAATGTGGCCAGATGCAGTAAGTCTTTAACCTTAAATGTGTCAGAATACTAGGTACAATTTTTTACAGCAGATGTTTTATGCTGCACACCAGTGTTACCCAACTGTTACTTAGTCCCTTAAAGTATGTGTAGTTTAGGGTGATCATATTCTAAAAACCCCAAAACAGGACACCCTACCCAACTTCTTGGAAATACTGCAAAAGTCAACTTAATGAGATAAAAAAAGTAGAAATTTCAACTTTTTATCTCAAAATTTTTACTTTTTGCCTCATAATTTTGACTCTATTACCTCAAAATTGCATTTTTCGACTTCAGCATTTTCTTTCTCAGAGTCAGTCAGACCATGTTTTCATGCATGCTCTACATCTTGACAGGTAGGTACATCAGAATAACATCAGTAGCTTAGTGCAGAGCTTCATTATAAATATGATTGGTGTGTAGAAAAAGCAGAGAAAAACCCAGACATTTTTGGGGTTTTATGAAACCCCCCTCCTGGACATAATCTTGCCACCAATAAGGAGGACATATCTGGGCAAAAGAAGACGTTTGGTCACCCTATGTAATTGCTGTTTTGCTGCATAAAAATTAATCTGAGCTAAGTCAGATAAATCGTGGTATATTGGTCGGGGCTTCATTCCTGCAGCAGAGCACAGTTTGTGTCGGCGTCTGGGCTCTTCTCTCCTCTCAGTATGTGTCCACAGAGCTGAAGAATGCTGAAGTTATGTCTGAAATACAACAGGTCAGATTCTGCAGGTGGATGCTGAGTGACAGTGACAGAGCAGAGGGAGTGAAGACGTCTCAAAGCCTGAACAGCCTATTGTATAACTGCTATTTGTCTCTATTTTCCTGCAGGAGGACGCAGAGCGTGGGCCACGAGCCCCTGAGGAGACAGGGCTCGTCCACCACCAGCCGCCCCCCTCAGCCGCTCTCTGCTCAGGCCATCAAACACATCTGGGTCCGCACAGCTCTGTTTGAGAAAGTCCTGGACAAGATAGTGCAGTACATCGTGGACAACTCCAGGTGATGTGTTTCTTCTCCTCAGCAGTGAGTCACGGCGCCTCTGCAGACCGCCGTGCAGCAGCCGAGCACTGAGCGGGTTGTTGAATCACCTGTTTAGTGTTTCTTTTCTGCTTTGTTCTGGATAACAGCAGCGTCCACGCTTGCTGCGTCACTTACTGAAATCATGCACTTCACTGATCAGAGGCTTTAACGCGAAGTGGGTCAGCAAGGTTCACGCATGTATGACGGCGTGATTCACACTCTTTGTACACACACACAAACAGCCAGCTGGAGTGTTGGGTGTCAGGCTGTGTTTTTGTTGTTCTTTTTGGCAGCTCAGCAAAAATAGAAAGATGACATCATGTTCAGACAAAAGCAGTGAGGTTTAGGAGCTCTTGTGTACAAGTTTAGTTTTAAAATTAAGTGCTGAAGAGTCCCACAGGAAATAGTTCACACACACTCATCTTTTCTTCTTTCAGCACGTCCTTCAGCATGTCTCAAGCAGAATTAAAAACAGCTGGACTGATAAAACAGTAAACATATTAAAAATTCAAAACCAAACTTGGAGAGGAGAACCAGAGATCCCCTCTGGGGTCACATTAACATAAACAGTATTGTTCCTTTCTCTTCCTCTCTCTGACTGAAGATGAGGTTATATGGCGTGTGATTTAATTTGGTGGAGTTTACATGCAGCCATGAATTTAATCAGAACGTGTGCAGTCAGGAGCAGATAGACTTTATTGATCTCCTCTGGAGAAAAATGAATGCACAAGCACATTTTTTTTTCACTTTACCTCAAAATATGCACTGATAGAGGGTGTAGTAAGGGAGCTGCACCAGTAGCTTTCAGCTGAGCATTTGGTTGTAGCTTTGGTTTCAAAACGTACTTTCAACTGTCATCTCAGAAACATATCACACTAGCTTTTTGCGGACAATATACATAACTCAAAAGTGTCAAAATACAGATTAATGTTTCAGGAGCAAGCTCAAGGTTCCATTGCTCGGTGGCCTGCTTCAGACAATGAAATACAGCAAAACATTTCATTGACGTCACCTGATATACAATTTTTACTTATCTTTTATTCATTTACATCCAGAGAAATTTAAATCCCTTGACAAATTTCATATTTATTCACTTGTAAACTAAAAAAAATTTTGTTGACACAGAAAACCTGTAAAGCCTACTTTTTGTACACTTTTTGAATCCACAGGAGAAATTGATAAGAGAATTTGTAAAGAACCTGATCCCTAAACAGAATAGATGAGAGCGTTGATACCAACTAAATCCTATCAACACCCATCCCTAGTTAAATTTGAGGTTCATAACAGACTCTGTACAGGTGCATTTATTAAAAGTGCTCCTTACAGTCCTTGCATTTTTTTAAAGCACTTTTTAGTTCAAGCCAGAGACCAGAAGTACAACCATGGTGACCACAGTCATTTCTTTTTTTTTGGCTCAGCTTCTCCTCCTTTTATCATCATCATCACATCAGTTGTGATGATTAGTCAGGTACAACCATGTAGCTTGGCTAAATTTTGACATAAATAAACATCACTGTGATTGGTCATCATAATAACAAGGTTACATCAATCAAACCTCTGCATACGTCTGGACTTATCTGACGTGTTGGACTCTTCCTAACTACTAAACCGTTGTTTCGTAACTACCGGAACAACTTTCATCCTGTTTGGAGATTGAAGGGCGTTCTGGGAAATCTCCAGCTCAGCAGGACTGCTCATTAAAATCAGCTGACATTTAATATTCCTGTGATTCACTGTGTGTCTGTGTGTTTATCCCTGCAGTAAATACTACGAGAGGGAAGCTCTGATGCATGACTCAGTCTTCGGGCCCATCCTGGCAGCCCTGCTGGGTGAGTATTTTACGCTGCCAACATCTCCTCCACAAATGTTCTGATGTTCATGTGATACCAGCCATCAGGTAAACACAAGCAACACCTGTTCCGGGGCTTACTGTCAGAAAAGTGACCTCAGACTGAACCACTGCTGAGAGGAAAACCAGTTCGGAGTCGCCTCCTGTGACAGTGTGACAGCAGACAGGAGACACAGTTTAATGAGCAGGAACAAACTGCTTCAGAAAGAAGCCGTCAGAGAGAGCGGGGCTGACGACGGGCTGTGGGGAGATAAACACTGAACACGCAGACTCCAGAGGAGACAAGGTGGATGCGAGGCCTTTAAAGAGACAGAGACCTGCGAGCAGACTGAAATAACGAGGAGCTCTGGTGGACGAGTCAAAAACTGCAGGGACATGAACAGACTTGATCACTGTGCCTTGACACATTAGCTGCCCGAAAAAACTATTTTTCAGGTCTCTAGGTTTCTGTTCCCCATTTTACGATTCATCATTGCCTCCCCTCTATTTAAGTTGCAGATAACTGACTCTGCTGCCGCCAGACAAACAGGTTAAAGCTTGGACACCAAACTTACATGATGTTGTGCTGCTTTCATAAAGACAACGTGATTTTCCAAGTTTCACCAATCAGAATGTAAACAAGTGAAGAATAATCGGGCCATGTAGATAAAACGTTTGAATGTTTGTGTTCTCAGTGGGACCTTGTGCTCTGGAGTACACCAAACTGAAAACATCAGATCATTTCTGGACCGACCCCTCAGCCAACGAGCTGGTCCAGCGCCACAGAATCCACGGAGCTCACCGAGGCCAAGATGCCACAGCCGGGCGCCGGCCTGCTCTGGGGGTGAGAGGGGTGGTCAGGGACATACTTGACTGAGCTGTTATTACAGTTACTTGTTTGATTGAATAATTTCTAATGTTTCCCTTTTTCTGCAGATCCGTAAGAGGCAGTCGAGCGGCAGCATGTCAGAGGATCGGTTTGCAGCATCAGCTAGGGAGTACGTCGAGTCACTTCACCAAAACTCCAGAACTCACCTACTCTACGGCAAAAACAACGTCCTGGTGCAACCGGTATGAATTACCACACTGGCTTTGTGACCCTTGAGCTGTTGATGTTTGTGTGTGTGGGCATTTTCAATCAACAGCATCTGCGTGGGACACATATCTGGAACATCTCTGCTACGTTTACCATGCAGGGGATGATGTGTAATGTGTAGTATAGTATACTTTCAACACAACCTAGAAATAAGAATCACAAAAATGCTTCATTTTTGTCATCTTACTGACTTTGCATGCAGATTTTTGACTCTTTTGTAGACTTTATTCAGATAAAAATCATTTCCATGTGATGCTGCTGAAGCCTGAAGCAGAACTCTGGCTCCTTCACACACGCACGGAGCAGCATTGTTCACCCACTCAGCTGGTGCACACATGAATTGCAAAAGACGGTTATATCATGTATTATTGTTCTGCGCACACACACAGACACACACACGCACACACTCCCTCTGTGTGTTTTGAATGTGTGATCTGTGAAATGAAAGCTGTCTTTCTCCTGCCAGTTATGTTTCTGCTCTTCCAAGAAGCAGTTTGACCCTGGACGTATAACGAGCATAAATCTGCCTCCCACAGAGCTCAGCCTCTGACAGAGATGCAAACACACATGACTGAACACACACACACACATAGAGGCATGGAGTCAGCTCTTACTGCTGCACACTCTGCATGCTGGATATCTGCTGAATGTTCTCTCTGCTCAGTTTACAACTTCTGCTTCTGGAGACCTGCAGAATTTTGTACTTGTTTGGTCCATAATAATAGCTGACACATACAAGTATCCATCCTCTAACTGAGCGTACATCCTCTCCTCCATACTTCACACCTCAAACTCTCACTGTCTTTCTTTTTCTTCTTCCTCCCCTGGTAGAAGAAAGAGATGGAGGTGTTGCGGGGTTACTTATCACTCCACCAGGCTGGAGAAAACCTCACCCTGAAGTGGACGCCCAACCAGCTCATCAACGGCACGCTGGGAGACTGTGACCTGGAGAAAAGGTAACCTGAACTGAGGTCATAACACTCCTTTGTCTGAATAAAAGCGCATTTAAAGAAAGAATTTTCATTCTTTAAGACCTGGGTCCGACTTTTTGTCAACATAATTTGTTGTCAGTGTGATTTGTAGGTTTAATCTTTCTCAGTACAGCCTCTGTACTGCTTTGGTTAGCCATGCTGGCTGGCGAAGCTCTTGCTTTGTCACTCACAGGCTTCAATTGCTGCTTTACAGCCGACACACAGCGAAGGACTGTTAGATCTACGCTGATGTAGAAATAATTGGAAAACACACACACACAGTTTGTAATATCACAGTCTTATGAGCACACTCCCCATATGATTCTACAAAAGCAATAGCGCACACAGCAACTTCTCAGATTCCCCTTCTCTGCCTTGACTCTTTTGTGATTTGTCTTTCCTGAGACTTGATGGAGGCGCTGATGTTGGGGGTATCTGCATTCACCATACATCAGAGCACATGAATGGCTAAAAATGGTTAACAACAAAGCCCTAACTTGTGGCTAATATTGAAGTATTTTTTTTTAAAACTGCAGTTCCTCGAGTGTCCACTAGAGGCTTGCTCCATAAGCACCAAAAACCCCATACACATCTTTTCGAAAAGGCGATCTTTGCAGCAATAATGAACATTTTACAGCCTGATTCCAAACATGAATTCAGACTGGTTGGATAATTTCTCTTCTTAAGCATACTGGACAGGAGAATAATTTGTTCTATAACCCAGGAATTTAGAAGCTATTAATTTTATGAGTTTTGCATAATCTCATACATATTTTCCCACAATAAATCTCAAACCACTTTGTGTTATGTACACACTGTTCGGTCTGTTGTCTGCCCTTTTGTGTCCACATTTGACCATAGATAGTTAACACAAAGCACAGTAGCAATAAAGCTACAGTTCAAAATAAGAAGGCTATGAAATTGCAGGATTGGTTTTGTGAGGCAGTCAATGATCTCCCCTCACCGTGAAATCACTTGATGGTAGTTTGCTGCGAGTTTTAATGGGGTATTTTTGGGCAGCTATGCTTTGATTAATATGGAGATATGAAGGATAATAACTATTTAAGTGCCAGTCATGGCCCTACTTCCACATTTCTCTTATTAATACAATACAAATAGCAATACAGGGAATGGAGCGCATGCGAAGCAGCCTGTGCTTTGTATGTGCTGTAGAGCAGTCTGTATTAAAAGTAATGAAATAGCTAAGTAGAATAACCGTCTTCAAATTGAAGGAGCTGAATTTACAACATGTGTCAAAGCATCCACTTCTAACCTGGTTTGTGCATTGCCAGTTTCTCCTGCCTCCAGAATGTGTACACCCCTGGGTCAGGGTTTGCTCTCTATATCTATTTTACCATCATGTTAGTCTCCTATAAATCCAAAACTGGGCAAGAAAAGTGGCAGTTTGTTGGTACGCAACATCTGTAAATGAGGCCCCAGGTCTTTAAACAAGTGGCTTACAAAATAAAATCAGATTTCTGGGACAGGGTCCAAGTCTATGTATATCAAAATTAAGTCCAAACAAATTTCTCAAAGTGGGCAAGAAAAATATATCATCACTTTGTGAATTGATTTGGAGTAAATTCTTCTCTGTGTCTTTTTGTACTTATCAAAAATACATTCTCTCCTTCGTCAGCATCTACTGGGACTACGCTCTGACGGTTCCTCTGCGCCAAATCGTCTGTATCCACTGTCACCAGCGCCGTGAGTAGACTGATGATGAAGCTGAACGTCAGTTTTAAAGAGAAACATCCCAGATTGACCTGAGGATTCCAACTCTTCTAACTGATCTTCATCTTTTCCTCACCCTGTCTCAGCTGACTGTGGCGGCACGCTGGTCCTGGTTAGCCAGGATGGGATCCAGAGACCGCCCCTCCACTTCCCCCCAGGTGGTCACCTCCTGGCTTTTCTTTCCTGTTTGGAAACAGGACTTCTACCGCGGGGTCAGCTGGAGCCTCCACTCTGGTCCCAAAAAGGAAAGGTATGAAAAAGTGGACTCACGCTTGGTGATTGGGGTCCGGGTGATTTAAATCACGTCTAACAGCTCGCTGAATCACAGGGTATCACATCACATATTGCATGGTGTTGGACTTTGTTGCATCATATCTAAGCTTCACTTTTGTTTTGCAGGGGAAAGTATTCCCGAAACTGAGGAAGAGGAGCAGCAGTGTCCGGCTCATCGACCAGGACAGAAGTAGCGAGGAGGAGACGGCGGCGGACTATGTGTTTCGTATCATCTACCCTGGATATCGATATGACGCCAGTGAGTCACACTTTCCTTTTCATTTGCACTCAAACAAAGATCTAATCCGTCTGTGGTTGAACAGATTTTTAAATGTAGAGCTGCTTGGTTTCTGTCTCCCCTGATGTGTCTGAAACCTGTGGGTAAAGTCCGCTGTTTCTAGCTCCCGGGTTCTGCAGCTGGCTCTGTTCTAACTGTGTTCTCTGTCGTCCCCCTGGTGCGAGCAGTCACCATAAACTACCACCACACCACGGGCAGCCGCGCTCCGTCGCTGGACGATGACGAGGAAGAGGAAGATAGGCTCCATGCAATGATCTCAATGATCTGCTCGCGGAACCTCACAGACCCTAATGTCATGAAAGGTTTTTATCACCTTAACACACCCACCCTAATCCCTCCCACTCCTGTCCTGAGACCTCACCCCGGCTTCAGACGTCCCCCCCTGCATCCCTCTCTGTAACCCTCCTCCCCTCCGGCCCCTGACTGCCTCCCCCTCCCTCTCTCCCTCCCTCCCTCGCCCAGCTTGGTCTGTCTGTGTGTTTGCTGCCTGAGGCTGAGCCCAACAGTGTGGAGCAGGAGGGAGTTTTCTCTCTGTGTTCATGGTCACAGAGTGGGTTGTTTTACAAGAGCTGCAATGCTCATTTTGGCCACACCAGGCTGAGGTGTCTCACAGTCAATCATTCTGGAAAAACCTTAAACCGTCAATTTTTCCATATACCCATACACAGTGTAGCATCATACTTTGTACAGAATGTAGACATTTCATCTGACATCCCCTTAATGTATTTGCTTTTGTTCGAGGTGTGGTTTATGTATGGTTAGCAGGGGCCTGAAGGGAATACAATGCTGTAACCACCTACTCATGATACATCCTAATCATTCCCCAGCTACCAACTAAAGACATGAACAAGTTGATGCAACATATTTGGGTTAATCACAAAAATTATCCCTTGGATTTAGGAGTCGTTAGCATCATTTTTTATCATTTTGAAGGTCTGCATGCCTTTAATTTGATAGGACAGCTGGGGGCGGGGGTGACATGCACCAATTAACACAGGGACTGGAAATCCTGACCCTACAACCAGAGGGGTGAGAGGTGAAGCCTCTGTTCATTTCAGCCTCTCTTGGAGTTGTTGCCTATTAAACAGCAGCTCCTCAGTTAGGTATCCTGTGACTTTGAGAGTCATTTTTCTTTTCACACAGCCTGTCCTTCAACACTTTTAAAGCCTTTATCATGTTTGTCTTCTTCAACCTCTTCTGGTAGGCGGGTTCACTCAGCTCCTTGTGTCTTCTTTTACCTCCCTGCTCTCTGGTTGTGTGCTGTTTTTCTCTTCTCTTGTTTCTACGCTGCTTACTGGTTAGACTTTGACCAAAGTTGTTATATTTTTCTTCTAAGCTAAAAGTAAAATTAAGAATATTCCCCTTTCTTGCAACTGTTGTTAGATAGTATTTGTCTTATTCACTCTATCACCACATCTAGATTTGTTATGCCAAATGCAGTAGTGCTAACTTTCTAGGGACAACTGATAAATCAAAGCGCAGACAAAGATTTTTACATCTTACCAGGTAATCTGACTTCCTCTTTCACTGTCCTCGACATGATCAGGGAAGACAAACACGACACTATCAAAATCATGCACGAGCTGAAAACCTCCATGCTGATTGGCTGTAACAGCACAAATGCTTCACTGGAGATCAGATTTTGCAACTCTCACTATTAATGGGATGCGAGGCGAGAAGTAGTCTCACGTTTACTTTAACTGCATGTATAACCCAATCTATTCATGCAATTCATGGTAGCTTCACTGCCAGACAGGAACTCTACTCTAATCACATCTTCACATTTACTTTACAGGTATTTACTCATAACAATAGTCTTATTAGCATCCGGTGTGACCTCAACATAACAGAATGGGATGTTTTTGTCACAGTGTAAACATGCAGAGGTGTGGTGAAGTGACATAAACTCCTTTTTCTTAGATTGATGTGATTTAACATGTTTGATACAGGTTCTTCCTGATGTGACTCTGGGGTTATGAACTTTCAATCATCAGAGTCAAGTAGTTATCACAGCCAGGTAAAAATTGTAATAATTCATTAATAAATACAGACATTTAAAGGAATAACTGCAAAGTCAGACTTTGCAATCTCTGGAAATGCAAACCTGATTTCCAAATCTCAAATGTTTTTTTTTCACATGTGCTGTGAGAAAACTTGAAATCTGAAAAGTAAATCATAGTTTTCTTTCAGTTTCTCACTTTAAGGAATGAAACAGCTGCTTTTGCTTCTTTCCTACTTTAAAGTGACATAATGCATGACTTTCAGTAAGTGATCCGAGGCTGTAGGAGGAACCTCCTCACTGATTAAAACAGCTTAGATAAGTGAAGAACAAAATTACTTATGAAGCATTTGCCAGAGATTCAGTTATTGCCACAGCACCTCACCTCCACCTGCTTCAAACTGACCTCACCTGTCTCTTCCTCACACGCGTCTGTGAAACAGAAACAGAAACACACTGACTGAACAGACTTGTTTTTGGGGGATGACGGCTTCCTCAGGTCCCCTTGTCTCTGTCATGGCCTCTGAGGCTGCAGTGCATTCTGGGATTTGCAGTGCTGACTGCATCGTGAAACTCTGAGCCCGTGTAGCATGACTCAGCACTGTTGGGTTTTCGCTGTATGGGCAGAAAATGGCTTTGATAATTTGCTCAGTTTCGTGCACTTCTTTAATTTGACTGAATCTGTTTCCTCCTCTCTGTCCGCTCATTTCTCACTTGCAACATGCTTGACAGTTTTTGCATGGGAAATATGCACCTGTTGTTTTGTTTTTGAGAGATCGACTCTGTGTTTCTGCGTATTTGTGATGGGAATCCTCTCTCTCAGACTCCTCCTCCTCCTCTGTTCCTTTTGGTCTCTCTCTCTCTTTCTTTCTTTCTTTCTCTCAGTTGTTTCTCCTCTTGTCTGTGCAGTCGTTTGCTGCGATGCTGTTCACTGTAATTCTTCACTAACCCCGCCACCCCCTCCCCGTCTCCCCGTTTCCTCGCCCCCTCCTTCCCCCTCTCATTACGGTCCTGTGGGGTTCCGCAGTAGTAGAGACGTGGAGTCCTTGTGTGAGCAGGCTAAAGCACTTGTTGATCCCGTCTAGTCCTAAAATAAAGAGGGGGAGGCCTCCTGTCGGTCTCGTTCCAGGAGCATTTTTCTGTTTGCTTTTTGTTTTTAATATTTTGGTTTTCGGGGTTTGAACGAGCAAAGCGCAGCTTCATATTTATGACAGGTCATCAGCTCCAACCTGAAGAATTAAGGTGAAGAGCATTTCTTTGATGTTGAAGTTTTATGATTTCTCCTCCCCTTCTTCTATGTGTTATTTATCTGGTGTCCATTTATTTCTGCTGTGTTTGAGATTCTTTCTTTTGGTGTCTCGTTCTGGCTTTTTGCATCCTGCATGGCCTGAGCGTCAGCCTCGTCCCTGCCTCCTTCTTTTCCTCTTTCACTCCCTCTCTTCCTCCTCTTCTTTCTCCTCCTCTCCTGTTTGTCTGGAGCGTCCCTGAGCTCTGCTGTCTCCTCTGCCTCCCCTCTGAATGAGCTGAAACCAGCATGGCTTTCCAGCATCCTCTCTGCTTGTCTCCCTTCCCTCCCTCTCCACTTTTGGTTTCCTCTCTTCCTGGCTTGTTTTTTCAGCTCTCACATGTAACATGAGTGTCAGACTTTCCATCCATGTCCTCATCTCTTGGTGTCATGACGAAGAATACATGGAAAAATGTATTTATGGTTGAGCTGAGGGACCGATGTCATAATATGTAAAAGCAGAGAACACAGACAGGGGTAAGCGTCCACGTTGACTCTCTGTCTTCTCACGTCCTCTCTTCTCTCTGCTTTCAGACCACGGGGAGATGATGGAGATGCAGGGTTTCGGAGGCAGTCCGTCGTCCTGGCAACAGGCCGAAGGAACCACTCACGAGCCGCTGTGTCAGTCGTGCACCACGGCCGCTAGCAACCTGTCGTTTGACCTCCAGTCCGGCTGTACCTGTATACATGGGACGTCAGACATCCACACGTACGTCCTCATGAATCACTCTGTTACCTCTGTGCCCTCTCTTTCTCGGAAATATAGCTCAGGATGAGACGCCGTGTCCTTGTTTCAACTCTGATGTCGCTCTGAAGCTTTTCTGGGAATAGAAATGCACAGTGGTGGATTTTTAGAAGGATACAAAGGTTTGAGTAGGTTTTATTGTTGTTCGAGAGCATTTAGGTGAAGGGGGAAACTGAAACCTCTGTAAAGGAGATAAAACGGTCAGTTGCAAATCTACTTCAATAACAGAATTTACAAGTTTAACAGATACACACACCTTAAATTTGTAAGTGTTTTCTCACATTTCTATGAAATAGATGACAATGTATTTGCAAATCCGGGGTCGTCTCAAGCACAAACTGTGTGTTGACTGCACGCTGGAAAAATGATCAAGTCAAGAGAAGAGCTCATCAGCATGCAAACAAATGAAATGGATATTAGTAAGGTCAAAGGCACTAAATGTTCCCAGAAATACAAATAAAACTGTAACTTGTTTCAACATACAAATATAACATAAAGGGCTGCCATAAAATTTTATGTTTGGTCAAAAAAATTAATTTTGTTGAAGTTATCTTGGTTAAATGTGATGTCTCAGTTTGGTTGATTTAGACTTATTAAACTCAACTTCTTCAGGTAGTTATTTGAAATAACTAATCTATTTCAACTCAATTGGATTTTTCAGTTATGTTAACTTTTAGTTTCCGTTTATTTAAATGTTAGATGACCTAATTTCTTCAGGCTTCTTGTTTCATTCATTGACTGCACATGCATATTGGACTTTTAATGCAATTTTAAAGTGCCAGAATTATCTCAAAGATTTTAGCTGCTGATCCTCATGCAGACATTTTTTCCTCAACCTTCCCTCATGCTGTTGATTTCTTTATTAAAACCAAACATTTGAAGGTTAAAGTTATCCTGTGTGACTCGATGTGACGTCTGATTCTTTCTCTCCCACAGCGTTCCTCTGAAGATGCTCTGTCAAAACATGAAGAGGCAGATAGTGTCCAGGGCCTTTTACGGCTGTAAGTACATCATGTTCAGCTGCTCAGTGTTCGCTCTTTTTATCTGTTTGAGGACAGGACGTCTCATGTGCTTCCTCAAGGTGAATATCTTACCTGTGAGGGACAAAAGTAGTGTAAAACAGAAGAGACTTTTGATAGAGTCATGGGCTTCTTTTTTATTTTAACAGTGAAATCTCCCCAGAGGAGCGTTGTCATGACACTGTGAGAACAAAAAAAAAGCACATAAAAGATGGAGTCACCTGAGTGGACTAAATCCCTCAGCTTTCACCACAGTCGTCCTCCTTGAAGTCGTACATTTTGTGGTTTTGGACATGTTTGGATATTTTCTGTCTCGACTGGATGTGACTGATGTCTGTGTCACCTGTACGTCTCTGTCCCTGTCTCACCTGTCCATCAGGGCTGGCGTACTGCAGACATCTGTCCACCGTGAGGACTCACCTGTCAGCTCTGGTCAATCACAACATCGTTCCTCCTGACAGACCCTGCGAGGCGTCCGGAGGCCTCAGCAAGGAAGTGTGGAGCAAATACCAGAAAGACTGTAAGGTGGGTGGAAAGCAGGAAGACTGAGCCATGAAATGAGAATGGAGGAGCCAGCCATTGAAGGGAAAAGCCAGAAATCACAGCAGATTGCTAAGTCATCACTGAGTCATTGTGCGTATTGATCGATCCAGAGATAAATCTGGGTTATTTATGCGTTTTTTAAGGCTGTACAGGTTTTAATTATAGTTCTACTTTATAAAGTGTGCTGACACAGACTGTGAGGGGAGCAGACGTTACACAGCATGTCATCAGTTAACCCCATCACAACCAAGGGACTGTGTGTCAGTGTGTGTTAGAGCTCTTAGTTTTTAGCAGATGTTTTGGGCCCAGTGAGTCAAAGATAATCAGAACATATTAAAGATTATCTGGTTCACTGGGGAATCAATATCTTCAGTGAAAGCCAATGCCCTCTGCCCCTGCTCAATTCCGCCAGCTCCTCTGGGAGGAGTTCCCAGGTATCTGGAGTCTACCCTGGGGTCTCCTACTAGACGGGCATGTCTGAAACACCTCACATAGGAGGCGTCCTCTCAAGACGCCTGAACCATCTCATCTTGCTCCTCTGGACACGGAGGAGCAGTAGCTCTACTCCAACCCTCTCTCAGATATCTGAGCTCTGACCCCTGTCTCTAAGGCTGAGCCCACTCACCCTGTGGAGAAAGCTCAGTTCAGTCGCTTGTGTTTGTGACCCTGCTCTTTCAGTCACTACCTACAGTTTGTGACCATCGGTGGGGGTTGTAACATGGATTGACCAGTAAATTGAATGCAATGCCTTGTGGCTCAGTTCAGCAGAGTGATAATTGAAACCACCTACACTGTACAATCTGCAAATGTACTCTGACTCTTCTATTAAATCTGTTTTTTTAGGTTTCACCCATTTTTGGTTTAGGAGAGCAAAAGTGAAGCTGATAGTTGAACTGCTTCTGCAATAATATGAGTGGTCTTTACGAATTCTTTACGGATGTAAACAGATATCTGTGAGATGATTTTTGCCTCCTTGACGACAAGAGGTGACAGAACTCACTAGAATTCTTCATTTTTATCCGACTAACTGATAAACATTGGTGTCGTTGTGGTAATGTTAACTGAATGTTAGTTGACCATAATTCACTTTACCCTCAGTGCCACCCGGCATAAGGAGCAGATGGACATAAGCGTTTTGCATTGTGGTAAACAGTATTTGAAGTAGGCTGCAAGGTACAAATGTTCCCAGATCAGTTGGACATCTAGGAATTTTTGGCAAACTGCACATTTTAGAAAGAAGCCGCACACATGAAAACAAATTTAGTAAGAAAACTATTTCACTAAAAAAGGAACTAAAACAAACATTGTGATGTCTGTTATGTAAAACAAACCAAGAACAACCAAATAAGAAGATGACAGACCAGATCCTCTCCTTCCTTGTAGCACTGAACGGTTTTAGCCAACAAAAACTTTTTTTCTTTTAACTTTTGTGTCAGACCAGAAAGAAGGAGTGAAAAAGTAAAAATACTTCAGACTTTAACTTTCCTCCTAAAGTTCTTCACCGTTCTTAAGTGTTAAACTTTATAGAGTTTCTCAAACTTTATCCTTGAGTCAGAATCTTCTCTGTTATCCTTTCCTCTGCTTCCACACACACACCCTCCCTCCCCCTCTGTGGGCGTCTATTTGATCTGAGTCCTGGACCATGTACTGGTCTCCAGCCTGTGCGCTCTGGTCTTCACTCTAATGAAAGTTTAATGAGCTTCTCTGGGATGAGGTCTCATTACAGAAAGCAGTATGAAAACATCACAGCTATCAAAGTTTCCCCTGTGATCATTCATCTGCCCGATATATTCATCATTACTAATTCACCTCCTCTTCATCTCTGTGTTCTTCATCATCATCTTCACCTGTCACCCTCTGATCTGATCACAGTCACTCTTTCTCTTCCTCCATTATTGATGCTCTTTCTCCTCTCCCAGCAGGTGTCTCCTACCTGTCAGCTCTGTTCTCCATCTTTAAGTTTTTCTTGCTGAAAGTGTGTATTTTTTCTGTGTGTGTGTGTGTAGAACTACAAAGAGCTGGAGCTGCTGCGGCTGGTGTATTACGGTGGAGTGCAGCACGAAATTAGAAAGGAGGTCTGGCCTTTCTTGCTGGGGCACTACAAGTTCGGCATGGGCAAGAAGGACATGAGCCAGGTACAACAATGGACACGCTCTGAGTGTTTTTGGTGCTTTCTTCAGCATTTTTAGGAAGCTTTAGACCAGACCAGGGTTTCCCTCTGAAAACATAACAGACAGGATCCCCACAAAAAATAGTTTTACACAACATGGGAGCTGCTCGTCTACCCTAACATCTGCTGTTTAGCTCTTGTGTTATGTGAAACTCAAATCCAGCGTTTTTGCACCCAACATTTAACACACAAAAGCACCTTGAGTCAGGTTTGGAAAAGTTATTTTTATTAACATGGCTCAGGGCAAGAAACCCCTTGAAGGCTTCTTTATTATTAAACCAATCGTCCTTCTCTGTGTCAGATTGATGTGAAGATCAGCGAGCGCTACCAGCAGGTGATGCGGGAGTGGAAGGCCTGTGAGGTGATTGTGAAGCAGAGGGAGAAGGAGATGCAGTCGGCCATCTTTGCCAAACTCTCCTCAGGCAGCAGCATAGACAGCCACGTCCTGCGGCTCGTCCACAGAGACTCCACGCTCAGCAACGAGGTGAAGACGCCTGATATCATGTCACTCCACAAACATCTTGATGTTTGATAAGAGGGATCTCAGAATTTTAACGCTGACATCATATGTTTTTGTATGCTTTCCTGCTACTGGCTGATTTATAATTGTACTATACAGTGCATGATGTTAATATTATTTTGCATCTCAAAGAACATGTCTCTGTTTGACATGTTTCCTTGCAACACTTTGCTTTACATTTCAACTCCATCTGCAGTGAGAGGGTGAGTTATTCTTTTACCAATAACTAAAAAAGGCTGTCATCACACTTGTCTTTAAAACACAGGATTTTCTCAGATACAAACACTCTGATATTTCTGTCCCATCGAAGAAATGTGAGGATTCTTTTATGGGTTAGTATTAAAGCAACTGCAGACCATCTAACTTCTGGACTAAAGTATCCAGAAAAAGCTGCATTCATAATTCACCTTCGATGTAGGAAAATCACAGAGGCATTTTTTCTTTTCATGACTGAAGAATACTTTCACAACATCCACCAAAAAAACAACAACAAAAAAAACCAAATCCAGTGTTCCTTAAAATTGTAATTTTAGGTCACACACTGCAAAAACTGAAATCTAAGAAAGTCATTTTGTCTTATTTTTAGTCAAAATTGTCATATTATTCTTGTTATGAGCCACATTCAACTGATAAGTCCAGGAAAATGTCTTATTTCAAGTTATTTTAGGACAAAAATGAGGTCTGATTTGCTTGTTACAAGTCAAAAAATTCCGCCAATGGGATAAGAAAAAAGTTTATTTTATTAAGACTTCTTTCTAAGTCCAAGAAACTTTATGAGTGAATTTTTCTTATCCCGTTGGCAGATTTTTTTGACTTGTTACAAGTAATTGAGACCCCATTTTTGTCTTAGAATAACTCGAAATTAGACATTTTTTTAAACTGGTCTGGTGAATGTGGCTCAAATCAAGAAAAAAAAGACGATTTTTACTACAAATAGGAAATAATGACTTGCTTAGATTACAGTTTTTGCATTACACTCACTGAGGATCCAATTGGAATTGCAAGAACTGTTAATATGGTTTTCAAAAGTCAGTCACATATGTAACGTTAAGCAGCTTGAACAGATTCTTATTTCACTCTGAAATTGCAGATGCATCAGATATCAGGGAACTTTACTTCACAATCTTGTTGTATTCAAAAATTCAGCCCCTGGAGTGGGTTTCAAGTACATGAATGAAAATTGACAGACATATATCAGACCCAGCCCTACAAAAAAGTCTCTTGTCACCATAATGAGAATCCAAAAGGAAGTAAGTCATTTTGAATTTTACAACTGACTATAACATACCAAAGCACACTTGATTTATAGGCTTCATGCTATGATTAATTCCTGCAACAGACTTCATCAAGTGAACTCCAACTTTTCTTAGTGCATTGTTCACACCTTGAAGATTTGAGTTCATGAAGGCTTTATTTTTTATCAAAGGGCAAAGCAGCAGAAGAAGATCAAAGTTTGATGTTCTTCAAACAATATTTGATCTTGTCTATATTTTACATGACTAACAATCATCCCTGACTAATCTCAACTACATGCAAATATTTACATGTAGTTAGTTTTTTTTCATTTCCATAACTGCAGTTTAATGTGTTTTTATGGAGCTGACGCTGTATTTAAATTACTGCACATGAATTAAGACCCAACATGTGATGGAGGGAGCATCAAACTCTTTGTGCAGAAAATCAGTTTCAAGTTGCGTCCTTCTTCAGGTGTTTATGTCGGTGGATGAGCCAGACGCGGGGAGCCAGGAGACCCCCAGTGGAGAGGACAGTACCCCCACCATGACCACCCTGGTTCCCCCTGCAGCCCTGCCCCAAGAGGAGCGCCCTCTGGTGGAGTTTGACTCCCCCGACTCGGGTCTCCCCTCCTCCAGAAACTACTCTGTGACCTCTGCTCATTCCCAGATCCTGTCCAGCATAGATGACGGGCAGAGTACGGAGGAGGAAGGGGGGGGCGGGGAAGAGGGCAGGACTCCAGGTGTGCTGGGGGGGCGACAGGAGTCTCTGACTGAGGACAAACTGTGCAGTCAGCTGGACAAACTGGTGACCAACGGAGCCGCTGCAGAGGGGATCTTACCCTCACTTTCCTCTTACACGGTGAGAATTTTACTCTCCTGCATCAAATCAGACGGCTTGGAAACAAGACTCAAAGCCTTAATTTTGTGGAAATTTAAGATCATTAACTGAAGGAGCACATAGGAGGACTTAAGTTTCTTGAGGTAGAACACGTAAAACATTTGCTTTAACGAGGTGTATGAGTGAAGTATGGCATTGTCTAATGGGGCCCCAAATCCCCCGTTAGAAAAAGACTTTGCTTTATTTCCTTAAAAACTTTGATTAACAACACTATCCCCTCTCTGCAGATTGAGCTGCTGGATACTGTAGCCTTGAATCTCCACAGAATAGATAAAGATGTGCAGCGCTGTGACCGTAACTACTATTACTTCACCACAGCCAACCTGGAGAAACTACGAAACATCATGTGCAGGTAAGAGAAGGATGCGCCCATCTACTAAAGCTGCTTCAATCAGTGTGTAGCTCAAACAAGACATCTGTCAAGAATAACCCGCTGAGATGTCTCCAATATCCTATTTGAAGACTGAATAAATGCTAATGTGTCCCTGCCCTGTTGAAATGTAAATAAATCACATTCTACACCTTTTTTTCATTTAATTCTAAAGATAGCAGAATGTCTGTGCTGTCTGTCGTTTGTTTGTGCTGCCTCCATGTGGTGGAACAAAGCTTTTTTAACATTTTTTTGCAACAAGTAAACTCTGCATTCAGAAAGTCTGCTGAACTCATATTTTGCATCCCATTTTAAATCTTTTCTGCGAGTATGAAATCTGTGGAGCTGGATGTAATTTGTGTGCTGTTTGGTGTCTGTTCCCTCTCTCTCACAGTTACGTGTGGGAGCATTTGGAAGTCGGCTACGTCCAGGGCATGTGTGATCTTCTTGCTCCACTCATGGTCATCCTGGATGATGGTGAGAGAAAAGTTTTATTACAAACAAAGTCAGTGTGTATCATTAAAGGACGATTTCACACATCAACCTTGTTTTGGGCATGTGTCCACTGACTGTCTTTTTAAACATTTTTCAACATGCACTTACTGTTGCATCATGACAAAGAGATGGGTTGTCCTTTGTTCTTAACATTTTCTACAAGAGCAGGAAATTTATCCAAGGAAACCATTAGAGATGAAAAGACGCCATATCATGAGACGTCTTGACACGTTAAAACATGAGTCTGGGATTTTTCCTTGTCACTGTTGTTGACAAAGGTATTACCAGAAGTCCCCCCCTTCTTAAATTTGATTGGATGTTGAAAGAAAAAGGGTGTTGAGTCACTTAGCAATGTTCCAGAAATACAAATAGTTAAAGTGCGAACACTACACCTGACCATCAGGGCACATAAGATGCTGAGTCAGTAATTGGGTTAATTTGGTACCAAAACATTGTCAGTGGACACAGGCCCTTACAGATTTAAAAGAAGAGCAACATTAGCCCTCTAGATACATTTAAATAATACGTTTCAAAGATTGAAATCTCTAAATTGGTCACAAAACGGCCTGTTGAAGTGGGCTTTTTCTAAATTCTTTACTATGTTCAGATGATATTCTTTGTATGCAAAATGTTATTTTAACATAAAAATGTAGGGGTTAGAAATCCAAGAAATAAAAGGAGTGCAGCTCATCACTTCATCATTTGATGTTTCTGTTCCTCGTGCGTGTTTCCCAGAGTGCCTGGCATACAGCTGTTTCACTCAGCTAATGAAGAGGATGAGTCAGAACTTCCCTAATGGTGGAGCCATGGACACACACTTTGCCAACATGAGGTCACTAATTCAGGTGACGCATGGCTCTTACTTCCTGGTGTGTGTGTGTGTGTGTGTGTGTGTGTGTGTGTGTGTGTGTGTGTGTGTGTGTTCTGTTCTGTGTTTAAGTGTGTTTCACTGGTTTTCTCTCTCCCTCTCTGATGTCAGATCCTGGACTCGGAGCTGTTTGAGTTGATGCAGCAGAACGGAGACTACACTCACTTTTACTTCTGTTACCGCTGGTTCCTGCTGGACTTCAAGAGAGGTGAAAGTCTGCTTCTCTCTGGTTTAATGCTGCAGTTCCTCAAGTAGCCACACGAGACCTCTTTCAAATGCGCCTTTCAATGGCAATACAACTAACGTTTGACATGAATATGTACCTTTGGGAGTGACAGAGACCATATTTTTTCAAGGGTAGCCAGATGTTTGGCATAAACATCTTAAGGTTAAGACGCCTTTTTTCATGTGCTGAGTTGTTTAGCAAGATGTGTTCATGGGAGCTAAACTGGGCTGTTCAAATGGGTTTCTTGGTTCAGTGCATTCTCAGAAAGCACAAAGATGCTCAGTTTCTGGTCTCAGTTTGACTGTCAACAGTAAGTCACAAAAGCTTCACTCTGTCTTGACAGTAACTAATCGTCTTCTGATTTTTTTGTAATTAATGGCTCTTAAAGGGGCACTCAGGACTTTATGAGTGATCTCAGAAAAAATGCATGATCATAAACCCCTATTTAAAATGAGATTATCAGAGCTGACATAGGTTATTTCTAAATGCTAGTCACTGCGATCCACTTCATACAGTTTTTCTACACAGTTACTTTGAGTTTATTTTTAAAGGTGAAACTTCAAGGAATAAACTTCAGACTGTGTGCTGTTATTTTATGTGTCTGTGTGCAGAGCTTCTGTATGAGGACGTGTTTGCAGTCTGGGAGGTGATCTGGGTGGCTCCCAGGATTTCCTCCAAGCACTTTGTCCTCTTTCTCGCCTTGGCGCTTGTCACAGTTTACCGCGAGATCATCATGGACAACAACATGGACTTCACTGACATTATCAAGTTCTTTAACGGTAAGAGATGAACACAGGAGAGGTGGTTGTTGAAGCTGATAACGCAGGTAAAGGATGTAACTGTGCGTCTGATTCACAGAGATGGCTGAGCGTCATGATGTCCAGCACATCCTGAGGGTGGCGCGTGAGCTGGTGCACAGAGTCCAGTCTCTGATGGACAACAAGTGACGGAGATGATGTAGGAGGAGGAGGAGGAGGAATGTGAGGATGCAGAGGAGGAGATCATCTCCAGGACTCTGTCCTCTCTCTCTCATTCCTCAGAGACTCAGTGTTCCCTGGCCTTCACCTCTCCAGAGCTGGTCCAGGGAGGCCGGGTCTCCTCCCTGCCCAGGAGAAAGCCCTGTGGGTGGGGCAGGGTTGCTGCTGAGGGGTCCCGGCTCCGGAGCTGGATCTGTTTACATTTAACCTTCACATGGAATGCCCTGGTGTCTGTTCAGACATGTGGATTTGTCTGCATGCTTGTGAGTTTGATCACACTGTGAAGCATTCTCCAGTCTCCCCGGTCTACAAGAGCTTGTGTGCGTGCATGACAATATACACACACACATAACACACACACAAACACACACATGCACACAGCACTGACTCTATCTAACAACACTGCAGTTTCCTAAAGTGTCCCCGTCCTCCTGACTCTGAAGTAGAACATGTTGTCTGTGTTCCTCCGTGCAGTACCAGCGGAGGCCACTAGAGTGCAGGATTTACACACAGAGGAGCAGAAGACTAAGCCACGAAAAGTTTTCATCAGTGACCAAATGGACTGTGCCAACTACCTTTTCATGAGTGTTTTCTACAACAAGCATGTGTGTTTTTAACCCTCCTCTTTCTTTCTGTCCGAGTGTTCGTCTCCGCACTATTGTTGCCTTTATCAGTGACAGCCCAAAACATTGAGTTGCACTTTTTGGGAAGGGTTTCCTTCGTGGCACCAGTGAGAAACGCCAGTCTGTTGTGTTTGGAGGGGCCATGAGAGGCCGAACTGAGAGAGGATTGCAATCAATTTTCCTGAGCGTGAGTTTGTTTTGACCCTCTTTCCTGCCTCAGAGAAAAAGCTGCAGAGCACAAAGTAGAAATAAAAGCACACAGGCCTTTCACTTAACCTTTGGAAGTAACTTCAAAATCTTCGTTTTTTAATAAATTTAATTCAATTTAGGTCTGTAGCTTCTCGTGAGGTAGAACCTGTGAGAATATTTGTGTAGGTATTTAAGCTAAAATGAGGAAAGAGTGTAACACTCACTGGAGGAAAAAAAGATAATTACCTCAGAATACCTCAAAAAAGATCCTGCAAGAAGAAAACTGATCTGTTTTTGAATTGCAAGATACCTTATTCAGCAGAATTCTAACAAGAGGTTTTGTTTTTATTTGGTTGAATTTAATCCAGAATTTGAGATACTCACTTTAAAGTAACAAAGATGATGTGAGTTTCTTAAGGATCAGCTGAGCAAACAGCTGCTTCAGAGATAAAAGATGATTCCTCTTAAATGTATTCAGACAGATTCATTGGCATATTGAGGTTGCTCTCAGAAAAAAATAAGCTTGTTCTAGAAATTTGATGTTTTCTTGCAAATTTGCAACTTTATATACTCAAAAATTATGTTTTATTTCTCATAGATTTACACCTAAAGGTTTGAAATTTTCAAAAACAAATTCTTGAGAATCTATGAGGTAGTGACTTTGAAAACTTTGAGTGTTTTCTTTACAATTTACAAGTAAAATAACTTGAACATCTTATTTCTTTTTAACTGTTTATGGTGGTCTCTTCATGTTTGAGGAAGCTTCTGACAGGATTTTGAGATAATAACTCAGTTTAGAAAATTAGAGCAGATTTTCTATCTCAAGTGGTGGCAACACAGTCCTGTGGGGGGAGACAAATGGAAGAAGCATCATTGCACACATCTAATGTTTTAATGACTGTTCGAGGAAAAGTAAAAGAACATTTTTAACTGAATGGATGAAGTATTATCAAAGATATATCCATATAGAAAGGTATTAAATGCATGAAGGTTTTTTTTTTTTGCAGAGTATTTAAAAACTTAGTTCGAACACTCAGAGATAAATTTGAGAAGTTACAATATGTGCCTTTCAGAAGACAAAACAAGATGTTTTTGAAGTTGAAGATTAAAGCCAAGTAGCAGAGTTTAGATTTCAAATGTTGAGGGAAAAAAAGTCAATTAGGTTCGACAATAGTGAAGAATCATTCAGATGCTTGTTTTAAATATCTTAATCTACAGATGTCCTGAGGTCACATAAGGTCGTTATTTTTATTATTGTACACATAATGTTATCAGATTAAATTCACATGATAATTTCCCCACATTAAAAGAAATGTGTGAACATGATAATCATGTACATTTACAATAATTAACTATTCATAATTTCATCATTTTGCACATGCAAGATTATTTCCATGAATGCACAATATTACTTTTGCATGCATGGAAAAACTTGCATACAAGACTATTTCATTATGAACAAGTTATAACCTGTGCAACAAAAATACGATGTGCATAAGGTTACTACTTTTACACCACTTATAAAATTGTGGATACAAGATCATTTCCTTGCATGCACAAGAAATTAATGTGAGTACAAGATAATAACTTGTCTGCATAAGTTATAATGCTGTGGAATATTACTCTACAATACATTACAAGCAGAAAAGAACATGTGCATTAGAAAGAACAACGTGCACAAGATTATGTTCTTGTGTGCAAATGATAAAAAAGTTTTGACTCTGTAAGACTTCAGACTCATTTAAGTTCTTAGTTCACAGTTCATACTTAAAGTGCCCTCTTAACCTAAAACCTGTTTGCTTTTATGGAGCTGCACATCATGTTAATTGATAAGTCCATATCACTGCTGAGCAGGGATGCACAGAGAATCAAAGAAGCCTCAAATCCATTCTGTCTGTGAGGAACTGGAGTCAAACACCCTCACTGATCTAAAAGCTTCCAGCTGTGCCGTCAGGGGGAAAGTGGTTGCAATCCTGCCTGAAGTCCAGCCTCTGGAAATAGAAGTACCTAGACCAGGTTTTTTAAGAAGGAGGAGCTGCTTTCGATGCCAGACTCTTCAGTATTTAGTGAGTCAGTATTCAGTGAGTTTGGGCTTCACAGTTACAGCACAGAGTTTATTCATGTTTGTATCTGGAGGAACACTTTTATACTGTTTCTGACCCCGCTCATCAGTGTCACCCTTTATTCCCTCACGTCCTTAAAAAAAAGTCCCACACGGCTGCATTTGATTGGTCATCCAGCACGGACCTGCACCTGTGATCCAAGTGCCAAGAGTCTTCCCCAATCCTGAAGCGTACTGTAGTAATCCGGCTCTCCATAAGTTTGATCCCAGGAGCAGGCGTTTGTGTGGATGTATCTCTCTCTACGGCCTCTTTTCTTCTCCATCCTGCTGCCAACGCGTCGGAGAAAACAGAGTCCAATAGTAGAGCTTCTTCTTCTTCTTCTTCCAGTCAGGACATTGTGTACCAAAGCCTTGAAACAGCCCCCTCTGTGGCATGACGACTATGTGCAATTTCATACTGCATCTTGAAGACTGACTGTTTACGATGTGTGTAAACTATTTTTGAAACTTGTGATTCTTATCTACTGTGCGATTTGTTGTTTGAGAAGATCCATTAAAGTCTATATTGCTGTAAATAGAAAAGGGAAAGCCCAATATTTCTATGAAGACAGTGGGAAGAGGAATATAATAAATATAACTTATTTTGAGATCTATTTTTTATGTTGGTTTTAGCAGCACTAGTCGGAGATGCAGAATGTTTGCAGACGTTGTTACACGGTGACTGTTAAGTGTTCTTTCTCAATGTTGTGCACTGACTTCAAATTTCTATTTATTTAAAGAGCAGATTGATTGATTGCATTGCTGAACATGTATCAGTGAGGATGTATCATTTGCCTTGAATGTAATGTATTATTAAATAACAGTTTGTTCAACAGACGGCTGCTCCTCTTTCTGTAATCTGTTGATGTCAGGGGTGATCACCTGTGAGATTGCTTTGATTTGAAATAGTCAAAAGAAAGAGACGGACAACAGGTTTAGAAAAAGCTTTGTTTATCACGGTCGATACTTCAAACTGATCAGTACCCATGACATTGCACGATACAAAGGCATGAAAAAATTAACATTAAAATAGGTATTGCATCTTCCAAAAGCTAAATTTCCATTCATAAATACTTCTTTGCGATTTCATTTCACTGCAGTTTCTTACAACAGAATCACAGAGTTTGTTTTCTCGTCTCTAAAAAGCCAGAAATCATTTCTAAACAAAACATAAAACAAGGATGAGCGTGATGTGGCAGAAAAATAACAATCAGCAGACATTCTGTGGGTGTGAGAATATTAGTATTATTTTCTGTACAGTACAACATCCAAGGCCAAGAGTCCTCCGCATGAGAGGAGGGGCAGCAGCCCCCCGCAGGTGGAGGTGCTGATGGTGAGGTCACTGTCCTACCGCGGTCATGTGACCTCTGAAAGGTGCCGACGCTCGACGCTGACGGTGAGATGAGCTTCATGATTTCCTCTTTCTTCTGCACGAATCCTTTTTCTGAAATAGGAGGACTTAGAAGTCAAAATCAAATTTCAGATTTAACAATAAATCCTGACAACATAGGCTTGAAAAATACTCAACTATTTCCAAAATCTTAATTGTTTTTACATGACTGCTGATTTAAGGCTTTTCAAACAGATAATCTACAGCTTTTCAATTCTTTTGTAAGGAAACAGAAGTTTAAGTCTCTCAGTTTTGCAGTTTCACCTGAAAAATGTCTCTTGAGAAATACTATAATACATATTTAGGAGTAATAAATCTTCAAACTGTTGTTAAGATTTGTTTTTTAGAGCTTTAAACTTTTATGGATGCAATACTTTGATGTGATAAACCCTTGAAACTGATTTTTACATTGGCAAATGTAAGTGTGTTGAGATAAAACATTTATTTGCTTTAAATTCAACACTTTAGTCCGATTCTTCTCAAAAGCTGTTGTAGTAGACTGTTGCAGTCTTTTTTTTTTTTTGTTGTTGCTGATATTGCATCAATATCTTATGTCAGGTATTGGATCAGGACATCCTTAAAATAGATTACAAAAAAAACCATGTTCTTGGAAATGTTCACTGTTTTCTGACTGACTTCTAACCTTTGGACAATCTCAGTATAGAAGAATGTATTTTTCATGTATGACCTTGCAGTCCTGAAAAATAATAGAAGTGAGAAGTGTGTTTTTAACCATGCGTACCTGTGTGTTGTGGTGATGGCACTCCCTCAGCTCCTAACTGGGGTTTGGTCCCTCTGCAGACTTCTGAATCTGCAAGAAACAAAAAACAAAACTGAACATCCTGATCAAAGATTAACTGACAGTTCTTTGAATTAAAAAAAATAACAAAAGTGTTTAGAAGGTGACAGAATGATGCCCACAAATCAAAATTTCCCCAAACCATCAAACAAAGAGGCTGATTGTGCTGAAAAAAAGATTAAATGAGCAACTCAAAAGCAAAAGATATGGATCAAAAACATGGTGGAAGCAACATATAGATCAGTCTTTCTACCAGAAGGGGGCAGACGTGCTCTTCAGCCACATCCGGCCCCTCAAACCAAGACACAGCAGGACAAAACAGAGAGACTAATGAACAAAGACCAACTAAAGACCAAAATAAAAAAACATGAAGCTGAGACCAGAAAACAACATAAGGCGGCGTGACATGGCGAGAAACTCAAGTTAAAAAACAAGAGATGAGAGCTGAGATCGTTCACCGAGCTGAAGATGATTTAAATCAAAGACTTTAGAAATCAAAAGAGGAAGAAGCTCAGCAACAGGCAGAGATGTTACTGTACCTGTGATTGTTCTTTTAGGAAATCTGGGAGCTGAAATTCACCTTTAAACACCTGGAAAAACAAAGGACCAGGTTTAGTGGTCATTAAATCGGAGGAATGATCAGCTTTCAGTTCAATCAGTAACCGTTTTGGATTTTCACTGCTGAAGACTCGAGCTGAGCTGACAAACTGATTAAATCCATCGAGTGTCTGTAACATGACAAAAAAAAAAAAAAAACGCATTTCTCTCCAACCAAACATCCAGAAGTTGCAGTGACCTCTCAGATTTTGGGGAACGTGAGGATTTCAGAGTGAAAATCTGAATTTCACTCACACTCTGAAACAGGAAGAAACGTCACAGCTGGTTGACACTACTATGGAAATATTTTGGTTTTAGCTCAAATTGGATCAGAAGTTGCAAACTGTGTCGGACTTAACTTTCTCTGGCCTCAAAAACATCAGTAGCAAATGAAACACATTTCGAAATTAATCAATGAACTCCCATTATCCCCAAGGCATTATACAACCTCAGCTGTGCAACAAACATCATCCACTGTGCAGGTTTCATAGTAAATATTCAAGAATACACTTTTCTTTGTCTGTGTCAAAGTTTCCATTATCTGTGGTATGATCAGCATCTACCACCTATGGTGCGATGTGCATCATCTGTGGTATCAAACATGTTATCTGCCATGCAATATGGAGGAGCTACATTACCCCTAGTGCAGGGCAATTTATTCATAGTTTAGTAAACATTATCTATGCACTATCTGTTGTGCAAAATCCAGAGGAAAAGAAATTATGCTGTTGAATACACATTATCTGTAGTGCATTACACATTTCAGGTTGTGCAAAATGCATTTTATTTGCATTACACATTATTGTTTATATCACATTATGTACAACATATATCATACTTAGTGCGATATGCATTGTCTTCTTTGCAACATCACTATCTTCACTACAGTATTAACCATCTACTGTGCATTTAATGTTATTTAACTCCTTAACCCTGGCCTCCCTTGTTTGGCTCTCTGCTTGAAAGATGATGTGTCCAAATTCAACAGTTGTGTTGAGTTTTTTTATACAATGACAATAAAGCGCCTATCTATCTATGTCTGCATCTACAAGGTTGAATTAAGCCATTAAGGTGGCACAATTAGTTGAAATATGACATGATGGCTTTTGTAGCTGAGTTTTTCCTGTTTAATTTGATGTGTAGTATTTATATGCAGAGTGACCTCAGAGGCCCCACAGTTGGAGGACCTCAGGGCTCATACATCCTCTATTATGCAAAAAGACATTATTGACCATGCAATATACATCGATTTCTAAAGCGCAGTTTGTACTGTGCAATAAACATGACCATTTGTACGTATAAATTGTTTGACTTGACTTGACAACGGCGTCAAGAAAACATGAAGTTGGATTGGTGAAAAATCAGAAAATTAACACCCCTGACCTGACACAAGAAATGGTCTGAGTATTAAAGAGCCAGGGGGTCAACACATTAACACTTTCATTGAACTAAATAAATATCGCTATGGTTTTTTCTGCCTTTAGCTCCAGCAAAACTTGAAGAAAAGCTCGACTTTATAATGAGTTTTATGACAGGAGCACATGCGAACAAGCCAAAATTATATATATTCAGCATGAAGCTGCTTCAGGTTTGCATGCTGTTTTCTTAGTTAAGTGGTTTCTTACTTCTGGCTCACTGCTCAGACTTCCTCTCTCCTTCACCACAAACCACAGCTGCACCAAAACACCCCTGACATCAAAAACAACCACAGACAAACAGAAGACCTGAGCAGAACACCAGGGCAGAGATCACCTGAGAGGACGCACGCAGGACTTTAATCCAGCTTTAATTGTCCTCTTTTAATTGGTAACAGATCCTTTTAACAAGACCAACAGACTAAAGCTGTCAGTTTGAGCTGGAGCGAGCAGATGAGGAGAGAGTCTTCATTTCTGGATTTTCACAGCGGTGCAGGGGAGGGTCATAGTCTTCTGCCTCCTCCTCTCCTCTGCTCCTCTGATTAAAACTTACCAAATACAAACTCATTCTTTAATCCTCTGCATGCCTTCATGCATTCTTGTGTGTTTGGGCCACAAACTGAAAGGATTTCAACACCAGAGGGAGGCAAGCACATGTTTCTGATATCTCCCAGGGTGCCATTAAGGAGTCTTTCTGGGGGAACTGAGGCTGCGGGCCAGACGGCTCCGAGCTGGTCCAAACCTCAGCTCAGACAGAAAGAGGTGAACAGAGCAGGATGGTGGGTGTGCGCTCACTAACCCCCTCAGGTAACTAAGTCAAGATGTGACTGTTTAGTGAAGAAGAGGTTGGTGTACAAACTGCAGATCAATCCATCCTGCAGAGAGGGGACAGACAGACTGCACGTCTACATGATGGGATCACCACGGTAACAAGAAGCCAGACCGCTTGTGTCCAACAGACGCTGACCTCAAGGTCCATTACCTCTGAAAGGTCTGTTAAAATGCTCATGAAAGGAGGAATATTCATAATGTTGATGATTTACGGTCTCTGCGTCCGATAAAATAAGCAGGATGATGAAAAAAAAAAAAAAGGTCTCTGTCTGCCAACTCAAAGCTCTGTCCACGATTAGGCAACTGTCAGAAACGACAGAGCCGCTGTGTTTAAGAGGGAGTCTGGTCACATTATTCCTGGGCTTTGTTTTTTATTTCCTTTGGGGTCTAAGTAACTTAAAGGTCACATTCGGTGACAACATTAATGCAGGTTTTCAGTGTCTGCATTTCTTTGCTCATGTTTGGCACTTTCTTAACAAGAGAGTGTAACCCACAGCTTCCTCAACAACAAGTAGATTTATTCTAACAATCTGAAAGAAATCTTGGATCCCTTGAGTCATCACCTTGAGTCATGATGGTTTTCATGCTCTCTGAATCTTGATCTTCATGTATGTTGATGTTTCTGTGTTTGGGTGTCTTTTTTAACATCCCATCTCCCTGCAAAACAAATGTTCTAACAGCTTTAAAGACCAAAACCAGCTGTAACAACAACTAGATCATATCAAGGTGCTTTCAAACCAGAAGATTACATTTTCTACTCATGTCACACAGAGAAAGAGAAAAAAAGTAGTTGCAATACTCCTTTTGACGATTGGGAGAAGTAAGAAAGAGATGAAGGCCAAATAACAAAGATGACACCACAGACAGGCCGGCATTGTCAATCCATGCTACAGTTAGCCTGTTAGCATGGAGGAGATCCGAGACTGTGTTGGTTTTGGCCTAAACTCTAGAGGCAGCAGATTCAAAATGACCCATAATAAAAGGCGGATTTTTAAAGCCACTGGAGATATCGACTAGTGTCATAGTTCGAAAAGCGATCTTATAACACCAGGAGCAGGAAATTTTCAGAAGAGACAATTAACTACAAAGAAACTAAATTTAGACCTTGGTTCTTCTAGTAGACGCAAACAAAGCTCCTCAGAAGGTTTGCAGTTCCTGGAGAAAGTTCCTGCTGTTGAAAAGTATTTAAGTACTACCCAGGAACTACATGTAGGCCCTTGTTCCTTTGGCAGATGCATAGAGTTCCTCAAAACGTTCCCCAGTTCCTGGGACAAGTCCCCAAGTTTGAAAAGCAGCAATAAAGAATAAATGTGTTTGTTTATTAACACATTAACTAAAGTAAATGTGAGAATTTCAGCCAGTAGCCATAAAACATATTTTTATGGAAGCAAAAATCTGTCAAAGTTCAGAGCAGAAGTTCTGGTTGAAGCCACAGACAGGCCCAGATTAAAGCTAGAAATCCTAATTGCACAAAACATGGAATCTGCCAAGTGTGAGGATTAAATAATTTGAGTTTCGGAAAAATAAAGTCGTAAATTTGCACTTCAAACGACAAGCTGCAACACATTCCTCATTTTAGTGCGGCCAACTCTTCTGATTCTCCATCAAAAGACTCACCACAAACTAAATTTACAACTTTATCCTCACAGTACTTTTTTTTCCCCCCATATCTCCAGGCTCTAACACTCCTTTGGGAAAACACTAGAAATTCACCTTTCTGGTATAGAATAACATCTTTCCTTTAACCAGAAGCAGCTGTTTCTTGACTCACATTCACTCACAGACTTCATTGACAAAAACAGAAATTTAACCTCATGGACTACAGTTTTCCACAACCTCAAGAGAGGATTTAATTTGTGCTATTGTCTGTTGTTAAGTCCCTGCCAGCCATTTAAAAATCAAAGTCTTGCAAAACACAAACAGACCGACTGCAAACTCCAGTGCTCTACAGAGTGAAATAATTCATCAATGAAAACTGGTGTGCATGGGAAATAATACTTTGCTTCGTATTGTTTTGTATTTTCATAGTACCAGATTTATGCATTTACTTTTAATATTCTGCTGCAGCATCCTTTAATGGCCGCCAACTGGAACAAACTACCTGAGCTCCTCCAAATCTCTTTGAGTTTCCAACAAATTTGGGCTCAAAAACATGAAAATATGTCTCTAATGTTTTCAGAAAACTTGCTTTAAGAGTCACATGCTGATTTGTAGTTGCATAAAATAAGACTACAAACTTTGATTAAAACACTAACTCAAGATCTGATCTCTTGATATCAGAGCACAGAAAGAGAGTCCATGGGAGAAAAGACCCTGAAAAGCTGCAGCTGAGTCCTGCTGGAGGAGGGAGCAGCTCTGCCGGGTCAGCCAAGGTTCCTGCTGGAACAAGCAGCAGGTCAGTCCAGAGCAGCAGAGCCAAAGTAAACCCTACAGAGGTTCAGACTCAGGACTATGGCTGCAGCTCTCTGTGACTAAGCCCGCAGTCCCTGGGGGGTTCAGTGAAACAGTCCAGTGAGTCTGAAAAGCTGCCGATGTCAGGGAGGGAGGGGTTTGAGGGGAAACTTTCCAGGGATTCTGTTTCCTCAAACTAAACGCTTCATCTGAACCGCACACAGAGACTCTTCAAGAGCTGAACACTGACAACAAAACCAAACTTTCAGGAAGACTCAGAGTTTCTGATGTGTTCGGATTTTCCCCGGTAAAGAACAATGATTTCCATTTCCCTAAAACCACAGACAGGACTGCCTGATGGCTTTAGAAGCACTGAAAACGTCTGAACTTTGGTTTGATTTCAGTGTTCATTTCATTTCACTGAGTCAGCGTCAATAGTTGAAGAAGTGCAAAACTAATCCTCGAGCTCAGAGAAAGAAACTGAGTGAAAACAACCCCAAAGCTTTTCTCCTTTTTTCAGATGAATTTATCAAAATTAACACACTATTTGAACCTCAGAGAGATGACAGCAGTGGTCAAAGAAGGGAAAAAAAGGAGCTTTGAGTTGTTTCAGTAAACCCATCCCTTCATTTTTCGCTCCCCGTTTGTCTGAGGTCAGGGTCACGGTAGCAGCATGCTGAGAAAGCCGTTCCAGATTTTCCCTCTCAAAGCAAAGTTTCCAGCTCCTTAAAGGGGACCCCTGGTCTTTCCTTAGGCAGATGAGGTTTGTAATCTCCCTGGTGTGTTCTTGGTTTTCCCTGGATCTCCTTTCCTTGAAAACCTCAGTCACGGCACTTTTTGCTCCTTATTCAACCTTTAAACTATAGAACATACTTTTTAAAGCTTAGCTTAGAAACTTTTCAAGAAATTTAAAGACACAAAGACTGCCTGGAACTTATTTTTTCCAGCTCCTCAAGCTCTAATGTTCAACAACAGTCAGATCCTTAAACCACAAAAGTTTAAGACAAAACATCTAAGCAAACTCAGTTCATCTCAGTCCGGATCAATAAACTCTTCATGCCTGGTCTCCATTAATAAATCTTTCTTCTTTCCATCCTGCTCGATGTTCTTAGTGAATACGAGTCTCTGATGAGAGACAAAGAGCGCCACGATGGCCGAGCACTGACGACAGCTTTAGATCGATGCGTTCTGATTAGTCTGCTCATCATTAACTCCTCAGAGTCGAGCGCGGGAAAGGTTGAGAAGAAGAAGGAGCAGCCTGCAGGCGTTAGTGTCTTATCTCTCTTCTAGCTCATCTTATTATTGTTACGCTGCAGAAACTGAGAACTTATTGATCCTAATATCCATTTCTCACCAGGGATTAGAACAACTGCAAAGCCACTTAAAAGCTATCGATTGTGGCTTCAGGAGCTCGATGAGCCTCATTTACAGCAAACTGCAGAAACCTCTGCTGGCCAGCAGTCAGAGGTGAAGCCCAAAGGAGCAGGAGGTGTGGTCAGTTTTATGGTCAGGAGTAAAGATGTCAGACCCAAACCTTCAGTTTTCTTTGATCCATTTCCAGCAGGAGCTCAAAAACTGAGATCAGGGTCATGTTCATCACAAACTGACATATTTTACAACCTAATTCAGCCTGGGTAAAGGTTATACCACTTAATATCATCCTTGTAACAACTTATGCATCACAAAGACATGAAGTTTGTTGCCTTGTTGTGACACCTCAGCTTCAGGACAGGAAAGTATCCAATCTCACTACTGATGATATCAAAGGTCTTTCTTTGCAGGGACAAACTGACATGAGCAGTTTGTCCTTGCTCTGTCACAGCTCAGGCCTGTTTTATCTCTGCACGTCTATAAATGACCTCCTGGACTCTTCTGTTTCAGATCAATAGAAACACAGTGGTTTGTAGATCTGCTCTGACTCGGTGTGACCACAGGGCAGACACTCAGAGAGGTTTCTTTAAAAGGGGTTGTCACTCACGGTAAAAGACACCACAGCAGCAGCACAGAGACAAAGCCGCTCTGCTTCTTTTATCTTCTACATCTCCTCGTCTGCTCCACACAAACAAACACTGTATTCAGTGTTTCCAAACCTGCTCTGTGCTGTGTGGTGAAATCCCCACTGAAGAAGAGAAGAGGCGCAGGGTAAATATTTGGATGGGGCTGGGTGAAAATTCAAGACAGCAGAGAGAGCATTTCCACATGTGGTTCATCACACAGTTCAGTTCAGGGCTGCATGCCAGATGTGTTACGCAACGCAGCTGAATATTTGGGTGGTGGGTGGGTGGGGGCGGGGAGGAGAGATCCTCAAAGGGAGAGGAAACTCCCCCTATTCATGAAAAAAAAAAGCACTTAAACGTTTCAAGGAATCAAGAGTTAAAGCAACTTCACTTTCCATCAGCACTTTGTTGGGTGGTTTACGACTTCATTAATTGAAATGGGGATGTTGTAAGTTTACATACCCGCCCAATCATGTCTGGATACACAAGCAGGTTAAACCTTAATTTACATATGTGTCCGAATATTTATTATTTTGAGTTTTAATTTCTCTAGTTGTCAAGGATACCATTTCAACGCACAGCAATAGTAATTTATTATAATCATCTCTAATCCTCAGAAAGGCCGGGGAATAAAGATGAATATGAAGGTGTGGGTTACGTCATGCCAGCCCTGAGTTACCAAACTAACTAGACTTGAAATCTTCCAGGTTCAATGGCGTGACAGAGCAGAGACAAATTAGAGAAAATCTAGTCTTATTTAGTTGTTGGCCGAGCTACTGACAGACTCAACAGATGAGCGATGATATAATACGTTGAGTAGATAATAGATTAATAGAGAACAAAAATTCAACACTGCATTTTATTTGTCATCAAACAGTCACAGTGAGCAGGGAGAATGTGCGTTTACATATGAGAACAATTGTGAGGTCATCATCGGGGATGAGCATTTAGCTGGCTACAAGGTTAAACATCTGCACCCTCACAAGTTTTCAGCAGAGCAGCTCATCCATTAAGCAAGTTAAGTCAATTTCAAGTTTTTCCTGTAAGTTATTTTTCTACCTTTGGGCATGTCAACTAATCAGTTTTAACTCTCATAAAAGGAACGTAAATGTACATAACTACATGAGAAAAAAAACTATTTCATACCCTAAACATACAAAAATCAAAGACTAAGTATTTATATAAAAAAATGTGTACATAAATAGTTATATCTAACAAACCCCATGCTTTTTCTCATTGAAATCTTTACTTTGTCCAGTTCCTTGAACAGAACTAAACTTGTGCTTCGCTTGAGCCCAGTTGTTCCGCTGGTTGTTATGCAAAGTTAGTGAAATAAGCTTTTACTTTTCCCCCAAGAACTTTGTAATCTGACACACACTGAATCTAGTTGTCAATGCAAACTTCTACTCCTGCTCAGAAAAAGAATAGAAGAAATTTTTCATAATTATCTGGATAAATGACTAATCTTTCAAACTCAATGCCTCAGAAACAGCGGGGGATCGGTTCGTCAGCCTGCAGATTAGTGACCTCATCGAACTGAAATATCCGTTTCCAACATGACTGAGCAAACAAACACGTGAGAGACACTTTTTCACTTGGACCCCGACTGGTAGGAGGAAAGGGGGGGAAGTCCAAAGCACAATAACTCAACCCTGCAGCCAGGTTCAATGAAGGGGAATCCTACTAATCACCTACAGATGTGTTCAACCGACATCAGAGCTCATTAGCTATGACACGAACATGTTGTCATCAAGGCACGCAGGTCTGCGCTGAGGAGAGTGATATTTACCTCAGAGAGAAAGGAGGGAGAAACAAGCAGCACACTGCATCCAAAATCTGTCAACAGGACCTCAGACACATGTGAAAGTCATTAACATGAACAAACTGCTTCTAACACTGACGGAGTGGGACGAGGATCTGATTCCTGACAAAGTAGAGGCCAGAGGGAGACGTCTCTAACACACACACACACACATACAAAGACACGGTTTATAGATTTACAGTAACGCTCCAACATTGGGAAATATGTTTCTGAGAACTCGTCACACAATGAGGCATTGAGCGTGGAGCAAACTGATCAACAACAGCTGTCTGCAATGACTTAACTTTCTGGATTTGATCCATTCTTATACATGACATTGCTCTTGGTGTAGATCTGCAGATAAATCTCTGCACACACACAAAAAAACATCCTTTTTGAAGAGTAGAGTTCACGTTTCTGGTCAGATCTCGGCTTCATGCATCTGAAACCTGTGACTTCAGACCATTGGCCACATCCTCTGTAGACTCTGGCCAAAAGTAGTGTGGGCCGATGATGTACCTTTATCTCTACTTTGAAAGCTATTTAACTTAAAGCTGTCCAGTGACTCTCATCATATCTATCGTGAGTTGCTGTATGGCACTTTGCACTGCATTGCATTTGTATGACGTTTGCTTTAAAAATAAATCTTGTCTGATTGATTGATTGAGCTCCAAGTGAAACTTACTGTCCAAGTCGTTAATTTCTTTTTATTGATGTGTCATAAACTGAAAAGCTACTCTCCAACAGTGAAAACAAAAGGGTGATGATTAAAGGGACTGTGAGGACTTTGTGGTAAAGCAAACATTCCCACTAACAATAAGGACTCTGCTTCAATGAGCCATTGCTCCTCACAATTGAGATGACATGACTCCAACCCTGAACTAACCAAGGCTTGTATTGGTTTCAGTTTGTTTTGAAAATTGAATGGAGATCAGATCTTTTTTTAACATTAATTTACTTTGTTCAAGATAATTTTTTACCGGAGAGCTGTTGTTTGAAACATGATTGCAATCTTTGTAAGTTTGTACCATTGTTAAGTAGCCAGCGAGATTTGGCATTTCTCACCACCCCGTGCTCTGAGACGTGTCTGTAACATGTAATATTAGTGATTCCTGGTTATGTCCTACCAGTGCTCATCTACCATGTAGAACAAACGTAACCTGGCTCTTCATTTTGTTGATAGATTCCCAGGTTTGAACAGATACATGTGGGTTATTAGCACAAATAGCTTGGCCTGTGATTTAGCCTTTAGCCCCTGCTGTTTAGCTTTCTTACACTCTGACGCCCTTTTTCTTTTTGAAAGTTCAGAAAAAAGTCAAATTATAAGCTAAAATTTGTTATAGTGGGAAATTGAAGTGGTGAAAAGTCAAATATTGTTGGCTATGATTTTTTATTCTTATTCTCTATTTTGACTTTTTTCCCAGTGATTTCATACTTTCCATAAAATGTCAACAGTTCAGTCTGACTTTTTGCTATCTCATAGTTTGTATTTTATTCTCGTTTTGCTATTTTCAATCCTTTAACTTTGACAACTTGATTTTTAGCTCAATACTGTTACATTCCTCTGAACAATGTTGGGTATGGCTTAAATGGGAGAGGAGTGATTTGGGGAGCAAGAGATAAACAACTGAGAAAGTGCAGATGTTGGCACTGCAATAATGTTATCCTCAATTTGAGATTTTGGCAATAAATGAATATAACTCTGGTGAGAAATAAGTGTTTTGACATTATTTAAGCTTTTCAAAATGACCCTGCAGCAAAAATATGACAATTATCAAGATTAAAGTCAGCTCGGGGAAACTTAAGAGTGTGTGACTCTGTGTTAAAGCTGCTCTGTTTGTTACCTCAGTTTGATGATTTCACCCTGATGAAATTCATTTCCTTGAACTGTACTAAATCACTTTTATAAACATGACCATAAGCGTAACTCCCCATTAAAGGGTTAAATAACTGTATGAGAAGTATTTTGCAACTCAGCCTCTATGTCTGTAGTTTCCATCTCTGTTTGTGGTCGGACACATTTTTCCAATGAATAACCACCAAAAAGAAAAAAAAATGCAACATAGTTTCCTCTCTCTCTCTCTCTCTCTCTCTCTCATCTAACACCCTGAATGTTTTCCATTTGACTCACAACAGACCTGACATGACAAATTACTCCAAACTCATTCTTTCTCTGCATCCTCGACCCCCCTCTCTGGTTCCCCCCGCCAAACACAAGGAGAAGCTTCAGTGTGGGGCTGCAAACCCACCAAGGCCTGAATCTCAACTGTTCCACAAACCACACAACCCACTGAGCAACATCTGGTGTAAAACCATCACTGTGAGGACCTCACACACTCAAACTCACATTATGCATACATCAGGAATCAGAAGTGGAACAGAAACCAAGCAGGAAACTTCAAGGCAGAAAAAAAGACACTAATACAGATGTGACATGAATTGCAGTTCCTTGAACAGCCACTTGGGGCTGGGTCCAGCGATGAGCCAAGCCTCATTTGGCTCTATACTGAAATGTCTGACCTCAAAACAGTATTAAACATGTCTGATACTCCAATAGATCATTGAAGATACCTTTTATGACTCATTATAATTTTGTCTCTCATTATAATTTCTTTAACTTTTGCTTAAAAAATACACACAGGGGCTTCAAAGAAGGGACAACAGTATCCCTGGCTGTCAGCAAGTGGGTACATCCATTATTTACACATTATTTATACAGTCTATAATAAAAACAACTTTTTATGGGTTAAATGATAATGTGGCTGTTCTCCAAACAGCCTGCGGTGTATTTTGCTGTATTCTCCCTCCTCGCTCCGTAAGCAGCCTGGCTGTGATATTTCAGTTTCACTGACTCTGCAGTATCTCGCCCTTGGGTGTTGTGCGGTTGTGCTGATGTAGTGTACATGTCACTCCTTCTTTCAGACCATGGAGACACTTCCTGCTGGCAATGGTGTTGATGCGTTCACTTCGGTATGGTAAAGTACAGGCCAGTAAACACATCGATGAGATAACTGGCTTCATTTATAGCAGCTTACACCACAACATCGACGCAGCTCACCAGGGACTGAGTAATCGTACCTCTGAAACAAGCACAGACTTACTCATTAGAGAAGCTACGCTCTGTTTTCTCCATCATGAAGTCTGTTTGGATGTGTGAAATTAAAGCACACGTTGTAAAATGGGAACAGACATTTATAACAGCCTTACTAGCTTTAATCTACCACACCATTTACAGCCTAAGCTACAACGAAAAGTTTTCCCTTTAAGAGGCTGTGAAATACAAAAAAATCAAAAATATAACAATAATACACAAACTACCAATAACAGATATTACAGGGTTAAGAAAATGTATCACGCTAAAAGTTATATTTTAATTTAATTTGTATTAAAGCACGTCTTGTTGTTTTTATTATTGGATTCGTCAAAGTAAGTGCATAGATAACATGGCAAAGCTGATCTTTTTTTTTTTTAAGATATTTTTTTGGGCTTTTCTGCCTTTAATCAGATAGGGGAGGACAGTGGATAGAGCAGGAAATGGGGTGAGAGAGTGGGGAGTGACATGCGGGAAACAGGCCACAGGCGGGAATCGAACCCGGGCCACCCGCTCGAGGGCAAGCCTCATGGTGCGCGGCCATATCCACTAGGCCATCTGCGCCCCCAAAGCTGATCTTTAATGAGCCGTCCATATTACGTACAAGACAACGGTCAATATGGATTCCCTTGTAAATCTGGAACACGGGTAATTGATAAAAGTGAGGTCTCTGATTGTCTATATTCCGTCTTCTTACAGTATAGACATCAGAAGGATTAAATCAATGTTGAAAGGGATCATGAGTTTCCCGACAAAAGAAGTGTTAAAAGGAAGAACCGATCTCCGTTGACTTTCACTTTCAAAACAAATACAAAAGTCACCACAGTTTGAACGAGTCTGCCAGCCAAAGAATCCACTTCATGATATAAAACATTATCCATAAAAGACGGGTGTCTGAGCTTCCCTCCAAAAAGACAAAAGTCTCCTGCCATTGTAGCTTTATTTAATTCTGTTCAATTTTAACAAGAGGATTCAAGAATGAACCTCGCAGCCATCTGTGAGCCACCAGTCACTGTATCCAGGCTCAGCACTTAACTCACCAAGGCTAAAAGTATGTGAAGAACTAAACACTACAATAAAGTTTTGTTTAGATCTCAACCTGCTGAGAGACAGCCTCCATGTTTGGTTTCAGTCTTTCCACCAGATGTTGAACGAGGCTGCAGGGAGGTCGAGATCTGATGTTTGATAATAGGAAAAATACTCCATCTCCCTCTGCTACACTTTTATTACATTTATGTCTAAGGTTTCTGGGATTACAAGCACTTCGAGTCTTTTTAGCCCTGACTGGACAGCTGAGCAGACGGCGTGTTTTAGGAAAATGTTCAGATACCTGGAGAGAGTTTCAGGGTTTGTGCTTGGGACTGACGAATCAGACGAAGAAATTTGGAGAGGCAACAGACAGGGGAGGGGTCACAGTGAGATAACACACCAACTCTCCAACCTGTCTTTCTGTTATTGTCGACCACTGCATGGTAAAGTTTGAGTTTACCACGTCTGGAAAGGGGAAAAAATCATCCCAGTAGGCAATTTCAAACCAATGGAAAGTGCAGCTGCTCTTTTCCTCGAACCTGTGCAGACGTCTCCAGAGCCAGCGAGCAGCATGAATCATCTTGTTCTCAGAGGTCTCCATGAGTTACAGTCATTTATGGATGCCTCCGACTTCACGTCATCTTAACTTATTGATGCTAAAACCTCCTCCACTGCCTAATTTAACACAATGAAAAAGTCAGGAACCCAAACAGCAGGAACCTCAGCCTGGAAAGACCCTCAGAGGTACAAATTAAACCAGTGAATCGTGTCCTTCAGCTCAGACTCAACGTGACAGAAGAAGACAAGCAGCAGGGAAGTCACCTGATTAGTCAGCGGGCCATTTAATAAAACATTCTGCTCCAAAAATAGCAGATTTCTTCATGTGATACGAAAAGGATTTGACGTCTGATAGTCTGTGCAAGCACAGTTTATTTAACAAAGGAGCTGAAACTTTCAGAATAAGGTTCAATCTCTCACAAGGGTCAGATAAAATCCTTCAAAGAGATTAAAACGTCACAGAACAACCTTAAATCAACTCTTTGATTCACTTTCTGGTCTGCACTCACCCGTCTGGTGTTGTCCAGGACTTTGGGGTCCGGCCGGCCGTAGTTTGGGGGATTGGCGTGGGGGTCGTAGCCAAGTCTGGACAACATGGGGGCAATGACAGCCATGTCCCTCACCACGTCAGCTGGCATCTTCCCCACCCACTTGGACAAGGCCTCCACATTGACAGGTTTGATGACCTGGTCTGTGGACCTCTCCACCCTGACAGGAAGAAAAATAAATGTCTCATCAGTAGAAAGTTACAGAATCAGCTCTAGAAAAACATTTTTTAACCCTGAAATTTCACAGAGTTCATCCACATGAAAGTTTCTTGCTCACAAACAACGCACTGAAGAAAATCTTTTTTTCTCTTTTTAGAGTTGTGTTTGTATTTTAGAAACCTTTCTCAACATGTTTTTGGGACATAAACAGCAAAAGGTTTCTGGTTCCCAAATCCAAATCGGGCCATGAGTCACGAGCACGACTTTTCTCCATTAAGAACTGCAAAATCATAAATTCAACTACAAAAAAAAAATCCTGCAGGATACCAACCATGATACAATCCCATGTCCTAAACCTTTTCTTTATGTTTGACAAACATCTTATAATATTTCATCCAACCCAAAAGCTTTAACCTATTAGATCACTTTTAAAGACTGGAGCCTTGTTTTCAGGCCTCATGTCCGAAACACAGGAAGCATGGTAAACGTTTCCTCTCTGTCACGATAAAAGCACATTTGCTGTGCTAAAAGAATATGAATTCTTTGGACCTTGGTGTCGTAAACCTCCAGGTCCCTTTCTCTCTGCACCGACTACGATCTGTTTATGTCCAGCTCCTCCATCCTGTACGTTTCCTGTCTGACTCTATACCTCAATATAGCAATTCACTTTCCTCTAATCCATTTACTTTGCAATTGAGTCTTTACACTGTCCGGGTATAGTCTCCTGCATGATTAATAGAGTGAGCTGGTTTCGTCTTCTCAGGAGGACGCTGGAGATGCTCTCTGATGGAGATGGGCCCTGATCCAAACATCCACTCTGCAACAAATGGGCAGGGAATCACTTTAGGTAACTCCACCGAGGCCCAAGAGGCTGCTAAGTGTTGACGTACAACATAAACTGATAAAGACATAGACTGAGTGTAGTGAACGCAACATGGATTCACAATCATGTCAGATTCAGGCAAAAGAAATGGATCTAATTTATGCACCAAGAACAACAATAAGAGAGGAGGCAAACATCAATTTACACACCAAAAACAGTCAAGTACAGTGGAGAACACAAACGTAGAGTCAGGGTTCTCAGAAACCTCAGCTGCTCAGGAAAATCAAATTTTCTTTCACATTAGAAATTATTTCATATAAATCGGACACCTGCAGACCTTTTTTTACATCTTCCTTTATCTACACAAGATTGCAGTCTACACTCAATGATATAGATGATCTCTTGCAGCTCTCTGCACCTCAATCTGCTGAAGCTGACATCTTTTTTGATGGTAATCAGAGAGAGAGAGAGAGCTCCTTCAATACATCTGTACTGTCTATGCACTGATGTAGGTGTGAAGTATCTAAATATACACCTTCACTTAAGTTCTGTGCAGCTGGCTGTCGCTGACGTCATTTTGCACTCTCTTGGAAACACAAAACATACCAAGTGAAACACTGAAAATGTGAAAACAGTATTTCTAAGCATCTACACAGAGGTGGGGGACTTCTATCAATGCGTTTCTTGCCAATGATTTGGCCGCAAGAGCCCGCTCTAGTATGAAATGAAGTAAAATGCACACACTCTTAAGCCTGCAGCACCTCCACAGTCTGAGCAACCATCATCTTTCTCGCCTGATCCTTTGCTGACATTTTGTTAAAAAGTTCTCCTCATACTTTTACCCTTTAAAGTTGTCTTGCGAGTGCATCAAGCATGGTCATTAATCCCAGACCTGCGTACACCAGGTAACTTTAAAGAGGGAAGGCATTACCTTTGGGCATCAAGAATTATTTCTAAATCATTGTGATTTTCTTGATCCAGTGTAACTGTTTTGGTGTTCTACTTCTTAACTTTATTTGTAGAAGAGTGTGTGTATTTAGCAGCACCAATAGTAAAATCCAGGCGCAGACTCTCAGCAAAACAATAAAAATAAAGATGACAACCCACAGAAATGTTCCATCTGTTTATTTTCTGTCATCAGTCCAAAATCATTTCACCCTGAACCACTGCAGCACACACACATACATACACACACACACTCTTTTTGCCAGCCCCAAATGCAATGTGACAAAAAGCCTTTCGGCCTGTCACATGACCACTTTCCTTCAGGCTGATGCTCTTAATGGCCTCCAGCTCCTCAATTATTCATGGCAAAGCCTCCTTTACCCAAGGTGGTGTTCTGTATCACCGGCGGCTGATAACACAGAATCAGATAGAGACTTCAGGATCACAAAAAGCCTGGAGAGTCCGGTTAAGGAGGAGGGAGGAGCGGCTCTGCTCGGGGAGGAGTAATGGAGCGGGCAGCCCGGCGAGGCAGAGCTCCACTAAATCAAGGACGGGTAATTGATGTTAATGCTGAGGCGAGGTCCCACTCTGGGGCCTGGCTGCCCGCTGATTGAGATTTTCATGGAGATAGAGACCTGAGGCTGCGGGGTGGTGGAGAGAGCAGAGTGCTGGTGGTTGCAGAGGGTAGGAGGTGATCTCTGCAGGGTGTCTGGGGGGTTGACTTTAATGCACTGTGGGTAGGGTAGTTGAGAGGAGGTGGGGCACCATGTTTATGATGGTAAGAGGTAGTTGTGCTGCCCTGAAGGCTACTTGTGGCTGCAGTCCTCTTACTTCAAATTGTATCAGGAACCATTCAGGGAGAGATGTGGTGCTGGGGCAAAGACTGGAACAGAAGACAGACTGTCTCAGCAAGGATGTGTTCCTGAAGTCTGTCAAAACATCGAGGGGTTTCATTTTGCACAGAGTGGAAGAACACCAAGTTCCAACTTCTTATCAGTCTCAGGATAACATGCACAATCTGAAGGCTTCATTCACACTAATGACACAAACACTGATGATGCATTAGTGTTTGTATCATCAACGTGTGTGCTGAGGTATCAAAACACTGACCTGCTGGAGGATAAATAAAAACCATATCCAGCCACAATAATCTCCTCCAGTGATTAAAATTTCATGCAAAGACTCACTGTAACACCCTGAGTCTGCAGTCAGCTGTCACTCTGTGTTGTCACTGAAGTGTAAGGAGCTCACCAGCGTCTGGAGATTAGCAAAACCTCTGCGCAAATGTACGCAAGACCTCTATTTGCCGTGTACTGATTTTAGACCTTCAGAACAAAGCTGTGAGTGTCTCCAGTTCAGATCGCTCTGGTTAAAGTCTGTGTTCATTCATTTTTAATGAGAATCAATCTGTGGAGGGGTGACGTGAGCTCCAAATGAACACATCTACATCTGGAGCTCTTATCAGACTCTCTCCATGTGAGCCGACATTTTGGCTTCAGGTTTGTTTTCCTGTTTCAAACGACGCATAACACACACCCTGTTTAAAAACAAGAAACTCACAGATTAACCTCCTGTGTCTGAACACACTCGAGCAAAATGAGTGTGAGGTGATGTGAGGCGAAGACATTGTGGTCTTACTCTGAACCTCCACAGCTCTCCAGTTTGAGCCTCTGTGGTCTGATGTTGTAATGTGGCTGAAGAGCACTTTAGAGTCTCCATGGTACCTGAGCGTGAAGGGTCAACACACCTGACGGCTCCTGGAGACGAGTCAGAGAGATTTTTAGCCTGCTCTTAAAGTCACGTGCATTTGAAATGTGTAAAGAATCAAACTTAGATAATAAGGGGTATTTTTTTAAATTATTTCATTGTTGTGGTTGTCCTCATGCACACTCTGGATGGTACCAGTTATTGTGATCATGGAGCCTCCTGTGGATTGGCAGAAAGAATTTGATGTGTGTTGTGAAGAAAACAGATGAAACTATAAAGTGTGTTCAGTTTGATTAAGTCTCTGCCTCTTTTTTCCACTTTGCTACTGGTCTGTTGTAGCTCTGCAGCAGATCTGGATTCAGTCTCTCTGCCCCTCAATGACGTCAGCTCTGACTACAGAACTAGGTCACGGTAACAGTTTCCAGGTGAAAGGTCGCTCTAAATATGCAGAGGCTTTCTTGTTCTGGATTTAGTAACAGTTCCTGGTTTTTGGAGTGTGGACTCCAGGGTTAAGAGGCTGTCCATCATCGATCAACCACAGCAGAGGTTCAGATTCCCGTGTCAGCAGAATGTGAAGAGCTTCAGACAGGGAGAGACAACGAGGGGAGGAAAAAACAACAATCCTTCAGGAGAGTGAATTATTCACAACTACAACTCTTAGACTTAGTCATGTTGCTTTTTTAACGTTATCTCAGTCTCCTGGAGAATAGAAACAGACTAACATTACGGATAAACATCCCTAGACAAAATATGACTCATTGCATATTATCCTCGTCCCTGCAAACACACAGATTTGTTTAGACAGCACTGACTTAAACTGATGCAACACTTTTCCTTTCTGCTTAACATCAATGCTACATTATTATGTAGCACTGATATGTAGATATTTAGAACTCACTTCTAGAGGTGAGACTTTTTGAAGATCACCAGGAAAGTCCTCAAAGAAACAAAAATGTGTTTCAGCAGGTGAAATATGGGCGCATGTGTGCTTGAGCACTAACTGATACGAAACAGCACAGGCCAAAAACAAACAAAAGGAACTCATATCCACCAAAAACACTGAGTGTAAGCACGGGAAAGATTGAAAAATGAGAACTAAGGACACTTTCTCTATTATTTTAGTTCATTTGAGTTATTCTCCATCTTTTTGTAAAGCCTTATTTTTATTTCATTTTAATTAAAGTAAATGTTTCTTCCCTTTGTTCCATTAGTTTTTGTGAAAAATAAAACCATTGGCTGCATTGGCCTTCAATGTGGCACATTTTAAGTATTTCAAAATTTTTCAAGTAAATATGAGTATTCTGAAATCCACAAATACTTCTCCCAATCCAGTGACAGTAATTCATAATAAAACAGTATGTTTTATGTATCCAAAAAAAATTTTTGGAGTCGACTGTCCTTAACACAGCCTCAATCTCTGACCTCTTCTTGCTTCCTAATCATTGTGGTCCTTTTGTTTCCCGTCAAAGTCAAAGACTTCAGACTTAATGAGGCCAAGAAGGCAAACAGAAGGAGAAAGAAATGAAATATGCGGCCAATAAGAAACCACAGATGGAGAAATAAATCTACCCTCACTTTTAACGCCAGAGGAGGTGGGAAGAGCTCCTAAAGGAACATCAAGAAGCCGAAGAAGGCGATGGATGCATAGCTGTAATAAAAAACACGAGTTTGCTCAGACAATAACAAAACCTGGCTCAAACGTCTCCTGAGGATGTGAGTGTGTTCGGGAGCGACGTGGCAGGAAAAGGGTGGTAGCAGGAGGGGGAACAGGGTCGGACCCCTCTAAGTTTCCTTGAGGATTTTCAGTCCGACCTCCCTGATCACAGAAAGCAAACAGCTCTGACAGCAGCGGGGTCGTGAGGAAACCCTGCATACTGTATGACAGATGTAATCTCACGTGTTTTACGTCTCTAATAAGAAGGTTCCTGACTGTGGCAGGATGTTTGATTTCACAACCAAACGTAATGACCGAAAATCTAGACAAGTTGTGAAAACATGGGAGGGAATGTTTCAAGGCCGGGGGCGTGTGATTAGTTTCAAGGCCTGCTGGAACCCAGATTAAGGAGAAAGTGAGAACCCAGATTACCTACATGTCATTTTTCTCTGAGTTAAAAGCTGGTCCACACTTTCTCTATGCAGATAAAGAAGGTGAAAAAAAACTTTCTTCAGCACTGAGAGGTAAAGGAATAAAGTTCTTCAAGCCTGGGCTTCATTTGTCCTCCTGTTGCATGACTTATAGCTTCATGAAGTTTAAAGAGCTCTGTAGTCGACTGCAGCAGCCGTGAAATGGGCTGTAAGGGTTCCAACATATTCGTAGTAGGAATCAGTTTAGTATGGATGAATTTAATGTACTGAAATATTCATTTAAATAAATTCAGTATCATATATTTTGTGTGTATAATTTAAGAGGAAGGATTAAATCAGTATATACTCCTCCTTACTCCTTTTCCAGCACTTAAACTTGTGGCATATGAAGGAAATGGTACAGATTTTACTTTCTTTGTTTTATATTTTGAGAATGTCCATGATCTGTTTGTTTTGCTTTTTTACATATACAAAATGAAGAATTCAATTCAGTTCAATTTAGTGTTGAGAACTTGTTCAAATATGCATTCGGCCAACATGTGGGCTTATATTATTTTCAGATATCATGAAGGTTTTTTAAATTTAAAGAATGTTTCAAGTCAAACCAGCTGGCTGAAGGTGTTGCACTGAAAGGATAACATCCCAACATTAAGAAAAATGAAGCCTTTATTCATCAAGTATCTGCTCAAAGCTTGCTGCAGAAAGACAAGAATCACTAATTTTAATATGTCAACGAGTCAAATTTTTTTCCAACTCATTAGAGGATATTACGATCATGACTTTGTCCAGGGGCACAGCTCACATGACCGCTGGTTGCTCAATATCTGTTAAAAAGAAAGCTCGAAGTCTGCGTCATATCCAATATGGCTCCCACCATATTTCTTTTCTTCTACCCCTCATGGAGATGCTCGGCCAGGGGCTACACACCAGGTATACACAAGCTCAGTTTTGAAGGGAATGAATAACATCCACAACTAATGACACAGAGGCTGAGAATTTATTACAAGACATGACATGACGACTATATTTTTGAGTAGAAAGGTGACAGACTGATGAAATTTTGAAAAAGTGATTTCTCAAAGCTGTCACTCTGGTATCTCTGTAGATCAGCAACATTAGCACCATCTGAGCATGCTTTCTCATGCTTTGACACAGTTGAGTTCCTGACATGCTGATATTTCTCGAAAGGAATGAAATAAAGGAAGGGCTCAACTAAATCAGGGAGTCTGTTTCTGTAAAAAGTCTGTTTTGGTAAATGGAGTACAGTGGTTGTAAGAAGAGCTCCGTTACAGCTGTTTCTGGTTAAACAAAGAAAAAAGAAAAAAGAAAAAGAAGCATCTCACCCTTTAACAAAAAGACCCGCATTTTTCAATTTCAACAGACACTTAAATTAACAACTTGAGGCTGGAGCCACACTTTCCCTGAAGGTCAGGAAGTGAAAGAGCAAAGAAAAGGTCGAGTTTCTGCTCCTTCAAACACTCGATGCTAGCACACAGACTCTAATTCAATACATTAGGCTGAGAATGACGGATTAGTGTTGGGTTTTAGGGCACCTGAACAAGCTTTGACATGTGGCATACATCCCAAATCGAACAACTGCAAATATTCATGTACCCATCATTATGTCAGCAGCGAGCAATGTCATAAATCTGCAGCTGCGGAGGAAGGAACAGCTTGTAAAAGTGAAACACAGAAACGACTTTTTATCATCCAGAGATAGAGGAAAGAAAATGTTTCCAAACATTTCCCAAAACTAAGGAAACCTCTGAATTAAATCAGAAAAGAAAATGACTAACAGCAAAAAACTTTTATAGACTGTGACTCAGTTTGTGCTCACTGGTAGGGACCACTTAAAAAGCACTGGATGAACCTAAACAGCCCTTTGGCTTTGATTAGACATCAGCTCCGGGGTATGACCATGAGACCATTTACCCCACGTTTCACAAAGTACTACACCTAATCCTCACACAAGACGACAATGAGGGCTTTAAACTAGTTTAACGCAGCTGCTAAAAGAGAAAATCTATTCTGAAAAGGCTTCACGAGGGCCTGAGCTGTAATTATTCTAAAATTAGAGGGTTCAGAAACCTAACTAGAAGGACAAGTTTGTGTCAGAGCTGTTAGTACAAGGAATCAAAGACAAAGTGACAGCTGCTAGAATCATTTTTAATCCGTCCTGACAACAACAAGAGTTGATGAGCCAGATCGATCATTGTTAGACTCTGATAGTTTGGGCTAAATGGGACATACAAGCTTCTTATTTAGGAAACGTCTATGTAAGCAGAAATGAGTCTCATGTTTAAGGCTTGGTTTATGCTCCTCCGTCCAGCTGTTCACATTGCTCTGCTGTACTCCTCCAAATCAAATGAGGGCAATGTTGTGAACACAGAAAGTACAATTCCTGCTCAGTGGACCAATCTCAGGGCTCGTGGTTTGCATCATTACAACACATAGCAACATTTCAGACAGGATGAGCATCAGGCTACATGACTGACAGTGATGCTCACCCCCTGAGGAGGGTACATCATCCATTTGATGCACTAGTATAAACCAGGTCATAGTGAGTCTGTCAACTGGACCAACCTCATGTGAGTACATCTACTCACACGAGGTTGGTCCAGTTGACATACTTTTGGCTTGTTTGAGACTGAGTATAAACCAGGTTTTACCTGTAAGATGCATTATTCTCACTTCTTCATCTGTGCTGATATAGCAATAAAACATCCCTGTCATTACCTTCTTAAGTATAGTAGGAAAATGCAGATGGAAGACTTTGGCCAACAAGGGAACTAAAATTTAACACTCAGCTGGCAGTCCCTAAGGGCACTGGAAAGTCTGAGAAATCAGGTGTGTTTTACTTCAATAAGTAATGAAATTAAACACCCCTGATTTTTTTTACCAAATGAAGATTAAGGTTTCAATTACATTCATCTACAAAGCATTTTGAGACCCAGGTTGTTAATTTAGAGATTAACAGGCCGTTAATCCTGTATGACAGGCTAAAATACATTAAACAAGTTTCTATTTCGGTCACTCGTGATTCTCTCTTTAAGCTCTGTAACCTTTTTGAAAACACAAGCATCACAATCAGCAACTAAAACTTCCCACAGGACCACTAAAGAGCAATCTTTCAGGTCTAAGGCTTAAAGAAAGGAAAAAAAACAGTTTTGGTGGTGTTTTTTTAACTCACTTTGAGAGAGAAACTCCTCCGGCCTTCCCGATGAGCTCTTCATGGTGGAGGACTGCGTCATTCCAAGGAATGTCCAGGAATTTCAGCAGCGTCCTCATCCATTTCTCAGGATGGAGGACCAGCTGTTCGTAGTGCACAGGCAGACATTTGTCTACCGCCTCCAGGCACTGAGTGTACATGGTCTCTATGGCCCGGTTCCACTTGGTCAGGCAGTCCCGGTAGCTGCCCAGGTCGAACCCCGCAATGGTCACCTTCCGTGAGATCATGGAGTGGACCGAAGCCCGGCCGTCACGGATCATAAGCACAAACTTGGCACGAGGAAAGATCTTGGCCAGGTAGCCGAGCGACTTCAGTGCAAAAGGGTCCTTGTTGCAGAGGAAGTTGGCGGGCTCTCCGTGTTTGACAATAATTTCCAGTAGGAAAGCCTGCATGGCGGCGTCCAGCACCTCATCAGTAACTCCCGCCTCATCAAGGCGCATCTTCTCCCGGCCCGAACGGCTCCACATCTGCTTCATGGCAAGGATGCGTGGGATAACACGGGTTTCCTCTCCACAGCGCACCTCAGGGTGGGCGTCCAGCATGGCTCGCATCAGCGTGGTCCCGCTGCGGGGCACTCCCCCGATGAAGACAAGAGGCATGTCTTTGTTATAGACAAAAGGCGTGCTGAGGTTCTGGCCCGTCCGTAAGGTGGTCCGCATGCTGCCTCCGAGCGCAGACAGATGCAGGATACCGCCTGGCTGGCTGCGCTCCTCAATGCGGTGGTGGCACTCCATGGCATGGCGCCCCAGGTAGAAGACGGTGACCGAGCTGATGACCAAACAGGCCACCAGCAGGTTCTGTTTCAGCTTCCCGATCATGATGCAGCCCACAGGAGGGAGAGGACGATATCGCCACAGGGCCAATTCAGGGGGAGGGGCGGGAAAGAGGAACTGAAGGGTGATTAAGGTTCCCACCCTTTATGGTTGTTTGCTGGGAACCGGGCATGGGTCGAGCTCCCTGGTGCACAGCAGGTGTCGAGTCCCCGACTCCATGAGGCCTGTATCGAGACACAAGCACGGAGAGAAAAAAGTGAGTGATGGTGACTCAAGACAACACAACACAACGAATGTACAACACAACCTGAGGAGCAGTCAGATCTCAGTCAGACAAAAAAAAAAGAAACTATCAGTTGTTGATATGATGCATTTGATGTTTTGCAGACTCTGATAAAAACATCACCATCAGAGGTGGTTCTGACACCAGAATGTGAAGAAAACTGTGACTTGCAGCCTGTCAACCCTCAAACTTCATGTCCCAGTTTTTAAAATAACTCTAGTTGAATGTCAGACTCTACAATCATCACCACAGCTGCTTCAAACACATCAGAGAACAAAAATACAATCTACAGAAGAGACATTTGTCACAAAGACTGATCACCACCTTCTCTTTATCTGACAGCCTCTCAGATCTCAGGCCAGCATCACCGTACAATTTTAACTGCAGAGCTGTGAATTACAGAGCTGACACACACAGATATGACTGAGGAGGTGCCATGAGGTGAGGAAATGTTAAGTCTTGCACACGTTTTAAAAGAAACTGGTTCAAACTGGGACAAAACCTTTACATCTGACTAATGATATCTTTATTTTACCCATTTGTGACATACACGTGTAGTTTTTGCCTCTTATTTAAAAAAATATATGCACACAAACTATTTTTAAAGATAAGACAATGTGTACTTGCAGACATAAAAACACAGACAAACTCCTGTCTTATAATCACTACACACCACAGAGGTCTGGCTGATAGCTTTCCTCTGTGGCAGGCGTACTATTTGTCTGCTGGGCTTGGAGAGGAAGGATGCAGGTCAGTGCCCTCACAAACCACATATTAAGACTGCTGTAGGTTTCTAATTAAGTTTGCCTGTCTGAACAGAAAGAACAACCTTTTTACCTTTGGCCTTTGGCAACCAGCATGAGAAACAGATAGGAGTCACCTCAACAGTCATGTGTCAATAATAAACATAGATGACGAGTCCTGCTTCTTGTTGTTCTGAACTCCTGGATCAACTCACAGTTTCCTCTTAAAGTTAGTGCAACTTTATTTTGTACACTTAATAAACCTTAAATTGCCATTTCAAGTGGGAATATTAATGCATTTGAAACAACAGCCTTTCAGAATTTCACAGAAGCCTCTCTACTAGGAATGGGTCAGATATAAGATATTATATATACCTAAGGTAGGCTTTTCACGTTTTCTGTGTGCCAGTACTGTTTTATTTATTTTAAAGTAAATAAATATAAAGTTGGTCACTGCATTTACATATCTCTACCAGCACTGCTGGTACCAGAGTTTGCACAGCAGGAGACAAGATCCCTATAGCGAAAAGGAAGAGGACTAGAGCAGCTCATGCTCACCCTATCCATTTTAAAATCTGTCATAACAACCAAACTGTTATACATTATTCCTTACATGACCTCTTTTATAGAAACTGATGTAAATCCAGCCTCAAAAGCAGAAGTGGAAAAAGTCTGTGTGTGTGTGTGTGTGTGTGTGTGTGTGTGTGTGTGTGTGTGTGTGTGTGTGTGTGAAGAGATGGTTAAAATCCATCTGAGGGGCTCTAATGCACTGCAGAGTAGTGACCTCAGAGCAGGCGACCCCCTGCTTCACGGAAACTCAGCTCCATTTGGATGCATGTTTATCCATTAGAGTGATGTCAGGCTCCGTCATCTGCCTGGAATTGTAATTATCATTATAATTTTTCTCCTTTCTCTGCTACTAAACAACTGCTGACTGGTATTTAATCTTCTGAGAGAATTAAAACGTCTGAAGCCACATGGAGATCTCGCAGTCTTCACATACAGCTATGTTTAGCAACATTGGCAACATCGACTGCTGACAACGGCAGAAATCAACAACTCCCATCTGTGCTCAGAGCTGACAAAGCCACACACACACATACACACACACACACAACAGAGAAGATTATACCTAAAAGAGAGAGCTGTGAGCTCTGAGAATGTGACAGTTTTGATAGTGACGATAAGACAGAAATAGAAATTTCTAAATAGAGCAAAACTTCACACTCATAATCTTCTGTTTAAGATGTCATGAGAAAGTTTTTTCTGCCCCAGTAAAGGAGTTAAAGGAGGTGGCCTGAACACAGAATATGATGAGAATTGATGAAGAGAAGTCCTGCTCACCTTGGCAGGACTCTGCCTTTGAATAACCACTGCTCCTCACTTAAAGTTGGTGTGAGGACTTTCTGGAAAAACTCGCATTAGCACTAGTGCTTCCCATAAGTTTTTACTCCCCACTGTCATGATTAACCAATTTGTTTCGGTTTCAGTTTCAGTTTGTTTTGGAGAACTAAATGGAGAGCAGATCTTCTTTTTGACTCCACTTTTCCTTGTTCAAGCCCTTGCTCTATCACTCTGCCGTTCACCATTCTTCTGTTCTATTTCTGTCAGACGGTCCAGCTCCTGTTTTCACCATTACTACAAAATAAATCCAAGAAATCATTTTCAGCAGAGAAAATCACAGATTTCTATCCTCACTGCCAAACTTGGTCAGCTGGCGTGGTATTGTCATAGAGACTTCAGCGAGATGAAAATCATTTTAGTCCTGCCAAACCTGACCCGGAAGCTGAGCTGAGAAATAACCTATTTTATCACTGATACTCTCAATTCCAATGGTGGATTATGATCAGGCATGTATCTAGATATGAGATATTAAGGTCACTTAAAAAGCCTTTACAGTCTCTTTAATGGGAGAATGTATGAAAGGTCAGGTGCATTTACAGAAACCACCAATCGCAGCTGGGAATCCACCAGAGATAGACCAATGAAAAATGTTCATAAAGCCAATTGAAAAAGTGAGCAAAAAATGTCTTGAGGCAGCCTGGGAGAGTCCTTGTTTTTCTGCAACACTTTGTCAGAACTCATATTGGTCTGATACAGACTTTAAAGTTAGATCAGACATCAGTGACAAACGGCAAAGATTCATAGGACAGATCTATTTTACTCAGTTTATTCTCTACTGTGTTCTATTCTCATCACACTGGTAGGTGTGTGCAGGGCTAAAAAGCATGAAGGGAGGTAACTACACCCTCTTATCTGTTGGGAGGTGTTTCAAGCTTGTTTCAACAACAACCTTAAAGGCAATTAGCAACATGCGCATGTTTAATCCTTTACTTGTCAACAGTTCAGAAACCGAAGACCAGGTATGGTTAGCATTTGATGCATCCTTAGAAAAAGACAGATGCTGCCTGTTGTCACATTAACTCTGTGATGATGCAGACAACTATTGATTCAGACATAAAATTCAGCCATGTTTTGATAATCGCATTACTATTTTTTTTTCCATTTCATGGGGTTAATTCACAAAGCAATAGAAAATAAGAAAGCAGCCTTCTTCTCACCTTTCATAAGGTAATTTCAGAAAAAAATACAGACATGAAGGTTTTTTAATCCATTCCTTTATCACCCAAGTATCACACAGGCCACCTGTACTTCTTTTGTTGTTACTGTTTTGTCCTTAAAAAGGTCAGAAATCATGCCTCATCTCCTCTTCTTCCAGTAGCTGTTGGAATTTTTTTCTCTTGCCCAAATGTTTGAAGAGTTACAGTAATGAGAACAGATTGCATCAACTATTGTGATTGGAACGTCCTTGCATGTGGATTTCTATACAGTAAGCTTGTATTTTCTTCTTATCTGGGCCCAAGAAGCCAACTGTAGTGAAAGGGTCAACACCACTCTAATCCATTCATCACCTCCTGCACAAAATCAGTAGTCATGTCACGTTCCTGATTCAAATAAGCTTCTTTAACACTATGTTGCCAGCAAATGTTTAAAACTGATAAGACTTTCATTAACCTCTCTGTGGGACACTGTTTATGCATTAAGAGGATTTAATACGATAAAGTTTGCAGGAGAGAAACTTTGAAAGTAAGAGCTGTGATGTAGGTGTGTGAACACAGCTGGCAATGCTTCCTGAAAATAAAAACCTGTCAAATGATAATAAAAGAGGATAACAGATGTTTGTTTTCAGGCTATAAAAAAGGAGAAAGTGCTGGTCTGATAGCAAAGGTGCTCTTGGGGAATAACTTCATCTATCCTCCTCTAGATTATTAGATTTCAGCCCTGATAGGACAAACAGGATCCCACCCCTGCCTTCCTCCACACCATGGAAGCAAACATTGTCCTCTGTTTTAACTCCTTGTTACACACGTAAGGAGCATTTCACAACACGACATTATAGCTAATTCCTCCCATTAGGCACCCTGTGAGAGGAGCTCATGCAGGACTAATCTGCAGATAAACACTCAGTGTTTCCTCCGCAGTGTGACTGAGGAATGCAGAAAATGTGTGAAGAGCGTACAACACTTCTCACCATGTTTGTTTCTTTCTCTTCCTGTCGTTAGACTGTGTTCTCTCTGCATGCACGCACACTCACACACAACCTCACATCTTCGGCTCAGTGATTCAGCACTGAAGAGTGACGGGGGTTACAAAGTGTGCAGCGTGCTAACACCTTTCCTCTGTTGGAAGGGAGAACAAGAGGGACCTGAAACTGCTCTTAAAGGAAAAGCTCACCTCAGAATCTCTGCAGTAGAGATTTCATCACTCTGAGAGAACAGGTCAGATTGTTTGTTTATTGCAGGAAATGAACGGATGCTCTGACCCAGATTGAAAAGTGATGAGAGAGGAGGAAAGAGGTGGAGGTGAAAAAACAAGAGATGAGTCACTGGTGTCATCCCCAGCAAGTCAAAGCTGCATACTCTGTTAGAGAACAGTGAAAACTATGGTGAAATTTACACAATGAAGTTACACAACAATTTGGGCTTTTTTTTTAAAGAAAACAAATATGAGGTAGCGTCCTGACTGCTCGGCTGATAACAAACTGCTGCTGAGCTTTAGAGCCGTGTTGAGTTGCACCTTGCACCGGAGCTGAAATGTGTTTGTGTTAAATTAATTGCGGCTCCTCTCTCCTGTTACTGATATGGTATCCTCTTGGCAGCAGCTTTTTCCCATTGATCTGTTAGGGGGAAGCAGAGGCTGCTCTCAGTGGAGCAACGGTGAAACCAAACCACATTGACACTTAATAACAAGGATGACTCAGGACGCATTGAACTCAGCTGTGAGACCTCTGAGAAGGTAAAAAAGCACGATTTTAAACAAGTTCAAATGGTTAAATAACTCAGGCTCAGAGAGGGTTACATTTGGAAACTTCTTTTGCTTTTGCAGATTTAAGCCCGGATTTAAAAAAAAAAAAAAAAAAACATACTTCAAAGAAAACATTCTTTCCTTTTCATCTTATTTCACAGAGTGTCCAAAGCGCATATGAAAAGCTCTCATTAACAGTTCTCTGATATTCAAAACAAGCTCTGACCAAACAGCCATCTGCAGCAGGGACTGGACTCATTTCCATTCCCTTCTTTTTGATGATTCAGGTCCTGGTGCCAGCCATCCTGGCAGCAGCAGCAGCAGGACGGAGGAGCTTTCTGAATATCAGCTGAAAAAAAAAAAACAGTCCAAGACAGGCCGCTTGGTTTTGTTTTTGTTTTTTCCGGAATCATTAATATCCTGTCTAATAAAGACAACTCTGTAATGTTCACATACACACCCAGTGTTTACATGAGTTTACAGTAGTGCTGGGCAATTAACCACAAATTAGACTGAATCAGAGCATGACCTGCTGCAATATTTTAATCACAGACGGTGCAATATCTCTTAAACCTCAGATGTGTCAGAATACCAGATGCAATTTTTTTGCATTAGATGTTTTATGCCTTACACCAGTGTAGCTCAACTCTACTCAACTAAAGAGCCAAATTGTTGAAACTGTTGAAAGGAGCATCGAAAATGAGTTCAACATGGCACAAATGGCCAAAAAGCAACAAAAATGGGTGAAAAAAGACGTATATTGAGAGAAAAGGGTCAAAAAGTAGCATAAAAATTCAAAGGCCTGACATTTCTGCTTAAATTGTCCCTTTTTTATTCATCTTATGTAATATTCTAATTTTCTGACTCTGAATTTTGAGTTTTCATTATCTGAAAGCCATAATCATCATTTCATGAAATAAAGTCTTGAAATAATTCACTCCATGTTTGAGTCTATATAATACCTTGATTTCACTTTCTGAAATGAGTTACCCAAATATTAAACTTTTTTATGCTTTTCTAATTTTTAAGATGTACCTGTGCCTGCAAACAAAGTGACGCTTTTCATGTTTCTATTTATTTAGAAAGACAATATTAAAAATATTAAAAATATTTCATCCTCTTCAATATAGCAATTGATATCAACAATACTTAAATTGCACCACAAATTGCAATCGCAATTGCAGTACAGGGGAAAATAATTGTAGTTAGATGATGTTTGAAAATCATCCAGCCCCAGTTTACACTTATGCTGCTCTGCTGCAGGCCAGGTCCTGATATCAGGATACGAAATCAAGCAATAAAAGATTCTGTAACAATGTACAGGAAGGTAATAGATTCAGATCCTTGGAAACTGCAGCCAATGTTTCTATTTTGGCAGCTTCCCATCAAAGCTAGTGTGTTTGATCTGTCGCTCGCCTGCTGCACCACAGCTCAGTTGCAGTCATAATGAATCAGAGATTTCATCTTCTAGTGTCATTGTAGATGCGACAAAGAGCACAGCAGCTCTCACAAGTTTTATTTATAAATCCCTGTACATTTATTTGTCAGATAAGGATGAAAGAAACCAGTTCTGCAGTGACACGTTCACACCTGTAGGTATTTCACATAACAGGATCTGAGAGACTGAGAGCAGTAATTCATTTTATTTCAGAAACTAGAAACAGAAATGTTTACTGGTTTTTTATCCATAAAGTGAAAAGACAATATTACTGTGTATGAATCAAAACACAAACAGCTACAGGAGTCATCGGGTCTAAGCTCTGTTCATGTATCTGCAAAACTCTGCTTTCTGTACTTACAAAGTCTCAAGACCAACTTCAGATTGAATTATGGGCAATTTAATCTTGTTAGTTTTTGACATATGACAAAGAAAAAGAAACAGAGATAAATTCTCTTCAACCAAAACTGCAACAAAGTAAGAGAAAAAAGAAAAGAATTGGGTACATGAGGGGAAATTAAGAAGAAAAGGGGCAAGAAAAAATAAGAAGATGACAGAAAATATGAAACAGAGGCAAAAAAAAGAAACAGGAGGTGAATGAAAAGGACAAGGAAAAAATGGAGATGATGAGGATAATGACAAGAGAGAGGGAGATGATGAGGGGATGAAAAGATTGAAGATGAAGAAGAGGCCATGGACAACAGAAAAAAAGAAGATGAGGATGAGAGAGAAGACAAGGGCAGTGTGGATGAAGAGGAGGTTGAGAACAAGACAGAGGACGAAAATAAGGACAACACAGGAAGAGGAGAGGCTGATGAAGGAGGAAGAAGAGGACTAGGAGAAAAAAACACTGTACAGAATGAGACGGACAAAGCAGGGAAAAAAAGGAGAAAAATAAGAAAACAGAGGGGGAGAGACAGAACAGCAAATAGATAAATGAGATAGAAAGAGAGAGAGAAAGAAGATGAAGAGGAGGATAAGAGCTGTGTTTTCAGAGGACCGTTGGTGATACCAGCGCTCACGCTTGCTCTGGCCTGCTCTGGCCTGCTCTGGGTCTGTCATCCTCTTCCTGATAAATCGTGGGCCTTTATTAAGTTTCCGATCAGATCTGGGATCTCTCACATTCCTGCAGGATCAATCAGCAGAAACTGTGGGACCATTAGCCTGTCCGCAACCTCTGCTCCTCAGGCTCTGCCATAAATCACACGCTTTGAGCAAACACAATCAACCTCCAGCCTCTCTCTGAGGAAAGATCTCTATCTGCAAACTAACCCAGCTATGTGCAACTTCCAGCTCCTGTTTCCACACAGGCAAACACACAAACACAGGGCTAAGCTTCTTCTTCTTCTCCTCCTGCTGCATGCACACTCACCAGCAGAGGAAACACTCTGAGCATGAAGGGGAAACATGCTCGTCCTTCTCCCTCCATCATCTGCACAAACCTTCAGTCAACCTTGGGACATTTCATTTGCTTATGCACCTGTAACACTGTTTATGACCTGCAGGGTCCTGGTCTGCATGCTCAGAATAGACAACGTCCAATTAAAGCTGACACAATCTGACGCTTCCTTGCCTCCTAGAATCACTCGTCCCCTCTAATGTTGGCTGAATCACGCGGCTCGAGTGACGGAAACATTCCAGTTGTGTAAAACTCTCAGTCAGCTTTAACGTCTCGACCACATTAATGAGGAGTTTGGGGTGTGTGATGTTATGACTGTTCCCTTTTTTTCCACATTAAAGATAACACACACACATGAAATCACAGGAAACAGAGGATGTAGGTTGGATAACAGGGAGTGGTGCTGTACAGGGACTCTCCAACAGGATTAGGTCACTTTGTTAACAAATGTACAGAGAATTTGAAAAAACTACACCGACAAGAAACCCCCTCATTATACCATTGGCTGCAAATGATCCAAATAAAGACTCGGGCAGTTGTTAAACATCACCGGTGTTGGATGCAGAAAAAAAGGAGCAGCAGTTTTTCTTAAATTCAAAGAAAGAAATAAAAGTTCATGTTCATCCATCAGAGTCCCAGCTTCACCGGAAGTCTTGACCTTCTTTCCCACAAACACTCAAGAAATGTTCAACATGCAAAGATGGGAAACATGACCATCAGTCTGCATGATAACTAGGAAGTCTGGGAAGTAGCCAAAGTGTGTGATAATACTTCACAAAATGATGCTAACAGGGTACTGTATACTTGATGGGTTCATTTTTTACAGAAAAACGGTCCCATTAAGATAATATTAGCTGCAGACCATGTAGACCTCTGCTGCTTGTACTGATGCATCCTCATACATTTTTACTTTCATTTATTCACATCCAGAAATATTCAGATTCTATGACCAATTTTGTTTTAGTTACTTATAAACTCAATAAAATGTTGCCAAAAAGACTGCAAAGCGTAATTTTTGTACAAAGAAAATTTAGGGAAAGAAATTATAAGGAGATCAACAACAGCATTGGTATCAATAAACATAGCTGACTTATTGCTACGTTTGCACATCAGCAGTAACTTAGCATTTCCTTCAAATTTGTCGTAATTTAAGTTTCCATTTTCTGGTCGGGGCAGTGGGTGGCAGAGGAACATCCTGAATTTCCAGGATTTGTTTTCTGTGTTTGGTCACTCTCTGTGCTGTACCGACCTCTAATTTGTCATCCTGTATTTGCAGATCAATATAGTAAATGTGAACATCCAGCCGTCCCTAAATTTGCTTCTGGCCTAACACTGGTGCAAACACTCGGCTTAGTTTGTACATCTCATGTGAGGGAGCTGTCACCCCCACACTGCAGAGCCCACTCACTCACTGTCAATAAATTCACATCAGAGCAGAGTACACACCCACACACACACACACACACACACACACACACACACACACACACACACCGCTCACACGCAACCCAGTCACACTTTTAAACACAGCTGTCCTGAGAGGGCCTGTGTGGCTCAGTGCATTTAGTACAATCAATCTCAGTGACCTCTGTCAAAGCAGAGCAACACTCAGGTTAATCAGCGTCACCTCCACAGAGAAGCAGATGCACACAGAGCAGGGTTATAAACACCCACCAACACCTCTGTAATCAGGGAAGTGACAGGCCGGGGGACTTGGGGGGAGGAGATGTGGAGTGACGACAAAGTGTGTGAGATTTTTATACAGAGGGAGGGGCTTAAAGTGAGTGGGCTTCCTTTAGTAAACTGAATACAAATTGTGGAGCAGTAAACAATCTGAGCTGTCAGAGCTGTCAGTGTGGGAGTGTTGCTCTGGAGACCGTTCATTTTCTCAATCATTCAGGAGAATTCATTTGCATGCTTTCAGCCTTAAGTGTTTACGACAAATCCTGCAAATTTTACAGTCGATCCATACATAAAAACTGCTAATCAATTGTTTTTGCATGATAAGTATTTACAGCCAATAAGACACAGGAGTCTGAGCATGTGCAAAAATATGGAAAATTACCAATCAATGCTTCAACTCCAAGTTTGCATAATACACATCTGTTGGACGAGGCCTTTGCACATCTTTTTGATGAAGTCAGATGTTGCTTACACTCGCTTTCAGTAACCCTCCAATTAATCGATGCCAAGTTGGCAAAAGACCTTGTTAGTGCTGCTTCATATTTTTCTGAGAAATGAGTCTGCTTACTGCAAAAAAATTAAATACCAAGTCATCAATCAATCATAGCTTTAAACAAGAATCTAAATATTTGCATTTAGTACAGTATCCAGCCTGACTTGCTTGTGGAGACAGCTTTCATGAATTACTTTTCTTAGAAACTCCTTTCTGGGAGTAAATATCTGATCACCATGGTCTCAAGGTCGGGTAGATGACAATTCTGGTGCCAGATTTCACACATCAGTCAAACATTGAGGGGGTGTATCAATACAGGAAAGCACCACCATATTTCAAATCTGTGGTGTAGTTAATGTAGAATAAAATAACATCATTGCAGGGGCACCATTGGCTGGATGGTTTTAGTACACAACCAATGTGCAGAGGCTTAAAGCTTGGTTCATGCATGACAGGTATGCGAGGTCCCGCGGCTCTGTGCTGATGAATGATGTCGTTTTTGCAGCCTTGCTCCTTCACACAGTCTCTTTCACATAGAAAATTTCTGTGTTGCGCACCTCTGAAATTTTTTAAGCGCTAGTTTAGTACTCTAGCAGACGTGTGTTTGGGATACACTGCCCCACGCAATTTAGGAATGAACTCCAACTGATGGTGCATGGAGTGAACAAAGGTATAAAAGCCACAAGTATGTTGTGTGCTAATCCTGCACGTTTAATTTCCATGCGTCACATTTGTGCAGAAAGCACAGCCTCGCCTTAACTATTTGCTGCATGTCTCCTTTCACTCTGCTCTTTAACCGTCTTCAGCGGTCAATACAAAGGTTCAAATGCCCAAAAATCTTCCTCAAAAAGGAAACAAAATTCAACATTGTTCTGTGCATGTCAGCTTTTAAAAACATGCCTGCAAAACTTTAGTGCAGTCATTGTGTGGAAGCAGGTTTCTGAGCAGGAGACACTAACATCCTCAAAGCAACTGCCTTTCACTGATACCTTCAGTCATATAAACACCACTACTTCAGAGAGACAGAAACATAATAAGGGCATTAATGAGTCCATTGCCAAGGGTTTGGTTTGGATTTGGTTGGATTTTTGTCACCTTATGAAATTGCTCAACCCATGTTATGTAGTAACTCTAGCACATTTTTGTGCAGAGAGGTAATTTCTATCCTTTATTAAACAACATTCAAAGGTCTTGAAATAATCAACTAAAGGACAGAGCGTTCTCTCACCACATACAGCTGGATCTCACTGCTAACAGAGAGTTACCTCACTCCGACAGGTCTCTGTGATTGGGAATGAAGACTACTCTAAACCTGCCCCCGTAGGTCATACTAGCACAGGGGTGGCCAACCCGCGGCTCGCGAGCCGCATGCGGCTCTTTGCCTGCCAGTGTGCGGCTCTTCTGTCCATTCTTCAAAAAAATGAGGAGCTTTGAAAAATGTATCAGGTGTGGGCGGGGTGAGTGATCGGAGTAGAGTGCGCATGTGCATATGAGAGCGTGTTGAGCTCGAAGCCTTACACAGTGTGTGGTTCGGAGGGAAAAGAGAACAGTGCAGTTACTGGGGCGCTTTTCTGCTTAACGACAAATGGCTGGGAAAAGTGTGCAGCGAAGCGCAAGTTTAAGACTGAACTGAGGACTTTTTTAACAGAGTGGAGAGTGAATTTTTCTTTGTTGAACGTAATGGAAAGCCATTCTATCTCATATGCCAGACATCGTCGGGACATTTTAAAGCTGTCGATATCTGTTATCGTTGATACAGGCATTTGTCACGTATTATATTTTTGGGGTAGAAAAGTCAGTCAAGGAGAAGAGAGAGAGAGAGGGAGAGACTGTGACTGTGTGTGTATGTCTGTCAGTGGCGATTGCTCTAAGACTGCAAGGGAAGCTCAGCTTCCCCTAAAATGTAAATTCAAAAAAAGAAAACGTGGTGAAATATGTACCGCTGTGTGTATATTTCATTTACTAAATATGCACCATGACGCCTTCATCTTTTATTCAGAATCAGCTTCAGGAAACCAACACAAATTCCCTGCAGCTCCACAGTGTTTTACACAGACGGACGCTGATGCTCAGCTCTGGGGTCTGTGGAGCAGTGGGCGGGCCCTGACGCTCAGCTTCTGGATGATGATTGGATGATCTGTCTGAGGCTAAATCCCTTTTTGATTGACAGGGAAATGAGCGAATCATCGGTCTTATAAACATGCACCGGAGCATTTCCAGAGTTTTTTCATTCCGTTGTTCTTGATAGATCCGGAGACTTCACTGATACCCGGTCACTTTATCTTTTTTAAAAACGATTAGAAAAAGAAAGGGGGTAGAATTTACATACAAATAAACACACACATTCATGATGTCTTAAATCTTCTCCCTTTCCTTATTTTGTTTTAACATTGTTGTTGGTTTTAATTTTTCTGATGTTTTTTCTCCTTTTTGGTGGTGGTTTTTTAGCCTTTTACAAAAATAAAAGTTACAAAATTTTATATAGTTTCCTCTACTCCTTCACACATTTCTCTTTTATTTCCCCTTTATTTCAGTATTTTGTTTCTTTTCAATGTTCATTTTAATTTCTGTGAAGCACTTAGTAACATTGTTTTGAAAAGTGCTGCATAAATAAAGTTATAATTATTATTCTGTAGGCTGGGAAAAAATGAACTTCCTCTCCTTGAAAGACCAGCAGCTGCAACTGTTATGTGTGTGTGTGTGTGTGGAGGTAAGGGATGTGAAGATGTGAAAAAAGACAGATGGACCGGGGGGACACTGGTTTGGAAATGTGGAAATGTACTGATTTTCATTTATTGTCAATTCCCGTTTGTGTGAGAGAGTTTGTGAGCCCACATTTAAGATGTGGCTCTTTGTAGTGCCACTGTGATTTTTTTGGCTCTTGGTGTCTGACTGGTTGGCCACCCCTGTACTAGCACATATTTGGCAGGAAAGTGAACACATGGGTGCCGGAGAGGCTAAATATGTCACTTACAGTTACCTTATGTAATAGTTTCTTAATATGTTTGTTTTATTAGAAAATTTCAGGGTCTGGCATTGCACATAGCCAAGCGGAAGAGCAGGGAGCTACCAGAAAATCAATGTACCTCCAAATACAACATAGTGCATCCAAACAATCAACCTTTTGATTAGAGGGGTCCAATTTGAGTTCCCTTAATCCTTTCATGCCATTTTAAAGTAACTGAAAGTATCTCCAAAAACAGCCCCACAAAGCATTCTCTGCTTCTGTGATGAAAGTTGTAAAAATCTTGTCCACAACTACAAGACAATCTTCAGCTTTGTGCTCTGCTGCAGCTTTATTACATCCACACCACAAGGAACACAAGCTGTGCCCATTCATTCCCCACAGGGGTGTAGAGTCACCGGGGAGCCTGACCACCGTGTGGGTGGTCACCAAATGTGTTAGCTCAGAGCTGAAATGTAATTCAACTCTTGACACGTGAAAACATGTTTCCTTGCTGGGATTTTAAACATACTTTTAAATCTGGGAGCTTCTTCTGTTCTGGGTCAAAACAGTGAGGTAATACCTGCAGCCAGCAGCTGCCAAAGAGGCAAACAACACAAGAATCTGTCAGGGCTGATACACTCCACAGAAATATACCTTTGTGTTTACACCACACAATCCTGAAAGTCTGATGAATACAAACTTACAGTCAAAAAATAGAGACTTTCTACCACCAAGGGCATGGAAGTTGCTTGCCCCTCACAGCCTTGATTGTTGTTTCAATTGTTGCTGAGTGACTCAAGTGTTTTAAACTTAGTTCAGAGTCAACAAAATATTTATACAATGCAAAAAAAAGACTCACTGATTGGGGCAGCAATATTCCAGCAACTCTTTTGTAAAGTAAGGGTCAATAAACATACAAAAAGAGTAATTTCCCTCCTTAGGGATCTTTCTGAACCACATAATCTGAAGTTCTCTGAGTCAAAAACAAGAACTTCTAGCAGCTTAACTTCAATCAGCTGCATTTGTTCCCATGGATCATGCTGCTTCATTGAAAATATTTGTCTGCAGGAACAATCTGTCATCTAAAACCAAAAATGTTCTTCTAAAAACTAATTAAAGGAAACCCCCAAAAAGATAAATGATAAATCCCCTCAAAAAGCTATGTTGTGTCAGCTGTTAAACTCCTATCTCTCACTATCAGCAAATAAACAGCGACCCATCAATCAGGAGTTTCTCACCAAGGCCAAGCTGAGGACATGGACTGACATCTCTGGCCTGCAGCACGTCTATTCTGAGAGGTTTGATGAATACATGCTCCAACGCCCTGCAGCAGACCGCTCTTATTTTGGAGAAAAGTAATAAGTATGAGGCCTGTGTGCAGCTTTCAGGGCTCAGTGATTAGACAGCTGCCCTGCTGAATGTAATAATTGTGATGCAGCAGTGGGTGTCCCTTTCAGACGAGGAAATGAAGAGTATAAGTGAACTGGAGTCCAACTGATCCCGCGCTGCAGCTGTGGAGTCCAAGCCGCAAAGAGCAGCCAGCTCAGAGAAAAACTCTGAATTCAACTGGACTCTGGTCTATTTTCCCCTCGGACCACCTGCACACAGCAGATGTGCTCCCTGCTGCAGACACTGGTAGTCTATGCCCCCTGAAGGTCTCTGCAAACTGTTTTTTCAGCTTTCTAAATCTGCTATAAAATGTTTTCATAAACATTCATCATAGTGAGCCTGCAGGCCACAATTATTGGTTAATAAATCCGCTGAACAAATACTGCGACAGCAAAGTATTTCCTGTATTTTCTCTCTATTCTGGCATCCTCAGCCGCGTTACAGCAGAAAATGGGAGACTGCCAATAAGCTTTTTACTCAGCAGCCTGAGCTATGATGGAGGACGACTGCTAAAAGTGCAATGTTAGTTTACAGTTCGATAAGTAATGCAGCTTATACAGAGACATTTTGATTTTTTCTTTAAATTTTCGTTGAGATTTGGCAGATATGACAGATGATGCAATTTAGAAAAATGTGTTTTCCCATGCATAAACTTATTTACAGAATATATCAATCAGAAAAAGTACTTAGAGTGACCTGAAATAGTGTCTCCACCATCTGCTGCACATTCACACATTAGAGCGATGTAGTTTGACAGCTGTCGAAGATTTATCCTCGTCTTTACATGAAAAGACTCAGCAGCTTTAGTCATTTTTTTGCCCTTTACAGATTACAGGAGGGGTATTCCCCAAATTCTCAACATAAATATAAAGTAGAAATGCTGTATGTTCAGGCTAAACGCGCAGATTTTAAAACCTCTATTCATATGCTGTAGAAATCTCTGAATCTGATCAAAACACTCTGTCCATTACTCGACATCTTTGTGAGAGTGGCTGAACTGATGACGTCATTGTATGAGGATCTCCAAATTGGGGAAAAGGGCCTTAAATATCAAGGTTTACCCATAGCTCCACCCCCACACAGGCTTCCAGAAGGCTGGCCAATCAGAGTGAAGGGAGTTATCAGAGCAGAGAGTCTTAAAGAGACAGCAACTAAAACATAGTGTTTCAGAAAGAGGCTGAAACAAAGGTTTTGTAAAACACCAGACAGAGAGAAATAGCACTTTTAATTGTGTAAAGATAGTACGGATGGCAAAGATATTAAAAAGTAATAGTGCTTCATTGTCATTCAATTTTATAACAAACAACTGAATAAAATTCAGACACACCTGGCTCAAGACAGACAACAGCTCTAAACAAAAATCTACAAATGAACACGTACAAATATATGTGAGTGCGTGAGTGCATGAAAAGGATGGACTTTCTCAAATCACACATCTAACCACACACTCATGTGCACACAAAGCCCTGGACACGCGTCCTTTACCACGCGTATACATACACACATGCATCGCCCACAAACAGCCACACACTCAAACATACTGGAAAGTTGAGTACAATTCTAAATATTCACTCTTCTTGTAATGTCCGGATTCCTTGCCATAGATGGAAAATTTAGTCAAGACTCTCCCATAATGCAATGCTGCTGTGCTGACCCTGCTGATCTGGGGTATAAAAAGGTCATTACACAGAGATAGAGGAATGAACCATTCTCCAGTTTCAGAAACTCATTCTCTCTTTGGAAACTTTGGCTATTTATATACATCCTCAAAGACTTCAAAGTATAACAACGATACACATATGTATGTTTAAAATAAAGAAAGCTGTACTGCATTTTCACCACTGTCTATAACTGCGACTGTAGTGAGAGTCTTGCTAGACCAACATGTAGCAGGGCTGAGCCCTCACTGGGCTGAGGATATGCATCCTCATATTTGTTCACTTACAGTTGATCAAACTGTGAAATGATTATCTCTGAGACCCAGACCAATGAAATAAAGACATTTACAAAGACACCCTTTAGACTGTGAGAAACTGATAAACAGACTTCTCAGATTAATCCAGAAAATTATCAGCTGATCAACAGAAAAAGTGATGACTGGTGTCAGGAGGAACAGATGTACCACTGTCTGTTGGTGTTTGACCTCGCTCATCAATTTCTAAGGTTCTCAGAGGCCACGTATGTGCTGTGTTTGCAGAATAAAAACAACAATTATTCAGGCATAGTAAGCGACCATTCCTATCATATAAATACGTCATATAAATTTATGGATATAACTTTGTGTAAGCATACATAACCCCAACATACTACGTTATCTAATGCATACCCCCTCCCCCTATTTAAAATAGTGCAATTAAAAGATCTTTCTACATTATTCAAATAAAGTCAATTTGTTGTTTCTTAAAGCAGTTTATATGACATTTTTACATGTTTAATCCACTGAGCCTGGATCTGGTTGGCCACCACAGGAACAAACCCTAACTCCTTAAGCTGTGCTGCAATATGCTGCCACTACTTTTTAAATATTTTGTTTCGTTTTTTGCTTGTTTGTCGTACAAAAATACTTTGCACAATTGCATGAGACAATGACCAAGACCTGTCCAAGAGACTGGTGTATTTTTAGACAATTTGACAGAGTGAAACAAATTGCATGCAATCAAAGCAACTGAGGTAAAGGTAAGAAATGGCAAAAACACTTAATTAGCTCCCAAACCAAATGCCCATCTTCACAGAAGTGAGTGATGGTGCTCATGGGCAACAGAGTCTTCATCCAGTACAAAACATTACCAAACCCTGCCACAGGTGTCACTGCAATCAGCACCAAAAAGATAGTCCTCAGAGCATCTTAAAGTTGGATATTATGACAAGTGGATCCAGTTAAATAAATGCTGTTTATTTCAGTGTGCACACACAGGCTACTTCATGCCCCCCTTGCATGAGTCAGAGCCCCGGGTAAAACAGTCTGGATCCGCCCCTGCGCACCCAGCAGGGTCTGTTTTGAATAGAAAAGGCTGTGCGCAGACATGAGAGCAGAAAAGCAGAGACACAGGACGTGTTGAAGTTGTATCTGATTGAAAATCGAGCCGAATATCTAGGAAAAAATCCCCCTCTTAAAATCTGTCTACGTTAATGTGCAAGGTGTGTAACCTGAGTGTGTTTGTTGATAATCGCGGAAGATTTGTGTGCAGTCCGGTGAGGCACGTAACGGCGCCGTCTGTCAACACAGACCTCCGGCTAATTTTAATAATCTATTTTGATTTTGTATCGATCTCAGTGTGATTTTCCAGCACTGACAACACGCTAGCTCTAATGTAACATACATCAAAACAGCACTGATAGTCGCAATAATGCGATAATTAACGGCGTGTTTGAGTCATTCAGAAACCCCTTTCTAAAATGTGCGTTTAATTGTCGCAGCTCCTGAGCTTAAGGAAAGGGGAGAAGAGAGGGGCATTTCGACGTGAAAAACATACCTAATGCTGCGGATACGACGCAGGAGACTCCGGTTTGTCGGTTAGAGTATCTCCACAGAATCCAGCATGAATATCCGGACAGTGCTGCCGGCCTCTGGTGTCACTTCTCGGACATTTTCCGTCCACATACACCGCGTCGGTTACACGGTGAACAGGCTAAGTGCCCTGCACGACTGGCGCTGAGCTCAGCCAGACTGCTACAAGTAACTGCACTGCTCTACTGGGGATGAAAGGCGCGCTCTGATTGGTGGAGACATTTGTGTCGGACTTGCTGATTGGTTCACGCAGAAGAGGGCGGACAACTGTAGATTTAAATGCACAGTACATTAATGTAGACTTTTGAGGATAAGTGAGAAGGCCAAGATCATCAAAACTCATTAAATCAAATTGAAATGTATGGATTTTTCAACATTTTGAATAATGATCTAAGTGCTGAATTATGCTGCTGCATTGCCTAAATTTTTTATCTGAAGGTGGGAAAATGAGACAACTGTGGTCGGTTTTGCACCCTTGTGTTTAGCCCAAAATTATTCCTTTACTACAGTTCAGCCTTTTGATTTGAAAAAAGAGTCAAATGTATTGCTCATTTCTTTCAATTAATAAAAAATGTATTGTAAAAGAAAGACTATATGTTCAAATGTTTGAAAAATGGAACTGGCAGAGCCTCTAAACCAAAAAAGAGGTGAAAATGTAATAGAAATAGAATATTTTGGTATCTGAGTTTAGCCTCAAGTGTTGTTCCTCTTTGAAAAACACATCAGTGAAAAAGTCCTGTCAGCTTGATGAATATCTAGCTTGATGATGGGTTTGTGAAACTGAAACTTCCTTAAAATTACACTAGTGACGTCAGAGGAGCACGAACACAGAATAACACCTAGTTTTTTTTTTCAGGTTTTTATTTCTTTTTAGTTTATGCACCACTTTATCAGTGAACTTAACAGCTCTAACATGTGATCAGTGTTACAGTGTAAAAATATTAAAATGGGCCTTTAGTTCACAGATTTCATAAATGTTTATTTATTAAATAAATGGCATGTTGGCAGGGATATGATTGTATCAACACAGTAGCTCTCGAAATGCCATGTTAACACAAAAAAATGTGTTGTTAATATCCTTTGAGTACTTCTGAACAATGGGATCTTCTGGGGGGTTGTACCCTTAAGCCAGGTTTATACTTACATGTCGATGTGCCCGTGTCACTCTGAGGTAGTTTCACAGATTTGTGTTGGTTTGAAGCATAAAATTTTCCTTTTTTATTGGGTCTGGACTTTAAATGCCTATATTAATTCACAACAGTAGACTTCACCACTTATCCTTGCAGTCAATATACTGCTTATGGCTGAGGCCGGGCACCATCCACAACCACAGCAGCATGAGGATGAAAGATGGAGGGACACCGTGATTGCTCACAGTGCTCAAAAGTTGGTGGAGCCAGCCCAACGACTGATTCCGTTATGATGTGTTTTGCGAGATCCTGTTCATCAGTACTGCAGAGAATAAACAGGATTTTGCAGCTTTTTGAAGGGACAAAACCCCCAGGCAGGAAAACACAGTATCTTTCTCATGAAGGTCTGATGAAGACTCAAAAATCACATCAGGCCACAGAGGGTAAATTCAGGGCAGATCTGTCCTCTCACCAAGATAAATACTGTTTTTTTGCAGCAGAATGACTTCTCATGGCTGTGAAAGCTTTGAAGGGGGAAAAATTGCCAGTGATCAATGATGCCATTATGGTGGCCGCTCTGGTTTCAGTCACAGTGAACGGTCAGCAGAGGCGAGCACTCAGCATCTCCTACAGAGTTCAAAAGTGCTGATAACTGATACCAGCAGACGCAGAGGAAACAGTATGACAACAGAAGCTTTCAAAGATTTCTACAGGCTCATAATTTCAATGGATTTCCGGAAATTCATGATGCCATGCACGTTTATGCATCCGTATAAAATGTGTGCATTCATTATTTCTAAACCTGTTGATATGAAATCATTTGTTGTGCGTAAACTGAGGTTCATCATACATTTCCCCAGAATCATTATCATAATCAACACACATATTTATATATCTCTTCCAAGGGAGTATCTTGCAACTTAAACAGATATTGCAACTTAATAAAGGCCAAAACCCCAAAAAAAGCGTTTTAAAATCTGGGTCTTGCAGCTATGGTCACAGGAACCTTCTTCATATCAGATAACTGGATATTGGATAGTGAGTTTAATATTTAAACACATATTGATCCATCCATCCACTCATATGAGCGCAGTCAATGAATAGTCGACACCTTCAGGCCTCTAAATGAGATGGTCAGAATCATTAAGTGTTGATTACAACAACATTTTGTGGTTGATAAGATGATATTGTATTGTCACCTCTCATGTTTCCCATGAGGCTCATTAACAGCAGAGCAGAAACAATGCACAGAGAGGAAATAAGTGGTGACTTCAGACCTTTGTCATGTTGGTTTCTGCTCCTGAATATAACAACCCCCTCATCGAAAGGCGGGCACCTGGTGATGAAGTAAAGGACTGTACATAAGGGTGAAAATAACTGTGGTTACAATGCCTTCTCTGTGGACTTTTACTCAGGCCCCTCAGCATGAGTGTGAGAACGGATGGGAGTCATGAAAAAAAGAAGGAAGTGTGTCTCCAACAATGCCCATCTCCTCTGGGAGGAGGTGAAAAAGTCAAGGTGATGAGGTAAGGAATAACTTATGGAGAAGAATGGCCAAATGAGTTACACTAAATTCATATGCAATGAGTGTGAAATGCAACAGGTGGAAGGCAAAAAGATGATGAGAAGGGTTATTATGCATAAAAAATAAATTTCTGTTTGTGTACTCTTTCTTTCAGAAAAAATGAAGGATCACACTAATCAAGCACTTAAGCAGTTTCAGGTCATCAAAGGCTTCCATGAGGTCACCAACAGTAGGAGTGCAGAAGAAAACTTTTTCATCTCATATCTGACGACCAGGAGTTCCCATTTCTACACACTGTATCTTTAAATACTTCACAAAATCAGTTTAAAGCTTAAGTGTTAATATAACACTAGCATTGCTGATAGGAAGTTCTCAAGAGTGTTTCAATTAGTAGATGACAAACCTTCACAAAGTCAGTTGATGTGGTGTAAGCCAGAGGACCCAGTGTTGAAGGGGGGAAAAGATGAGGAGGGGGTAAAGGGTCAGGCAAACAGAGGTCCATTTCAGTCAGATAATAGATCAAAGTTGACTTCTGTTCAATTTTGGTCACAGGGTTATCTCAGGGTCAGTTGAGATACCTGACATAAGACAATGTGTCATAAGGCAACGCTGTACATTACACTGTACCCTAAATGACTAAACTAACATAACAAGGCACAACATATTGAAACGTTTTGTAATAAGGCACACTGTAAAAGGAGGCATGGTTATGGGAGTCAACTTTATGAGACACAATGCAACAAGACATTATCCAGAGGGATGCAAAGCAACCCAGCTTAACAACACGGCTAATTGACAAAAAAACATAACACATAACAAACTTAGATGGAGCAACATTTAAGATAATGCAGTAGCTCATTAAAAGAGGGTTAAAAGGGTTGAAAAATGCTAATTTTCACTATTTTAAAAGGCAGCCTGTTATAAATGACTTCCAGAGTCATTTCAAACCAGTTACAAAAAGGAGCCACGCCATGTCGCCAATGGAAAACTGTTGCAGAGTAACAACACACGACAACAACATAACGAGACACAACGTGTAGCTTTTGCTTGTGTGTTAGCTTGTATTCATAACTCTCTAAGAGGGAGTCTACAAGTCCAGATTTGGCATTTTGATGGGCCATTCTGAAAGTATCTTTTTTAAACTGGGCAATGTGTTTAACTCAGTTAGTTGCTGCATTTCTCAAAGCCTTCTCATCCTATGAGCAGAATCAGCCTGTTCCTGAAAGAATTTACCTTTGACTGACAGATTAATTTATCTCCCCCTCCTTTAGTGAATTTGTGTCAGTGTTGGTTCTTTTGTGGTACAGATTTCACTTGGCAGAGATCCCACAGAAGAGCATGCTACACTGCACGTCTTTAAATGTTTTTCTCTGTTACAAAGTTTACTGCCATAGGCAAAGACTTTGTTGGACTACAACACCACATTGCTGACACAAACTGACTGCAGCCAGTTTTTCAGATGTGCAGATGCAGTTTTTCATAACAGAATCCACATGTTGTATTTCTGGACTGCTCTGCTTTATCAAAATAACAGCTGAAATAGATTTTAAAACTCTGATAGGAACAAACCAGTCAAAGCAACTTAAAAAAGGCCATGCCAAAGATTGATTACCACATTTGACATTTAGAGTTAAGTATCAAGGTATTACCGACACATGCATAAAAAAGAAGAAAGAAAAGAAATCCTGCTTTGTCCACAGGGGGTGGCAAAATCGATACAAACTGAAAGTTCACTGAGCATTACACATATAAGAGCTGGAAAATTCAGCATTGTTAGTTCCTCATAAATCTATGTGTTGTTTATTTATTTGTTTTTCAATATGAAACCAAAAATACAGAACCATTAAGTGGTTGAGAAAAAGTGGTTTTAACTCACTTCCCTTCATGAGCAACCTGAGAAGCCAATAAAGTTGTCAGGAAGCAGAAAGACAGAGTCTGAACAGAGGCAGAGGCTCCAGCACGGACAAAGCCTTTGATCCAAAGATTCATGAGGTATCAGCGCGATCATCAGCCTCCACATGTCCTTCTGGCACAACACTGAACACATCCAACTGAACCGGAGCTGAAGCATAATTTTAGACATGAGGGTAATGGAGCCAGCACGAGCTCTGAGAGAAACAGCCGCCAAGATACCGTCCACCTCGCCATCCCGAGAGGAGTTACGACTGATGATGGAATCCAAAATAATTACCTCACCTGACTCATCCTTATGGCACTAAATGTTCTCTGAGTGTTTTCAGACATTTATTCAAGTTGAGAAGTAAATTAGATTTGAAAACATCCAAATTACCAAGAAACTATGGGATCAGCTGATGAAGTCATGGATACTGCAGCTGCAACGTCCAAAACCTTTGTGCAGCTTTGGCTTCAGCAACAATAGAAAATATTTCAGCAGAGAGACACTCACAAAAGCACAGACAGTAGTGAGGTTGTAGTTTCTTATCTCAAATATGCAGAAAATGTGACTGAGACTTGAAATAGAAGTCTTCCCAGTGATTATCAAGGAAGGAGGGTTAGAACAAAGAAACGTGAACACCTGAAAGCACAGTGAAAAACAGACATGAGGGGAAAATGCAACAGCGGATCGTTTTATCATCTGCAAAGGAAGGAAGCAAATGGGCAACAGGTGTGAACCCAACCTTTCCTTTTTCAAATTACTTTGCACCACTCAGCTTGAGTAAAACAGCATCCAGCATCTGACTGTTTGACTGATGGTGGTTCATCTTCACGACCAACAAACCCAAACAGGTGCATGATGTTTTCACTTCCCTGAATTCTGAAAGTTTCTCGATTGCTTCATTACCTCCTCAACCTTCATTCGCACACCGATGTCGCAGCGTCCTGTTATCAGCTGTAACATGAATGAAATAATGAAAATGAGAAGAGAATGAAAGAAAGACCAGGCGCTGTCTGAGCTGTCTGACCAGAGTTGCATGTCTGAAGTTGTGTTTCCTTCCTCTGGAGCCCCTGAGGTTTTTCTGTCCCAATTAGCGGCCCTGCATCTGTGCTGATTAGTCAACAGCTTTTCAACCCCTGCCAGCAAAGGAAGCCAAAAAACAGGAGAAGGAGCTCTTGGCCTAGATACCCCACTATTCAGAGTCCTAACAAGGTGATGTGGCATGAATAAAATACAAAGACGAAATCTGTCGGCCCTCTATGGCACAAAGGAGAAGGACAAAAAGATTCAATCTGCACTTCCTCTCTCATTCAGCTTGAAGACAAAAACACTGGTTTAGCGCCAGGTGGGTGCTAGTCTGAGCCATTACAAGCTGCTGGTACGATTTCCAGTCTGACAGACAACCGGAAAAAAACACTTTCCTGAAGTGCCCACAGAACTGCGGTTTTGTTTGAAGGAAGACCAATATACCAGCACTTTGAGGATGTGAAACCAATATCAGCTTTACCAAACATGGAGACAACAAATATCTTCATGTGTTTTATAAATCCCTAAAACTGTCTGTAAACCAATCAAAATACCCTGTTACAGTTACAGATACAGATCTTCACCAGACTTACTGAAATGATGAGGTCGTTGCACAAGGATCTCCTAATTGAGACGTTACAGGGGCAAGACCTCAAACACCAAGGTCTGCCCATAGCTCCGCCCTGCAACAGGCCTCCAGAGAGCAAGCCAATCAGAGGGATAGCAGCCAAAACAAAGTGCTCCAGGCAGAGGCTGAAATAAAGGTTTTCTACAACCTAAGAGAGGAAAATTAAGACTAAACTTAATAGTGAATTGTCTAAAGATATTATGAGATGATACCAGAGAGACAGAAAAAAGACCAGAAAAAAATCACAACACCCTTTTTTAAAGCTCCATGAGGTCATTCCAGTGATAGAGATATTTGAAATGACAGCCAGCAAAGCCACATGCTCACATTCAATCACAATCCCAAGCTTTACTTACTAAAACTTACTTACAAAGAGGTAAACCGTTCTTGAACTAGGCTGTAAAATTGTTTAATTCTACTGTAATATTGATCATTTAATCATAGGGCTTTAATGGGATTAACCAACTTTTGGAGACAGTCTCAAGTGGTCGCAAGAGGAGCTGCTTTTTTGACACTTTGGATTGAGTTTCCCTGCAAATCTGCAAATCACCCTAAATTCCTGGTGATCCTCCTTAAAATAAATCGTCTGAATTAACATTATTGATTCCAGTCTGTAAGAGTGAAGACTGAAACGCACATACATGGGTTTAATACTTTGTGAGGCCAAAGTTCAGTAAGTTATGAGTGTGGGCCTGATTTCAAGAGCAGCTTAATAGTGCATGAAATTAAACTATAATGGGAAAGGGGGTCAGGGCTCCTTCAGAATACAGATCATTTAATGGATCAGAGAACTTCATCCTGGATTTTTATTTGTGACAACTTTGCAATATATCCCCAAAAGAAAGGTTATTGTCAAGAGTTGGTCCCCACAAGTATACAACAACAAAACCATCCTCTCAGAGTGTGAATGAACAGGCTGTCCGGGTGGGTTGACAGAGAAGCTTGTGAGTCTGGTCAGGTTTTATTTCGCAGTAAGCTGGTGGTCAGGGGTCTGCCTGTTCTCTGGGCAGATGGTGATGTGGGGGAGGGGTGCTGTGGGAATGTGGGACTCCATTAAAGGCATAGATTAACTATCGTTCAGTGTTAGTTCTAAGCAGACTGTACCCCAGTTATTAAACCCATATATCGTTCTGAGTATGGAAGAGAGTCATCCTCTTAAACTCAATTTCAGAAAGACTGACTGCGTATTTTAAAGAAGAGAGAAAGGAACCAGGAGATGAATCTATTACAGTCAGAAAAAAACATAATAAAAGGTCAAATGTCTTTGTTGTTAGACTTTCCTGTGTATTTGGTGCAGTGTTTGCTCTGATAACCTGCTGTTGCAATACCACAGCTTCCTGTTTTGGTGTAAAACAGATAATGGTAAAAGTGCAGCTGCAGAATCTCTTAATAAGAAGTCAGACTGTTCATTATCTCAAGTTCACTCGGTTTTATTTATCAGCCATCTTCACAGTGGTAATCCGTCCAACCTAGAAATACATCTATAGAAATTTTGGGTTTTCCTGTGTGATATGGTAGAAACTCTCTATAGTTTCTGATGCAGTACAGGTGTTTTTTGATCGTAATCATCAGAATTACTCAGGTAAACAAAATGTTATCTCAGCCTGAAAAAAAAGTCCTATGTGGTTTATAAGCTGTAACCAACCTTCCTGAAACTCTGTTTACAGCAACAACACTCGACTACTTGAATGTCACAAATGTCACATAGTGTGTTGTAGTGAGGAGTTTTATGTCAGTATGTTGACTTAATAAAAGTATACATAAGGTGATGACATGAGGTACCAGAACAGACATGAGGGTATTAAGGTGGTACTAGCTTTGCTAATGTTAGCCACACTTTGTAGACTCTGGGATTCTTCGTTCAAGAGTGTTTGAGAAGTTTTCAAAGTGTTTACTCACCCTCAAATTAGTCAGGAAGTCAGAAGTCATTTCAAGAAAATCCTTAAATTCTAAATGTTGCCAGTTTCTTTTTAAATATTTGTCACAATATTTTAACCAGATATTCAGATAAACTTCTTGGCAAGTTTGAAGTTGAGAGTTTCTTGACAAATTTTTATGTCATCTCTGTCGCCCCTGGTGGACAAAGTGGTATATTGCATCTCTTTGCTGATTCTGTTCTTTTACATCATTTGTTTTGAATCCAAAATCTGTATCCTCTTTACATTCAGTTCAACTTATTGGACAATTTTGCTGTTGAAAAGACAGAAAGAAGTCATGCAAGCCATCTCATAAATAGTGTCATCGAAACAGTAACTCTTGTACTCGTGGTCATGTTTGCTCTTGTAGACCATAGAGATGTATTAATATCAGTTTCAGTCGGTTTCAAACAGGTGCTCAAAGCAGTTAAAGCATCATTTTGGGATATGATAGGTAAAGAAATGAAGAAATGAGTCAGCTTTTTTGACAGCATTATTTGAAAATGAACCAAGCTTCACAAACACACGATGTGCATGATCTGCAACTTGTCTGCAGATACGAGCCTATAAACAGACCAAATGTTTAGGATCTCAGTGATGTTTTAGAGATGAGCTGTTCTGGCTCTAATCTTCCTCCTCCTCCGGCTCAGACCACCACTGACATCACTGTCAAAAGCCTGATTGTTCCGTGTTTAGAGTCTGACGTGTCTGCTTTGAAATATGTGTGGAGCAGCCCCTGACGATGTAATATTAATGAACAGAGTTATATAACTAACCCCGGCTGACGCATGGCCTCACAACAGCACCATCCCCTGAACCTCCAAAGCTCGCTCTGAAGCGCTTTGTCACATCTGATGGATGCTCTCTCATAACTGCTGTGCAGGTCAATCACAATCACTTTATAGAGTTCACGTTAGTCCACAAACTGAGCAGCTGATCCTGCAGTAAACTCTGCACCAGGAAACACTCCCTGCCTACGTCCTCCTCTGCTTGTTAAGCTGCTGATGTAAGGAGGGATTTTTCGACTTCTACAGAAAGCTCACTAATGTTTCTCCTAATTAGCCTGTCAGTCCACAGAGCTGATAGTCTCCTCTGTAACTGTGATAAGAGCACATTTCTCTCTAATGCATCTGTCACACATTAACCCCACGTCACACAGAGAGCTCTTCCAGTTTGGGCAGAGAGTGTTTGTGAGCTTTTAGAGAGCTTTGAAACTTCTCAGACGGCCAGCAGAGCAAATACATCAAGCTTCACCCAACCCTGAACAAATGCAGATGAAGGCCACACAATGGTTTATAAATATGCAGCCGAGTATTGGGCCTTGGAAATATCCAAGACTAAACTTACAAACGAGAAAAAAATTGAAACTATGAGTCTGCGGTAGAGAAAATGGAGCATCTATAATTGTTTTTTCTTATTCCCGGGTGAGGTGTCTTCATGTGTTCATAGTTTCTAAAAATATCACACGATCTCAACTTAAAAAGCTCAGCCATTTTCCAGAAAATTCTCCACACTGCCTTCATGATGCCTGGACAAACTGCAGTGTTTGGGTGTGTGCCTCCAGAAAACAGCAGAAAATGGACACAGATACCGACAGGGACGTAGATGTGCCTCAAAGATTTTCAAGGCATTATTTGCCAATCTCTAAAGGAAAATTAACGTTGGATTAAAAAAAAACAAAGCGTCCTGATTCTTAGGCAAAGATTCAAATTTGCACAAAAACATCCATCATTATAAGCTTATTTCACCCTCACTGGGTCATTTTAGTGTTTCAGTGTCTGTAGTTTTTCTCTTACATCCTTATTTAAGTATGATATGAAGCCAGCTATCTAATTTTCTCTGTTTATTGGTGTAATAAAACACAAATATAACCCCATACAGCTGTTCTTTGGGTTTGTGGACTGTTATAAAGCTTCCTGGTTTCTTTGTCTCCAAGTTTAAATAATGTATAACATCTGCAAACTTAACCACAAGATCAGAGTATCAAGGCTAGAGCAGTTCACAGATTGAGGGTTGTATTACATTTGAAAATACTCCTTTTAAGTATTGCTCTTGTTGTATTTTGATCGTGCAGCATATAGAGCGTTGAACTGTTTTCAGAGAAAGGAGAAGGAGAAGCTTTGGATGCTGTGATGGTGGATGGGTGTGGAGCGTTCAGACCAACAATTATTGTTGCCTTTTTTTTAACCACACGTAAGGTCACTCTTTCCATCTTACTCAGATTCAAGCTGCTTAATCTCAAACCAGATTTTTTTATTATACTAGAGTCTGAACTCCATCAAATCTCTCCAGGTTAATTTACACCAGCTTTAATTTGCACACAGGTCTGACAGGGGGCTGAGGGCGTAACTGATGACAGAAGCTGAAATTTAAGTAAGTGTTTCTGTCTTATTTCCAAGAAAACATCTCATTGGACATAATTTGAGTCAAATTCACGTAAAAAGTATGAGAAAATGTCTTATCAAAAGACAAAAATGACACCTGAATTGCTTTTAGAGAGTAAACAATCTGCCAATGGGATAAGAAACATTTTCTCCAGAAAATTAATTTGAATTGACTTTAAAAATTAGTTTTAATGTAGTAATTCAAACATCATTTTTTTCCTCTACTCTGAGACTTTTCCTGGACTGAATTCAGCTCATTTTGTGTCTGAAAATATGCCTGTACTCAAAATAAGACATTAACACATGATTAGATTTCGGTGTCTGCTTTGTTTCCCTGCACCAGAGGTAGAGATTGTGCATCAGTGTGAAGCCTGTTGCACCACCCTGGATGAAAAACTGCCTTAAAACCAGTTTCTGTCATGTCATGTTAGTTACACCTTTTTACGTCAGTGCTGTCATGTGTATTATGTACAATTTTATTTCTAAGTAAGTCTCTCCACTCATTCCAGGTCACTTCACTTTCTGCCCTGCTATTTTTCCACCATTGTGATTGTCATCCCTGTTCCTCATTGTGTCTTCCTGTGTCTCTTTTCCTCAGGTAATAAGTCAGATTGTCCTGTGCCAGATTGTCTTATCTAGTCAGTCCATTCATGTGCCAAACTACCTTGGAAACCAAGTAGTCCACCATAGTTTGAGGCTGCAACAGAAGTTGAAAACCAACCTCACACCATAAAAACAGTTCAATACAATTAAAAAAAAACTGAAATAGAATAGAAATAATGAATGTCACCAGGTGAGTTATCATGACCATCTACACAGCCGACAGCACAAGGATATGTCTAGAGCTTGTTCAGAAATTATTTAGCTGAGGAAACAAATGATCCTCCCTTATACGTCTCTCTAGACGTCAAAAGTTGAAACTCGGTATCCAGAGACTGTTGTAGGTCAGCTGAGATGACCTTTGCCCTCTGAGCAGCTCTTGCTTGACTGGCATTATTAAGCTGGTGCCAGTGATATTTTGGCTAAGTTCCCCCTCCAGCAAATCACTGCAAAAGTTAGGATCAACCCAATAAAGGATGGATGAAAATTTTTTAAAAGTGATCTGTGGAAATTAAAATCCCTCAGCTTCCTTAAAATAACAGTCTTAGGTTGACTTTTTTTTTTTTTTTCAAATATGCAGCCAGTCTGTGTTGGCCTCAAAGGTCGGTCTGTTGCCCTGATACTTGTTCTGGCTTATCCCACAAATGTACTGAGGGGTTTTGGGACACTGCAACTTAGTTTCTGTATCTTCTCCCCTTTATCTGGCAGTGGAGTTTTATATGGAGCGTTGGTGTCACAGGAACATTTTGCAACCTTTTACAACACCAGGAAGTTTGCTTTCACATCCTGTAGCTGTCACACCAACAGACTACCAACAGCGTCAGCGTCCAGTCTGCAAACACAGGAGCTAATCTCTGATTCATCCTTATATAAGAAGCTTGAGATTGTTTATGATCAGTCTTTTGTGTTTAATTTGAGAAATAAATTAAAATGTTTCAGTGATGGCTGATGGCAGTAAAAGAGTGTTTCAGATAAGTGAGTTTGCTCCCATTAAACCATCACTCAGCTGGACTGATGTCTGTAATGGTCAGAGTGGAGTCTGACTCTCCAGGATTTATGTCCGGCATGTTACAGCAGCTTCACATTATGCAAAAATGGGGCAGCAGCAACTTCCCTATACCTGCACACAGGCCAGCAGCAGGCTAGCTGGACTTAATGCATTCATAGTTTAATTGGCTCTGACACTTTATTGTATTTTCTTACCACTTTGCTAATTCCCCTGGGAGCTCCGGCCCCGGCTGGTGCCTCATTGGCGAAACTTGAGCTCAATCAAGACGATAGACTCCTCCAATAAGGACCTCCTGATTGTGCCATGTCAGAGATTCCTCCTCAAAGTCGGCTCCCTGAGAGGAAGGAAAGTCGAATATGTCGTTCTGATGCGCTTATTTAGTTTGACAGGGCCACCGCTAATCACATCTTCAGATGACGCTGCAGTAACTGATAGCAAGAGAGAGAGAGGCTGATTTTACAGCTCATCAGACGTCTTCCTCTCAAATACTTTGATTTTGTTTGTCTAGACCATAATCTGTATAAAAGTTCTAGACTGAACCTTTGCTCTGTGTTAATATCTTCAGATAACCAGCTTAAAATATAGTAGAACAGACATTGATACACCACATAGGAGTGGACTGATGTAAACTGCTTGCATGTTAATTGGAAAACTACATATCTACATTTTTCATCCAGGCTTTGGAATTTTACATTTGTGATCAAACTCTTAAGAGGAGTTGAAAAATTTCACAGCTGGATCTTTGGTTCTAAGTGGAGTTTCACAAAACTTTTACAAAAAAACACATCGAAGTGAGACAAACAAAAAACAACAACATTTGAGTAAGCAATTTGATAAAAACAACAAATGAAGTGAAATAGTCTTTTCACCAGCTGAATAAAAGTGTAGGACCATAACCTGATTATGTGCTCCAACCCCCCCCCCCCAAAAAAAGGACTCTTGAATGTCCAGTGGGAAAATATTTGGACCCTTTCGTACTGATATTTTATCAAACGCATACCTCAATATATCTGTTTCAATCTTCTGATTGTTCGTCATCTGTCTCAGACTGAAGTTAAACAGCTGCAATGATCAAGCAGCTTAATGAGCAGGTTACCATGGAGACCTTTCATCTCACACAGCTGTTTATACTAACTAATCAAAACACTGAGGAATAAAAATACACACTGTGCTTATCTGCATCACTGACTTATACACACACACACACACACACACACACACACACACACATACACAGATACTGACACTACCATCCCTAATTTTACCATTTTTATTTAACTTCTCCTTTAACTCACTCTGCTTGTATCACTGTTTATAAAACTTTATTTCTGAAACTACATCTGGTCAAGCTACTTCTGCTTCTTCCATAATTACCTTTGTTTCTTTCCATTGCTTCAGTTTTCTTTGTTTTCGGCCTTTGTTTCACTACTTTCCTCCTTCAGCTACAGCATTTTAACATATTTGCTACAGGGAAATGCAACATCTCTAGTTTTTATACATTTTCCTTTCATTGCATTCCTTCATTTCCATGAATTCAATTCATTCATTCAGCCATTCAAACTTCCAAATTCATTCATTTATTCTAGTGATTCATCCATTCATTTCCTTTCATCTGAGAGTTCACTGGCCCTCTAGCTGGCATAATAAGCTGAAAGATTTTTCAAGGAAATAACCATTTCTACAGTTTGTACACTTTTATAAATGAGCCACACATCCAAAACTGATTCTAGGTTTTAGTTGGGCGTGAATATCTTAGGGGAATATTTTTACTCTTCCAATCAGCCTCAATAGGGCACGTAGGCTATATATGCCATTATCAACAATACTGCTTCAAAGAAACGCCATACCATGGACTTTAATAAATGTGATAAAATCAAAATAGATTAACCATAATATTCCTTCAAATTAATCATAAATGAAATACAGCTTTACATAAAGATTACAGAATCCAAAGCCTAAATAACTCTATTCTTTGCAAATTTTCTGCAGACTTATAGAAGATAACTGCAATGAAATAATCAAAAATCAATGTTCTTGAGTTTTTCCATGTCAGAGGTCTTGATGTTATCCGTGAGAAATCTAAAACAGGAACCAAAGTTATGACACTCTACTGTTGAAACATGAGTCAGACATTAAGACATGGCCTTTCCTCTGCCAACTGCGAATATTTCCATCAGTTTTCCCTGCAGCTAAAGCATATTAGGCTCATGCACAAGAAGCAGCATGTTCAAATGTTGAGCAATATGTGTGCAAACCAGTGAGACGATGAACTGCTGGAGGAGCTGCAACATGAACAACATTACAGTGAGTGTTTGCATGAATCTGTTTGAGGAGGCTGGGTGTGTGGAGCTCACCGCAGACTTAATAAAACATGCATAGGGTGTCACAGGTGTCGCCCAGCCACTTGAGGAGCAGCTTTACAAAGACAAATGATGGTGGTGTCAATACTGATGACTCCACCTAACTTGCATTAAATCTTGCAAAAAGCAAAGAGGTGGAGCTGTGGTGAACCTCTGACCTGATGGCAAACAGCTTCAACATTCCCACCTGTCAGTCAACTCAGCCACAGACAAATATGTCTCTGTCAGCGATTTGTGTCACAGGTGACGAGTGATCCTGCTAAATGAGACTTTCAGCCAGCTAGGAAACCTCAGGAATGCAACAAAGTTATGTTTTTTTATACATTGAGATGTCAAAATATTTTCATCAGACTAGTGTTTTATGATGAATTATTCTTTTTTCAGTCTTTAAACTGTCCCTGAGGTGTCTATTTTTAAATGATTTACAGCTCAAAAGAAAATCCCTTTTTTTCTCTACCTGGTGTTTTAGAAAACATTTACTTCTGCTCTGTCGGACACACTCAGTCAAGCTTTTCTCTCTTTAAGGTTCTCTGCTCCACAAACCCATTTCTTGCTGAAGGCGTGTAAAGGGAGGGACATGGTGTTTAGGGCCCCGCCTCTTAAATTTGTCTCACAAATTTCCGGCGAACCCAAAGGCATTTTCTATCTAGAGTTAATGCCTCAGCAATAATATGCGGCTTCATCTCCAAAGCAATGACATAGCTCACCTCCGTGGACTCTTTCAGTTTATCAAGTTTAACCAACCAAAAAGGCAGAACAGTGTGGTTTGCATGTGTTTTGGCTCCCAAAAAGGCATTTTAGCGCACATTTTGTCTCCAAAGAGGACACTTTAGAGCATGTTTCTCATCAACTGCTCCCCCTCTGTGTACACTGCTGGATTCAAATGTGATTTTTGGTTATCAGAGGGGGTAAAGGAAAAGTTTTACATTGCTTGAGCTTGAAAATTACAAGTTCTCTTCCTTGAAAAATTTTCTTCATATGGCCCAAAGACGTCACTATAGTGCTTGGGTTCCTCTTGGAACTGTCTTTACTAGGCCTGGTAGTCAAAGAAATCTTTCCATTTGTTTTCTGTCTTCCCTTCTGATTGTAAGTTTGTGTTTATACAGTTTGAAGTGAGGGGGCTCAAGTACGGGTAACAGTGCAGTTGCATAATCGTGGCCATCAACCAAGATGTGCCAGCTCAGATAGTTTTGTATGCTGCATTTTATTTTAACTAGATTAATATTTGAGAAAGTGAAAGTGTAGTATACAGTTGTTTCATATTGTTTGTGTGATTATTTTAATTTTACAAACAATGATGCTTAGTCCAGTCATTTTTTATCAATTACAAGCAAAACAATTTCAGGGGACCCCACATTTGGTCCTGACCCCGAAGTTAAAAAAAATTGTGTAAGTAGATTCTCATGAGATGACCTCATCATTCCAGCAAGTTTCATGAAGATCTCGATTGAAGCAGCAAACACATCTACATGTGAAAGTTTGTTTTTTTTGTTAGGTTATTTATGCCCCTCAGACAAACCCTGTAATTTGCATAGATATCCATATGAAACCACAGCTCAGTTTGAGTGTCCTACATTGGAACAGAATTTAATCTTTGCTCATCTAAACTCGAACTGAACTCGCATTGAAAAAGAGAAACAGCTCAGGGATTAGCAGACGGTGCAGCAGCTTTACAGACCGTCACAACCGCTTCCCTACAGGAGAGAAGTGAGGCGAAAAGAACAGACACAAAGCTGCGGAAATATAACGACAGAGTGGTGAGTCAGTGTGGACCAGCAGACTCAGGAATCAAACGTCTGCACACTCAGAAATGTCTCGAATGCAGGAGACAAAGAAATAAATGAGGCAGAGATGTTGCTGTGAGTCACTGCCGGTGGGCGTGCAGTGATAGCAGATGAGAACAGCTTCAGTCACAAAAATAACACTTCAAACCACCATGTAAATATGGACAAACAGGAAGAGTGGAAAGACCTGTTCTAGTTTTGTGCCTCATGA